>JAFBMS010000071.1:1612500-2132490 GCA_019788955.1 Albula glossodonta | reverse complement strand
AACATGTTCGAGAGCTTCATGGCATTCCTGAGGAGCGTGACGAACGGCAGGAGAGGGAAGCATCGCGGCAGGAGCAGAATTACAGAGTCCTGAGCCACCAAGTCACCCAACTGCAGCTGGACATGGAGCACACTCACGGCAAGCTGCTCAAAGACCAGCCACAGAGGTGTTGGACTGGGAGCCCCGGCTAGCAAAGCTGGAAGATAAAGATGATATTGAACACTTCTTAACAACCTTTGAAAGACTGGCTGTGGCGTACAAGTGGCCAAAAGAGGACTGGGCTATTCGACTTGTTCCTTTACTGACGGGCAGAGCCAGGAGTGCATTTGTCGCCATGAGTCCCACCCATACCAAGGACTACGACCTCGTGAAGGAGGCCGTGTTGAAGAAATACGAAATCAGCACAGAGACGTATCGACAACGCTTCCGTGCCATGGAGACACCAGGGGATGAGTCACCGCAGGAGCTGTACACGCGCCTGAAAGACTCATTCTGCAAGTGGGTGCGCTATGACAGCAGCGGGAAGGAGGCCCTGATGGAGACTGTGGTCCTCGAGCAGTACCTACGAGTCCTGTATCCAGAGGTGAGGACCTGGGTGAGGGAGCGGGAGCCCACCACTGCTGCGGAGGCTGCGAAGCTGGTGGAGACCTACCTCGCGGCTCACAAGGGACCTGGAACCTACCGCTACGCTGGACTGCTGCAACCTGCCAGGGGTAAGTCTGAGGGGTTCGGGAAAGGTGGTGGTTCTGTAGCGCAGACACATAGCCAGAGCCAGAGCAGTGTTTTTAGGCCTCATACACCAAAACCTTCCTCCTTCAAACCACAGCAAAGCAAAGTAGAAATTGTGTGTTTTAACTGTGGGGAAGTCGGGCACACACGCCCATTTTGTACGTTGAAAAAGCCTAAGACAACTAATCTCTGCTATGTTCCAAGGCCCCCTCAGGTTTCTGTAGTATCCCAGGCTTCTGAACCTGTTATATCTGTTTTCTTAAATGGCAAACCACTCTCTGCACTGGTGGATACAGGGTGTTCATGCACACTAGTCCAGGCTAAGTACATCCCCAGAGATACTTGGAATGACCAGGACCCCATAGCGGTTTTCTGTGTACATGGAGATAGGACTGAACGCCTACAGCCGAGGTGTATATAGAAGTCAATAAACAGGTCTACCTCATGAAAGTAGGGGTTGCTAAGGACTTGCCTTATCCCATCCTGCTAGGTACTGATATGCCTATTCTACCTGACCTAGTGCAGCAGACTGCTTGGTGTGGGGTGGTCACTAGAGCTCAGGCACGGCAGGGTAACCGGGCTATGGGTACACAGGATACTGTGCAGGACACGCTTCAGCTTTTGCCTTTTAATGGGGAAGACATTGTTGGGGAGCTATGCCAACAAGGGAAGAGAGGTATGCAAGACGCAGACAGCAGGTGGGGGAAGCGTTGTTGCAAGCAGCTGAGGAGACTGAGGAGGAAGCACAGCCTGAGCTAACTAGTGCAGATGTTACTTTCCCTGCTGACTTAGCTACTCTTCAGCAAAATGACCCTACCTTAGCTAATTGTTTCAAGCAAGCTGGGGAGAGGGGCAGACATTTCCTAGAGAAAAAAATGTTGTTATTGAAAATGGTTTACTGTATAGAGAAGGTGAAGATGGGAAACAGTTAGTCTTGCCTGAGTCATGTAGGAAGGAAGTGCTAGAGATAGGGCATTCCATTCCTTGGTCTGGTCACTTAGCACACATGAAACTCTGCTGCGTATCTCAAAACGTTTTTACTGGCCCAAAATGTTTAATGAGGTAAAAAGAGTTCTGTAAAACCTGCCAGAATGCCAGCTTACTGCAGGGAAAGCTACAGCCTATGCACCGCTCGTTCCACTTCCGATTATTGAGACCCCGTTTGAGCGTATAGGAGTGGATGTGGTAGGCCCAGTGGAGAGAAGTCAGACAGGGAACAGGTTCATTTTAGTTGTCTGTGACTATGCTACCAGGTACCTGAGGCTTACCCACTACGAGAGGTCACCGCTAACAAGTAGCTAGTGCGTTGCTGCGCTTATTTTCACATGTAGGCATCCCAAAAGAGGTGTTGACAGACCAGGGCCCAAACTTTATGAGCAGAACTTTGCAGCATGTTTATCAGCTGTTGGGGATTAGACGCGTACGAACCACCCCTTACCACCCTCAGACTGATGGCTTGGTTGAGCGATTCAACCATACCCTAAAGTGCATGTTGCGGAAGTTTGTCTCTGACACAGGCAAAGACTGGGACAAGCGGCTGCCGTTCCTCCTGTTCGCCTACCGAGAGGTGCCTCAAGCGTCTACAGGATACTCACCTTTCGAGCTCCTCTACGGCCATCATGTCCGAGGACCCCTGGATGTGCTGCGTGAGAGCTGGGAAGGAGCAGAGAGGCCAAGGCGGATGAATGTGGTGTCCTACGTGCTGAGGATGAGGGAGCAGCTGGAGAAGACCACGGCTCTCGCACGGGAGAATCTGCTGCGGGCACAGGCCAGCCAGAAGGTCTGGTATGACAGAGCTGCCAGAACACGGAGCTTTGAGCCGGGTGAGGAAGTCCTGTTACTTTTGCCTACGTCAGAGAATAAACTGTTGGCTAAGTGGCAGGGCCCTTACCAGGTCAAGAGGAAGCTGGGGCCAGTGACCTATGAGGTCTGCATACCAACACGCAGACAACCACTGCAGACTTTCCATGTCCAACCTGCTAAAGAAGTGGCATGCCAGGCCACCACTATCCACACCAGCAGTACCACAGCAGACCCTGTATGTCCGTGCCGTCGAGGAAGAAGAGGAGGTCACGGAGCAGTATTTCCCCAGTGCCCAGCAGGGGAGTGAGCTGGATTTGAGCATCTGACAGAGGAGCAGAGGGAACAACTCCTACAATGCCTACCAGATCAGCTCTTTATGGACAAGCCAGGGAAGACAGACCTGGTGGAGCACCACATCACCCTTACAGACCCCAAACCCATTCGCCAGCCAGTGTATCGGGTCCCTGAACGCCTTCTGCCAGTCCTGAAAGAGGAGCTAGAGGCCATGCAGGATCTCGGGGTGATAGAGCCCTCAACGAGTGAGTGGAGTAGCCCCGTGATTCTCGTGCCCAAGAAGGATGGCAGCCTGAGGTTCTGCTTGGACTTCAGGAAGGTGAACAGTGTCAGCAAGTTTGACCCCTATCCCATGCCTCGGGTGGACGACTTGGTGGAGCGGCTGGGAAAAGCAAAATACCTCAGTACCCTCGACCTCTGCAAGGGGTATTGGCAAGTCCCACTGACGGAAGACAGCAGGGAGCTGACGGCCTTCAAGACACCCTTTGGGCACTTTCAGTTCTCTGTGTTGCCTTTTGGCTTGCATGGAGCACCAGCAACGTTCCAAAGGATGATGGACCGTATCCTGAGGGGGACTGAGGGTTTTGCTGCCGCCTACCTTGATGACATCGTAGTCTACAGCGACACCTGGGAGGAACACCTGCACCATCTGCGAGAGGTGTTGATGAGGGTCAAGGGGGCGGGGCTGACCATGCGGCCTGACTGACATGTGCTCTGGCTAAAGAGGAGACTCAGTACCTGGGGTATGTATTGGGGCGTGGGGTGATCCGGCCACAGGTTGGAAAGGTGGAGGCCATTAAAACTGCAGAGCGGCCTACAACGAAGAAGGGGGTGCGGTCTTTCTTGGGACTGGTTGGGTGGTACAGGCGTTTATTCCAAACTTCTCAGCCAGAGCAGCTGCCCTTACCACCCTCACAAAGAAAGACAAACCCAACAAGGTAATATGGACTCCTGAGTGTGAGATGGCTTTCCAGGATTTGAAAGACTCTCTCTGTAAAGAGCCAATCCTGCAGAGTCCGGATTTTGAAAAGACTTTTACGGTGCAGACCGTCAGAGCATGGTCTGGGGGCTGTTCTCCTGCAAGGGGAGCCAGGACAACTACAGCCCATTGCCTACATCAGTCGTAAACTCCTTCACACGAGAGTCAAAGTATTCAACAGTGGAGAAGGAGTGCCTGGCTATTAAGTGGGCGCTGGACTCCTTGCGCTATTATCTGTTAGGATGCAGGTTCATCCTGGAGACGGACCATCGTGCATTGTCATGGCTGGGGCGGATGAGGGAAACGAACGCCAGAATAACTAGGTGGTTCCTCGCAATCCAGCCGTTTGACTTTGAGGTCCTGTACAAGGCCGGGTCTCAGAACTGCACCGCAGACTTCCTTTCGAGGACGCCTCAAGTGGCGTCAGGAGAAGGAGGGGGAAATGTCACGGACTAGCGCCGCGACGAGACTCCCATTGCTACAGACGCACAACACAAACACCGCAACACCACACTCAGTACTTTCTGCCGCAACATTTTATGTCAGTATTAGTGTGTGTTAAGATGATTGTGCCGTTTGTTAGTAATGTGTATGTGTTTGTGTGCTGTACTGTGTAGTACCGGTGGAGCTGTTTGAAAAGACCGCTTTTACACCACATAGAATAAGGCCTGTCTGTGCGGCGGTGAAGAATTTTAACAATGGCTAACATCCTTTTCAGCGGCTGGTTAAACAAAAAGAACAACACAAGCAAAATCGGTAAAAACGCATTTATTGATTTGTATTGATGTAAAAACGTATGGTTTAACTGACTTAAAGAAATGAAGGTGGAAAAAAAAACGTAGTTACCTGGTGCGTCTCGGCTAGCCACTGCCAGGTAGTATTTCTGCAGGGGGCGCAGTGGAAGCGTCCACCTGAGTCCAGGTTAAGGGGGGAAAAATAAATTATGCTTCTTTTGTTGGTTTATTTTTCAGTTAGGACCTCCTTTGTTGTTGTGTTGAATTGTAATGTTATTTGAATTTACCATGGCCATGGTTTATGTGTTTGGTTTTGTTATTTTCTGTTATATGTAGCTGATTGTTTTTTTTGTTAATGGAAGGTGCCTGGTGGGAGGGGCTACACCTATAAAACAGGGTGTTTAGAGCGCCTCGGGGTTGGTTGGTTGGTTGGTTGTTGTTGGTGGTTGTTCTTGTGCGTGTGAATTGGTTGTGCGTGTGAATTGGAAAGGTGGATGGGAGAGGCTCTGTGCTTGGGCCTCATTGTGGGTTTAGCTGAGTGTACTAGCCATTGTTCCTTCCCCTTAGTTTTTGGTTTTCAGTTTTTGTATAGTTTTTGTTTTTTTTTTCTTTCTGTAAATATATATATACTCCTGCACTGTCACGGATGTCACCGTTCACCTGTAAATAAATGTCACCATCTGCACCTATACCTGCGATCCTCATCCTTTGAGTCCTCCACCCTCGGTACACCCTGTCACACGTGGTGTCAGAAGTGGGATAGTGCCGACCTGAGGACAGAGACGGAACATCCGCCAGTCAGCTGCCATATGCCTGTTACCAGGAAGGGCCAGCAAGAGCTCATGGAGGAGCCAGATGACGGCGGGGGTGCAACAGCAGGTGAACCTGAGTCTGCCAAGCCTACATCCGTTTCCGGTGCTGGAGGTGATGCCGCTCTGACTGCCCTAGCAAACATGTTCGAGAGCTTCATGGCATTCCTGAGGGAGCGTGACGAACGGCAGGAGAGGGAAGCATCGCGGCAGGAGCAGAATTACAGAGTCCTGAGCCACCAAGTCACCCAACTGCAGCTGGACATGGAGCACTCACGGCAAGCTGCTCAAAGACCAGCCACAGAGGTGTTGGACTGGGAGCCCCGGCTAGCAAAGCTGGAAGATAAAGATGATATTGAACACTTCTTAACAACCTTTGAAAGACTGGCTGTGGCGTACAAGTGGCCAAAAGAGGACGGGGCTATTCGACTTGTTCCTTTACTGACGGGCAGAGCCAGGAGTGCATTTGTCGCCATGAGTCCCACCCATACCAAGGACTACGACCTCGTGAAGGAGGCCGTGTTGAAGAAATACGAAATCAGCACAGAGACGTATCGACAACGCTTCCGTGCCATGGAGACACCAGGGGATGAGTCACCGCAGGAGCTGTACACGCGCCTGAAAGACTCATTCTGCAAGTGGGTGCGCTATGACAGCGCGGAAGGAGGCCTGATGAAGCCTCGACAGTACGTCTGTACAAGTGGGCCTGCGCATGCCAGGCAGCTGGTGAGACCTAGGAGGACCGGCCTGATGGAGCTGACTGTGGTCCTCCTAGCAGCTGACTCGAGTCATGAGTCGGGTGGGCTGGGAGAGGGGCGGGAGCCCACCACTGCTGCGGAGGCCGACCAGCCTGGCCTCGCGGCTGGACCAAGGCCTGGCCTCTACCGCCTCGGACTGCGGCAACCTGCCAGGTAAGTCTGAGGGGTTCGGGAAAGGTGGTGGTTCTGTAGCGCAGACACATAGCCAGAGCCAGAGCAGTGTTTTTTAGGCCTCATACACCAAAACCTTCCTCCTTCAAACCACAGCAGCAAAGCAAAGTAGAAATTGTGTGTTTTAACTGTGGGGAAGTCGGGCACACACGCCCATTTTGTACGTTGAAAAGCCTAAGACAACTAATCTCTGCTATGTTCCAAGGCCCCCTCAGGTTTCTGTAGTATCCCAGGCTTCTGAACCTGTTATATCTGTTTTCTTAAATGGCAAACACTCTCTGCACTGGTGGATACAGGGTGTTCATGCACACTAGTCCAGGCTAAGTACATCCCCAGAGATACTTGGAATGACCAGGACCCCATAGCGGTTTTCTGTGTACATGGAGATAGGACTGAACGCCTACAGCCGAGGTGTATATAGAAGTCAATAAACAGGTCTACCTCATGAAAGTAGGGGTTGCTAAGGACTTGCCTTATCCCATCCTGCTAGGTACTGATATGCCTATTCTACCTGACCTAGTGCAGCAGACTGCTTGGTGTGGGGTGGTCACTAGAGCTCAGGCACGGCAGGGTAACCGGGCTATGGGTACACAGGATACTGTGCAGGACACGCTTCAGCTTTTGCCTTTTAATGGGGAAGACATTGTTGGGGAAGCTATGCCAACAAGGGAAGAGAGGTATGCAAGACGCAGACAGCAGGTGGGGGAAGCGTTGTTGCAAGCAGCTGAGGAGACTGAGGAGGAAGCACAGCCTGAGCTAACTAGTGCAGATGTTACTTTCCCCGCTGACTTAGCTACTCTTCAGCAAAATGACCCTACCTTAGCTAATTGTTTCAAGCAAGCTGGGGAGAGGGGCAGACATTTCCTAGAGAAAAAAAATTTTGTTATTGAAAATGGTTTACTGTATAGAGAAGGTGAAGATGGGAAACAGTTAGTCTTGCCTGAGTCATGTAGGAAGGAAGTGCTAGAGATAGGGCATTCCATTCCTTGGTCTGGTCACTTAGCACACATGAAAACTCTGCTGCGTATCTCAAAACGTTTTTACTGGCCCAAAATGTTTAATGAGGTAAAAGAGTTCTGTAAAACCTGCCCAGAATGCCAGCTTACTGCAGGGAAAGCTACAGCCTATGCACCGCTCGTTCCACTTCCGATTATTGAGACCCCGTTTGAGCGTATAGGAGTGGATGTGGTAGGCCCAGTGGAGAGAAGTCAGACAGGGAACAGGTTCATTTTAGTTGTCTGTGACTATGCTACCAGGTACCCTGAGGCTTACCCACTACGAGAGGTCACCGCTAAACAAGTAGCTAGTGCGTTGCTGCGCTTATTTTCACATGTAGGCATCCCAAAAGAGGTGTTGACAGACCAGGGCCCAAACTTTATGAGCAGAACTTTGCAGCATGTTTATCAGCTGTTGGGGATTAGACGCGTACGAACCACCCCTTACCACCCTCAGACTGATGGCTTGGTTGAGCGATTCAACCATACCCTAAAGTGCATGTTGCGGAAGTTTGTCTCTGACACAGGCAAAGACTGGGACAAGCGGCTGCCGTTCCTCCTGTTCGCCTACCGAGAGGTGCCTCAAGCGTCTACAGGATACTCACCTTTCGAGCTCCTCTACGGCCATCATGTCCGAGGACCCCTGGATGTGCTGCGTGAGAGCTGGGAAGGAGCAGAGAGGCCAAAGCGGATGAATGTGGTGTCCTATGTACTTAGGATGAGGGACCAGCTGGAGAAGACCACGGCTCTCGCACAGGAGAATCTGCTGCGGGCACAGGCCAGACAGAAGGTCTGGTACAGCAGCGCTGCCAGAACACAGAGCTTTGAGCCGGGTGAGGAAGTCCTGTTACTTTTGCCTACGTCAGAGAATAAACTGTTGGCTAAGTGGCAGGGCCCTTACCAGGTCAAGAGGAAGCTGGGGCCAGTGACCTATGAGGTCTGCATACCAACACGCAGACAACCACTGCAGACTTTCCATGTCAACCTGCTAAAGAAGTGGCATGCCAGGCCACCACTATCCACACCAGCAGTACCACAGCAGACCCTGTATGTCCGTGCCGTCGAGGAAGAAGAGGAGGTCACGGAGCAGTATTTCCCCAGTGCCCAGCAGGGGAGTGAGCTGGATTTGGAGCATCTGACAGAGGAGCAGAGGGAACAACTCCTACAATGCCTACCAGATCAGCTCTTTATGGACAAGCCAGGAAGACAGACCTGGTGGAGCACCACATCACCCTTACAGACCCCAAACCCATTCGCCAGCCAGTGTATCGGGTCCCTGAACGCCTTCTGCCAGTCCTGAAAGAGGAGCTAGAGGCCATGCAGGATCTCGGGGTGATAGAGCCCTCAACGAGTGAGTGGAGTAGCCCCGTGATTCTCGTGCCCAAGAAGGATGGCAGCCTGAGGTTCTGCTTGGACTTCAGGAAGGTGAACAGTGTCAGCAAGTTTGACCCCTATCCCATGCCTCGGGTGGACGACTTGGTGGAGCGGCTGGGAAAAGCAAAATACCTCAGTACCCTCGACCTCTGCAAGGGGTATTGGCAAGTCCCACTGACGGAAGACAGCAGGGAGCTGACGGCCTTCAAGACACCCTTTGGGCACTTTCAGTTCTCTGTGTTGCCTTTGGCTTGCATGGAGCACCAGCAACGTTCCAAAGGATGATGGACCGTATCCTGAGGGGGACTGAGGGTTTTGCTGCCGCCTACCTTGATGACATCGTAGTCTACAGCGACACCTGGGAGGAACACCTGCACCATCTGCGAGAGGTGTTGATGAGGATCAAGGGGGCGGGGCTGACCATGCGGCCTGACAAGTGTGCTCTGGCTAAAGAGGAGACTCAGTACCTGGGGTATGTATTGGGGCGTGGGGTGATCCGGCCACAGGTTGGAAAGGTGGAGGCCATTAAAACTGCAGAGCGGCCTACAACGAAGAAGGGGGTGCGGTCTTTCTTGGGACTGGTTGGGTGGTACAGGCGTTTTATTCCAAACTTCTCAGCCAGAGCAGCTGCCCTTACCACCCTCACAAAGAAAGACAAACCCAACAAGGTAATATGGACTCCTGAGTGTGAGATGGCTTTCCAGGATTTGAAAGACTCTCTCTGTAAAGAGCCAATCCTGCAGAGTCCGGATTTTGAAAAGACTTTTACGGTGCAGACAGACGCGTCAGAGCATGGTCTGGGGGCTGTTCTCCTGCAAGGGGAGCCAGGACAACTACAGCCCATTGCCTACATCAGTCGTAAACTCCTTCCACGAGAGTCAAAGTATTCAACAGTGGAGAAGGAGTGCCTGGCTATTAAGTGGGCGCTGGACTCCTTGCGCTATTATCTGTTAGGATGCAGGTTCATCCTGGAGACGGACCATCGTGCATTGTCATGGCTGGGGCGGATGAGGGAAACGAACGCCAGAATAACTAGGTGGTTCCTCGCAATCCAGCCGTTTGACTTTGAGGTCCTGTACAAGGCCGGGTCTCAGAACTGCACCGCAGACTTCCTTTCGAGGACGCCTCAAGTGGCGTCAGGAGAAGGAGGGGGAAATGTCACGGACTAGCGCCGCGACGAGACTCCCATTGCTACAGACGCACAACACAAACACCGCAACACCACACTCAGTACTTTCTGCCGGCAACATTTTATGTCAGTATTAGTGTGTGTTAAGATGATTGTGCCGTTTGTTAGTAATGTGTATGTGTTTGTGTGCTGTACTGTGTAGTACCGGTGGAGCTGTTTGAAAAGACCGCTTTTACCCCACATAGAATAAGGCCTGTCTGTGCGGCGGTGAAGAATTTTAACAATGGCTAACATCCTTTTCAGCGGCTGGTTAAACAAAAAGAACAACACAAGCAAAATCGGTAAAAACGCATTGATTGATTTGTATTGATGTAAAAACGTATGGTTTAACTGACTTAAAGAAATGAAGGTGGAAAAAAAAACGTAGTTACCTGGTGCGTCTCGGCTAGCCACTGCCAAACAGGAAGTGGGGCGCACCAGGTAGTATTTCTGCAGGGGGGCGCAGTGGAAGCGTCCACCTGAGTCCAGGTTAAGGGGGGAAAAATAAATTATGCTTCTTTTGTTGGTTTATTTTTCAGTTAGGACCTCCTTTGTTGTTGTGTTGAATTGTAATGTTATTTGAATTTACCATGGCCATGGTTTATGTGTTTGGTTTTGTTATTTTCTGTTATATGTAGTTGATTGTTTTTTTTGTTAATGGAAGGTGCCTGGTGGGAGGGGCTACACCTATAAAACAGGGTGTTTAGAGCGCCTCGGGGTTGGTTGGTTGGTTGGTTGGTTGTTGTTGTTGGTGGTGGTTGTTCTTGTGCGTGTGAATTGGAAAGGTGGATGGGAGAGGCTCTGTGCTTGGGCCTCATTGTGGGTTTAGCTGAGTGTACTAGCCATTGTTCCTTCCCCTTAGTTTTTGGTTTTCAGTTTTTGTATAGTTTGTTTTTTTTTTCTTTCTGTAAATATATATATATACTCCTGCACTGTCACTGATGTCACCATTCACCTGTAAATAAATGTCACCATCTGCACCTATACCTGCAATCCTCATCCTTTGAGACCTCCACCCTCGGTACACCCTGTCACACATGCGACAGCATCCTGGGCCACCAACGTCGGGAATGAGCACGGCCAGATCATAATGTCGGTGCTCACAGCCAGTGAGGGCTATGGCCTGGGCAAGATGATCGGTGGCATGATAAGCCGCTACCAGGACGCTGGAGTGCCGGCTCCGGAGGTGCTGTACGTGGACCGGGACTGCTGTGGGTCCACACATCTCCGCAGCATGTTCAGGCCATGGCACAGCATGGAGATTCGCCTGGATATCTGGCACTTCATGCAGAGGATTGCAGTGGGATGCACAACGGACTCGCACGCCCTCTATGCTGGATTCATGAACAGGCTGAGCCACTGCATATTTATGTGGGATGAGCGGGACGTTCAAGGACTCAAAGAGGCCAAGCGTGCAGGGCTGGGGGCGAGGCTGAAGCACCCCTCTGATGCAGACGTCATGGGCTGAGATGGCGCTGCACTGCAAGAGGACCACCAGGAGTAGCAGTGAGATGGAGGCGCTCATAGCTGAGGTGCTCCAGGCCTACGATGGCGAGAAGGGGTGCAACACTCTTAGTGTGCCTCTCATCAACTCAGAGTATGGGAGAGATCTGGAAGGCACAGAAGAAGCACCTCCCTTGCATCCAGGACCCTCCAGGTGTGCAACTGTACATGCAGACAGGGACCCTGCACAAGGGGGGGTCACAGTCTGCCAGCCTATAGGTGCGCCAGGGGGTCAACTTCACTGGAGAGCTTCCACCTCCACATGAACAGGTTGATTCCAGGTAGGGGTTCATCTATATTTCCCACAGAAACATTAATTTAATATCATAAAAAAAAATTACACTTCACCATGCATCATGTGGATCATTATATAACACTGCATTTTTATTTATTTATTTACAGTGAGGCAAAAAAGTATTTAGTCAGCCACCAATTGTGCAAGTTCTCCCACTTACAAAGATGAGAGAGGCCTTTAATTTTCATGATAGGTACACTTCAACTATGAGAGACAGAATGGGGGAAAGAATCCAGGAAATCACATTCTAGGATTTTTAATGAATTAATTGGTAAATTCCTCGGTAAAGTAAGTATTTGGTCACCTACAAACACGCAAGATTTCTGGCTTTCACAGACCTGTAACCTCTTCTTTAAGAGGCTCCTCTGTCCTCCACTCGTTACCTGGATTAATGGCACTCGTTATCAGTATAAAAGACACCTTTCCACAACCTCAAACAGTCACACTCCAAATCCACTATGGCAAAGACCAAAGAGCTGTCAAAGGACACCAGAAACAAAATTGTAGACCTGCACCAGGCTGGGAAGACTGAATCTGCAATAGGTAAGCAGCTTGGTGTGAAGAAATCAACTGTGGGAGTAATTATTAGAAAATGGAAGACATACAAGACCACTGATAACCTCCCTCGATCTGGGGCTCCACGCAAGATCTCACCCCGTGGGGTCAAAATGATCACAGGAACGGTGAGCAAAAATCCCAGAACCACACAGGGGGACCTAGTGAATGACCTGCAGAGAGCTGGGACCAAAGTAACAAAGGCTACCATCAGTAACACACTACGCCGCCAGGGACTCAAATCCTGCAGTGCCAGACGTGTCCCCCTGCTTAAGCCAGTACATGTCCAGGCCCATCTGAAGTTTGCTAGACAGCATTTGGATGATCAAGAAGAGGATTAGGAGAATGTCATATGGTCAGATGAAACCAAAATAGAACTTTTTGGTAAAAACTCAACTTGTCATGTTTGGAGGAGAAAGAATGCTGAGTTGCATCCAAAGAACATCATACCTACTGTGAAGCATGGGGGTGGAAATATCATGCTTTGGGGCTGTTTTTCTGCAAAGGGACCATGATGACTGATCCGTGTAAAGGAAAGAATGAACGTGTCGAGCAATGCCCCCAGCAATCTTGGTAGTGAATAGCCAATCACAGTTCGATCCACTACCAAGAATTGGCTAATGACAGCCTGCTTTCTACCAAGAATTGCTGTTGACGTCACCTGCTACCAAGAGCTACCAAGAATGGGCCAATCAGAAAGCCGTTAACGTCATCCTTGGCATTCTAAGTGGTGTTTTTTTAAACCAGTGCATCTTCAGGTGATTTAGACATCGAGAAGACTTTTTACCTTGACTGCCTGGACGACTCGTCATATTTCTTTCTTCAGAAGAATTTGTGCTTGACTTCATATGTAAGTTTGTTTTCATTTCAGCTTTTAAAACGTTAACGTTTCTGGTAATTAGGTAATTTTATATCGTACAATCATTAATGACTATAGCGATTTATCTAGGTTCATGAGGTAGTGAGAAGTTATTTTAGTGAGTTTTATTGACTGGGGGGTTATCCAGATTTATTTTTCGATGGTTATCCATGTCAAAAACTTTGGTCCTAACAAAGTCCTTGCTCCTAACATTTTTCACGAAGTATCCTATTACTGACGATCTCTGCTGTACTTCTATATTGACTGGCAAATTATACATTTTTGATAATTAGGTAACGTATTGTGTACTAACATTGATGACCACAGTAGTGAAGAAGTTTTATTAACAACGTTTTCTGTGTTTATTTTTAATCAGTGTCGTTTTTGTTGGACTTTAACTCGGTTACATATTAGTCAGCATTAAGGTATTGGTGTGTTTCAGTACCTTGTCAGTTTTTATTCTTCTTTGTCTGAGGTAACTGGAATTGATAACGTTCCACATTAACATTCCACGTTAACGATGTGCTAATGTTATATTAATCCAGATACGTTAACACGTTTGTCCCTGCTTTGTCGTGATTTAAGTACCCATCCACCCATTAACCCTCTATGGGGTCATTATTACTCCCATAGAGGGTTAACATCGTATTCATGTTCGAGCCTATTGTTTGGGCAGTTGATTTTTAACAGAAACATTCTGTAACAATAGGCTAATTGTTTTTTTTGGGCCTGTGTACTTGAACATTGTTTTTTTTTTCCACCGACAGAGATGGAGCCCCAATTCAGAAAGAAGGCTGATGGCAGCATCATTCACAGTGATTCCTGGGAGGTGCTCAGAGTGAAGAAAAAGAACAAGGGGAGAGCATGGTCGAGTCCTCTTTCACCTGAGGAGGTTTTGGAGTCCGCCAGGAGGGCTGCTGTACTGCAGGGCAATAACCCAGACAACAAAAGTTGTGTGTTGGGTCTCCTTGAGTTGCAGTTTGGCCTCTTCAGGGGCCAGACCTTCAAGTGGGTGATGGAGAATGCTCTGGGATATGGAGGATACCTTGTTGCCTCAATGATCCGGGAGACCAGAGAAGCAAAAGACACCAGGAGCCATAGGGCCAACAAGGCGGCTTTCAAGGAGTACATGGAGCTGTTTCCAGTGGGCCGAGAAGCCATTGCCATCAAGGTCCAGTCGTCCAGAGCGCAGCCCTCCACCAGCACGCAGCTGTCCTCCAGCAGCCAATCATTCAGAAGTCATCCTCCAAGTGCCAGTCTCCTCACTGCGTTCCTTGCTGGTTGGGAGGAGCCTGACTCAAAGGACCCTTGAAAAGTCTGTCAAAAGACTTATCTTCCCATCCAAGTTTCATCCTTGTAAGTATATAATGTTTCAATATTTCAAGCGTATCATACAAATATTTTCAGGAATCATGTAAATACAGATCATCTCTAATATGAATGTTTTCTTGTTTAGCTGTTCCAGCAGTGCCTCCAGCTGTGGGTTCATTGGAGCCGAGTGACATGGACGATAGTGAGCTGCTTGTGGCAGCAGAGCATGCAGAGATTTTTTTATTTAAATGATTTCTTTTTGTTTAAAATTTTGGTTGTGAGTACATTTACATGACATGTATTTATGTAGCAGATGCTTTTATCCAAACAAGAACTTTTCTCTATATTTATTTTGTTCTGTTTAATAGAGAGCAGACTTTGTCTGCCTGCTGGCTGGATACCTGCCTTGTCTGTCCTGGAGCAGCAGTGGATTTCCAAGGCACTCTTGAAGAGGTCACAGACTGGACAGCCTGAGCTGGACTTTGCCCCAGTGGATAAGATGTGGTGGTACCCTCCTCAGCCATCACTTGCCCCTACTGGCATTGGTCGGCACAGCAGGTGGTCGGTGTCAGCAGCACCTACTTCATGGCAGCAGAGTGCCTCAGCTGAAAGAGCTGCAACTGAAGGGTGATCAGCTGGAGCCACAACATTGTCCGCCAGCTGGACATTGGCCACCAGGTCCAGTTTCCCTGTCTCCTCGCCTCCAAGCTGGGCTGTGACATGCAGGTGGTGTGGCAGATGCAACAGAGGGGCCTGGGGAACAGCAGCAGCCAGGTTCAGAAGCAGCTGGAGGAGAAGCACTCAGAGGTCTGGCTGCAGGAGCAGATCCATTTTCTGACCGACTGCAGTGGGCCAATGCGAGCTGTTGCATCTGGACTGGTTGCTCCTGTCACACTTGGGGATCTGCCTGCGATGCTTCCGGTCCCAAAGCATCGCTGGCTGATGCAGGTGTATTCCCAGGATGTGCTGAGCAGGCTGGAGGAGATAAAGGCGTCCATCACCTCCCAGTTTGGACGAATCCTGAAGATGGATTCGACCAAAAAAAAATTGTAAAGAAGCTGGCAGGGGAGAGCCGTGCGACAGCATCCTGGGCCACCAACGTCGGTAATGAGCACGGCCAGGTCATAATGTCGGTGCTCACAGCCAGTGAGGGCTATGGCCTGGGCAAGATGATCGGTGGCATGATCAGCCACTACCAGGATGCTGGAGTGCTGGCTCCTGAGGTGCTGTACGTGGACCGGGACTGCTGTGGGTCCACACATCCCTGCAGCATTTTCAGGCCGTGGCACAGCATGGAGATTCGCCTGGATATCTGGCACTTCATGCCAAGGATTGCAGTGGGATGCACAACGGACTCACACGCCCTCTATGCTGGATTCATGAACAGGCTGAGCCACTGCATATTTATGTGGGATGAGCGGGACATTCAAGGACTCAAAGAGGCCAAGCGTGCAGGGCTGGGGGCGGGGCTGAAGCAACCCTCTGATGCAGACGCCATGCGCCACATCACCGGCGCTGAGATGGCGCTGCACTGCAAGACCACCAGGAGTAGCAGTGAGATGGAGGCGCTCATAGCTGAGGTGCTCCAGGCCTACGATGGCGAGAAGGGGTGCAACACTCTTGGTGTGCCTCTCATCAACTCAGAGTATGGCAGAGATCTGGAAGGCACAGAAGAAGCACCTCCCTTGCATCCAGGACCCTCCAGGTGTGCAACTGTACATGCAGACAGGGACCCTGCACAAGGGGGGGTCACAGTCTGCCAGCCTACAGGTGCGCCAGGGGGTCCACTTCACTGGAGAGCTTCCACCTCCACATGAACAGGTTGATTCCAGGTAGGGGTTCATCTATATTTCCCACAGAAACATTAATTGAATATAATAAACAAAATTTACATTTCACCACACATCATGTGGATCATTGTATAACACTGCATTTATTTATTTATTTATTTTAGGAACTTTGGTCAGTGCCACTTTCTGTCTGGCCAACCTGGTGGATGGCCTTGCAAGGTGGAATGAGGACAGGGTCATGGCAGCACAGGGGAGAGTGATGCCCCCACTCATACAGTGGCCTTCTCAGGCATGCTGCTAACCAGCTCGCCCAGGAGGTCATGCGCACATCTTTTCAGAGAAGACGAAGTGAGAGCTAGCTATGAGTACCGTTTTTGTGTTTGATAAAATATTTATTTTCGATTATAGAATGACAGTATGCAGCGGGAAGTCGTGTTTTGGATTTAGGATGCGTGTAAATGGTGAAATGTAAAAGATTAGCAGAGAATACGGTCCATAAATATGACTAGTAGATTTGTGTCAACTGCATCATAATCTCAGTCACCATTTTGTTAATTGCACCATGTTAAGAAGCTAGGTAGTGAACGTGAAATCATTTGTTTAAAACAGCGTCATGCGGTTGTACATATTGCATCAGACAAGTCTGACATTGGTAATTACTGTTTTGTTTCACAAGGTTATGTACATTTACTATAATCGTGGTACTGAATCGTGTAAATGATGTTGGAATGCTGAAAAACTGAACGAACGTATGACAAACGTTGGGAGATAGAAGGGAATTATCGCGGGAAAGAATTTTTGTTGAGAAGACATCATGTCGATGCAATTTTATGTGTAGGTCTCCTGCCGATGTGTTAAACTAAAACAAAGGTGTGCCGCGTAAGTGTTGCAGTGCATACATACAGGAATTTGATGCCTAAAACACAACTATTGGTCTGCTTTTCAATGGGAGCGATGCATTGCCGTTTTACAGGAAACTTGCAGAGCAGTTTGCAAATACGGTATATGCAGTGTTATTTGTCCTAAACGATAATTGCTGTTGATTTTTTGAAGTCAGGCAGTAGCTATATGCTAATAATATGACAGCATGTCGTAATGGCATCGTTTTAACAGTTCACAGTACAGAGAAATTTAGTGTTGATGATAGTGCTACTCTGAGCGCATTATCCTGCTTATGACATGGCAACTTGCCAAAGATAACGGTTAAATACCTTTGTTACGTTAATGTTTTCACGCGAAG
Source organism: Albula glossodonta (assembly GCA_019788955.1). NCBI lineage: Eukaryota > Metazoa > Chordata > Actinopteri > Albuliformes > Albulidae > Albula > Albula glossodonta. Next base: position 2,115,123 of record JAFBMS010000071.1, on the reverse strand, counting down.
TAATTGTAAAATAATGTACCATCACATTAAGTTATGGTACATGACATGACGATCGAAAAGTAATCCATTTGTATAGTGTGAATTAATCGCCAAAAGTGCACGTTACTTCTTTCTGCACTTTACCCATGTTTTTGAAAGTTTTATGTTGGATAGGTGTGGAGTACCACGAACGTCATGTGTATCACGTGACGTTCCACCTGAATTCCGCATGCGCACATCTTTTCAGAGAAGAGGAAGGGAGAGCTAGCTGTGAGTACCGTTTTTGTGTTCGATAAAATATCATGTAAAATTTTGATTATATATTGTTTTGTGTTTTTCACGTGAACTCAGAGGTGTGGAGTACCAGACTGGCAGTGCTCTGGAAGACTACAAGCTCACTCTGTCAGCACTGGAGACAGAAGAGGTGACTGTGGCAGAGGATGAGGGAAGGGTATGTGGAGCCTGTGGAGTTTGAGGACTTTACTGTCCCAATCCTGGAGGAATCTGATCCACCTCCTGCTACCACAGCATCCAGGGCCACATCCAGATCTCTACAGCAAGTGCTACTCCTGTCCCACCATCTGAGGAGTTACCTGTGCTTGACACCAGCTGATACACAGTCATACATACTGAAGAGTTTTTTTTTTAAATATAATTGTAAAATGTTTTTTAATTAAAGTCTGTTCTGATTTACGCAGCTCCACATCAGGAAGAGTCGGGATCAAGAGACCAGGAATCTGCCTCGATGTAAGATTTCCCTCTCTAAATTACTGATTTCAAAGAACAACTCAAATATGTCGTTCTTTGCTCTAAGGCCCTAACTTCAATTTCTATACACTGTATTCCTTTAGGATTCTGTTGGGCCTGGCAGCGTTGCAGGGTATGGAGCTGTCTGGGCATTGGCCGACTGCCTGTTCAACCTAAAGGACCACAGTCTTGCACTGACGCAGGAGTCCAGTCACATGGCAGGGTGTCAGTGATTTTGACAAGGGCAGGACACTGTATCCTCCGCGTCACCAAGACACCCTCACCAAGGGTCACTTCAGGGCAACCAAGGAGCTTGTGGCACCAGGCGTGGAGTCCACAAGACGGTATGTTGATCTGATTTTTATTGATTTACAGCATTTGTGACAAGAACTGTCATTGTCAGTTTTACGTACATGGTTTTTTTTTTCAGGTCCTTTGTTGGTTCCAGCAGCCCGGCCCAGTGGCCTAACTGCAATAGGGTTGTGGAGGCAGTTTTTGTCAAGTTATGCATGGCCTTCACCAGCCGGAGAAGAGCCTAGAGGGCACCCATAGCAGGTGGACTCAGGTCATCCATGCGTACAAGCAAATCAGGGAGTACATCCTGAGCAACACACATGTGATGAGAGAGACCACCATCCAGCTACCGGAGGTGAACACGGCGACACTGGCACAATGGTGAGTAAATCAATAAATATTTATTAGTATGTCTGCAGATCTGTACAACATATAGATTGGTCAAGGCAGTAGGAACACATGTTATTGTGGAAGGGGAAGAAAAACCAGGACACTTGAGATTGATTCTTAAATCCCTGTCTTTTTTTTGTCTGTTTATGTACAGTAAGCGGACCCGCTCCCAAGAGACGGATGTGCTGCAACAAGCCATCTGCACTCCTGAGGCACCGGAGTCCGGACCTGTGGAGCAGCAGTCCACACTGCAAAAGGACACCATCCTGTCTGTCCCCACAGACAACCCACATGTTTTTGTGCTGCCACAAAATACTGCTGGGACAGCAAAACTAAAACTGCATGTGCCAACATCTGTTCCGGCACAACAACGCCTTCCTGGAGCACTGCAGTCTCTTCCTGTCCTCTCCACCCCACTCTCCGCTGGTCCAGTGCCTCTCCCTGCAGTGCCAGTCTTCCTTCTCCCGGACCACGTCCAGAGGGTCCCTCCAGTCAACCTGCACCTAGGCTGATCCTTCCTGCCAGGCCATCCACCGCCACTGCTGGATCTGCACAGGAGGTTGCAGTGCCGCACAGCCAGGGGACAGGGGTACCATACACCACTGAGCGCTACAGGAAGACGAAGTTTGAGAAGGAGAAAGCTGGCATACACTCACGCAGATATGTCAGAAAAAGTGAAGTGATTGTTTGCAAGAAATGCCAGGAAGAGAGAAAGCCACCAACCCATCAGCAGTACTTTGGCAACTGGTACTGTGAGGAGACAGCCACTGTACCACTAGCTGAATGGAGAGATAGCCTGGCAGCCAAAGGCTATGGGAAAAAGAATAAATAAAATTGAACAATTCCAAAATGTAATTGATATTTTTTTTTACAGTTTATTATTTGGTTTAATTGTATTTGAATTTAAATTGTATTTTAATTTTAATTTAAAATACAATTTATTTAATTGTATTTTAAAAGTGTGTGCAATACTCACTTTCATTCAGTTTAACTTTGGCATCATGTTTTATTCACTGAGATTAGTTTAGAAAAGGTCTCTAACATATTGAGATGATAATGGTTAAGTCATTCACAGGAATGTTTACTTACGGCATTAAGAGTATTGAGTCATTGATGACCCATTTGCCGCTGAAAAGATACATTTGTATGGGACAAAGGTGAGTGTGAGTGTGAATAGAATACCATAAAAAAGCAGACCCATGAAGGTCCTTTAAATGTCCATTCTCTGAATAAAGGGGTCCATCATGAATAGACTGTTTTAAGGTGAGTGACCTGTTTGAAGGCCCAGTGTAAAACATTCATTGTATGTATCATGTATCATGATATTCAATGTATTTATTTGATTTACTTCAACAAAAGTAAATAGGCCAACTAAATTAAAGTATATTCTTAAGGGCAACAATTCTATACGTTCTTGTTGCTCAAATAGATCATCTTTCCACATCAATGCAGCAAAGGATTTTATCTCCAATTTTAATTCATTCATTTATTCATTCAATACCTGAAACAGGAACTGCTATAGGCCTATTCTATGAACGTTAAGTGAAAGGTTGCATAAAACTGAAAAAGGGTGCGATAATTTAAATGTCGCACGGATTTTCACAGGTAACAATTGAACGGTAAGAAGTATTTATATAAAATGTAACTTATCCTTATTCGCACAGAAATGAAAAGAACGGATGGCATGGTACTTTGTAATAACAAATGCGTATTTTATCATAAATCACGTCAGTCTCTTCCGCGTAATTTTAATTCTAAATATTTAAGTTGAAGACGGGAATGGAAACAAGTTGAAATGGGCATTTTTGGTGAGATTTTAGTGTGCCCAACCTCAACACACAGACGCAGGCCTAATGCCTAATCAGGGTCCACATGTCTACCAACAAAATGGCAACCAAACGTAAAGCGCCGCAAGGCGCTCCCTCACCAGGGAAACATGAGAACCTAGTAAAATGAAGTTTTTTGAAACTACCATTTCATTATTACTCCCATAGAGGGTTAACATTCTGTACAACAGGCCAACTGTTCTTTTGTCCCTGTGTACTTGAACATTCCTTTTTTTCCCCCACTGACAGAGATGAAGCCACAATTCAGAAAGAAGGCTGATGGCAGTATCATTCCCAGTGATTATTTGGAGGCACTCAAGAGTGAATACCCTTTAGCCCACAGACAGGAGTACCAACAATAGAGAGCTAAAACAGCTGGCCCTCAATATTTTTAACAAAGCGCTGCTTCACTCTGTCTTCCAAAGCTTACCAGGTATAGTATCATAGATTAACATTTTCTACATTTAAATTCTTCCTAAGAACTTGCAGCCTTGCTGTGGTGGCATTTTGGATCCAAAGATCACCATAGTAGCAAACTGCTACCCCTTAAGTACCCATCAGAAGGGGCGTCGCCACATCCTGATTGGGCGAAGGGAAATGCATTCACACCTGCTCTCAATCGTTGATGTTGAAACCAATTCCCACACTGCTGACCCAGGTGATTCATATAATCCTTCAAACTAAAATTTGAGGAAAAACCCTCCAAACACGTGAAAACAAGTGTGACCATGCAAAAACAAATGTCAGCCAGCACCACAGAAAGTATGACAGTTCCAAATAACACATTTAAGTTCTTTTAATGGTTTGGGTGCACTTAATAGAGTAGCAAGTTCGATAGCTAGATAAAGAGATTGCTCAAAACAAAAAACGAATACCACATTTATGTCAGTGAAGGGACAAACTGCATAAATTGAGTAACACCAGTAGAATTTAGCTTGCTAGGTTCACAGAAACAGCCAGCAATTTCAGACTTAATAAAACAAGACGTGTAGACTGGAAAGTCTGTTTTGTTGACAAATCATGTATTCTTGACTCAACCACTACCAAAGGCAGTGTCTGTCACTAAAAACAATATACATGAAATGAAATACTCTTACATAACGCCTTATCTGGCACCCGTATTGTAAATACAAAAGAACAATTCTACAGACATTAGAACCACAAAAATCACCTTACAAGAAAATTGAGACTACGTAGTCCAGACTGGTGAGCACCAGCCAGTGTGAAATGAGTGCTAGAAATGTAACTATCATGTAATTATTAACAGAGCACTTTGGGATGTGTTTTAAACAGAACAATATTCACCATTAACACAATAAAACTTAACAACAGATAACAATGTGAAAATGCTAATATTTCAACAGTTCATAGTCTTATGAATGCATCTAGAAGAAAACCTAAAATTCTGTTAATAGACGTAATTCACCTCTACTAACTTTTAACTATTAATTAATCTCTACTACCTTATAACTGTTAAATTTACATGTACAGCACTGAGGTCTGAGAGATGCCAAACACTGATGAAGTAAAGTCAATTTCAACAGAACACAAGGGTTAATTTATGTTGGAAGAACAAACACAAAAAACCCTAGTTGAGGCCAGGCTATCTTTGCGACTGCTCATTTCAATGCCTTAGTTGAACTAGGTCGACTGAAGGATTCTGCAAAGGTTTTTGTCCACCATCTTGGATTTCTAGAATGCCCATCCTCCCCAAGGGTGCGTTGCAAGCCTTTAACTCATCTCCTCCACTCGTCTCCTACCTCGGAAGCACATGGAGGAAATGAGATGAAATGAAAACTGGAACAGCTAATCCGATTAGCCCATCATCAAAATCAAACTCGACTATTGATTAAGTCTTGTAACTTAGATTGATTCCAGAGATAAACAGAGCAAACAAAATATTCTGTGGGATGGTCTTTTAATCTGACTGTTTGTATGCACAATGATGTCACCAAGAAATGTGAAAAGACTTTCAGGGTAGGATACATTGATGTATACGTGCCATCACCAGCGTAAAAGTAGTACTGCCAAACTTTCTCGCCAAGAAAATATGGTGTATGCATTAAATAAAGGACTCATAAAACTACCTATTTTTATACTGTGTGATTATTGTATGTTTAAATTTTGCATCCTTTTAAATTATGATCCAAATGGCTTAAATATCAGAGCTACAGAAACATATAATAAAGGTACAGTTGATTTTTAGTAATGGAAGTATGTACACAGAAAGATAAAGAAAATGAAATTTAAGTGTTCCACTTTACCTGTATTCAAAATACTGTTTACATCATGAATTAAGTCTCAGCAGCAGCTGACAGCTGCACAGCTGAGTCAAGTACTTGTCTGAACACATGCAAACTCCATTTATATACAAATGTATTTATTAACACTATGTTCAAATTCACAAATATACATCTACATTCTTGACAAGTTCTTAACAAAGTTCTTGGTGTGGACTGTATTATTAGCTAATGTAGCTAGGTAGCTAGCTATCCGTTCACTTCGATCATTTAAATTTAGCTGGTTAGTAAGCTAGCCAGTCACTATGGAGCAAATAAGAACTAGCTAACGTAAATGCATTTCAGCTCAAGATGCATCTAACATTACGTTTCAACTCGCAGAAATTTCGACTGATCACAATTCGTGAATAACCCAACTTACATTATCTAGCTAGCTTGCTCACTGTTTGCTGCCCAACTGTCCCAGTACCTTGATGTAGCCACCTAACTTACGCTAGCTAGCTAATGTTAGCGGCTGAAATTGACCACTTAATGTTAAACATTGAGGAACACGTGCAACAATGCTTCAGTCAGAAATACGAACAACTGTTATACTATACTGATAATGATGCTATGTTTTTATGTACACATCTCAACTGTTATTTGAGGTCTAGCTGGAGGACATATGATCCGATTGGTCGAGACGTCTCTTCCTCTTAGCTGTTTGCCGCTCTCTCTGGTCTTGGCAATGTGGAGGTGGTGGAGAGGAACGTTCCAACTGTCTACTACAACACAGTGAATGCACACCACCACAGCAGTCGTTCACAGGCAATCAAATGACAACGTGTCGTGTCTAGTCGATTGATAAATTTGAATGTTTTCATATATTGCAGTAGATGCAATCAGATTCTTCAATACATAAAATTATGTTTTCATTACAGGCTACTCTACTCAACTAAGTCTTCTAGACCAGCCTTTCTCATACTCCCTTGAGCTAGGGCCCTGTCATGTACCACCTTGAATTTATAAGGCCCACACCGCCTAAAAAAATAGTAGTTTGAATAGAGATTCTCTGCATAGCGGAACACGCAACGAGGAATGATGCCTTTATGAGTTTTCGTTTTCACTTAAGTTGTTTTTAGCACTTCGGTTTGGGTTTCTAACTCATCAATTTTTCTTTTAAAGAAATCTACCAACGTCACTTTGTCATTAAGGTGCGAGGGTGTAGTCTCCAAATGTCTGCAAAGCTTGGAAGGTTTCATTGCCTCCCTGCTGAGCACAGCCCGGCTAATTACACAGACAGGCTTTGGGGGAATCCATGTTTGATAGAAAAACAAATTTAGCATAGGTCGGGTCATCATTTCAAGTAAATGCTTGATCCTCTTTTAGCTCTGGCTCCTCATTTGTATCAGTAGTTTTGGTTGATGTTTTAATGAATCCAGCCTTGCAGACAAGGACAAAGGACAGCTCAAATTAGCTAATTAGCACGTGACACTTAAGGCGTCAGGAGACCATGCAAATGAGTGGCTGAGTTAGAGTGTGAGTGAGAGAGGGTGCACTGTGTTGGTGCAGGGAACATTCTACGAGCAAGATTCTGGAGTCTTATAAACAACGTGAACAGTTCAGTCGAGGGGCAGCGACTTGGTGACAGAAAAGTTTGGATTTCATATTTGATCTAAGAAATTAACGGCAGTGTGCTGCAGACGAGCGGCGGTGTAATTGTACTGCGTGCGCCACTTCCACGGCCTGCGACCCCGTTTCCGTCTGTAAAATATGAAGTTTCATCCCCTTATTTGTTATAACACTATGACATGTTCGTGCACTTTGACCCCTGCGTACATATGTGCTTATTCACATTGTACCTTCATATTGTGACAAAACTTCTAGCTAAGGAAGTTTGTATAACTCAGAAAGCTATATGCTTTGTTTAGCTTAGCTAAAGCTAGTTAACTAAGGCCTGCATGGTGACACTATAGTTAAGGAAATTAGCTGTATAGCTAACGGTTAAGTGTATTACGGTTCATTTATACAGTACACAATAACGTATGTACATTACATACATTTATATACATTATATATATTAATAATCTTTCAATTCCATGAAAATGATACGTACATGAAATTTAAATGTTTGATCAGAATCACATTATTGTCGACAATTGAGGTAATCAATAGCCCTGTTTTTGGCCGGGATGCTGAAAAATTATAACATTCAATTCCATGCAAATGAACTGTAGATGAAATGTACCTGTTGGATCAGAATCATATTATAGTTCACAATTGAGGTTATCAATAGCCCTTTTTTGGCTGTGATGCTGACAAAATAGAAAATTAAGCCACGTAACTTATTGCTAATAGGTCATCATCTTGGTTGCTATTGTGAATAAATAAAAAGCTTTGTAGAAAATGACTTGGAGGCCTATCATATTTGTAAGGGACGACTATTTACTTATTGTGGCTTTTATTTAGCCTGTCTATAATTTAGGTTAACAATGATAACATTTCAATAGCTAGGCTACTCGTCAAGCTATCGAGCAACTTCACAGAGTGCGCTCAGCACTTCATCCTTAGTTAGGGTGAGGACAGAAATTAGGTGTGTAAAGTCAGTTTATTGATTATCAGCATGTCTGTCATTCTCAGTATCAAATTCCACATTGATACAGTGCCTGTCTGCTGGTGACTACAAAGATAAAATTCAATAACTGATGTAGCTTGCTAATAGTTATGCTAAGGGAAGCACTTCTGCATTATTCCCGAACAGTGTGTTCAAAAAAAAAAACCTGTTGTCAAGATTAAATCAAACCTTCACTTGATATAAATGCAATTTAATTTTACTTGCTTTTCCTTCTCTGCTAGCAAGTTAACTAATATTTTATTAGGACTCTTATCCTTGTGACATCTTACATTCATGCTAGAAAATTAAAAATGTTAGGTACATATCACTAGCTAGCTTGCTCAAAATCAGTACGTACATCGCTATGGTACATATTTTAACTAAAAGATGGATACGTATGACTAGCTTGATGGCTTGAAAGTATTTTCATGAGCCAGTATCTACATTGATACTCAACTGGGAATTTATTTTACATACCCCTCGCGCAGCCTATATTTTTTCACTTAACTTGCATATATAATGTATGCTTATCACCTCACGTTGCAAGTGTATCACCATCAGGTAGTTACTTGCTAGCAATCTAATTAAACTACAGTTGCTAGCTACCTAACTGTTGCTAGGCCATTGGTTACTTGGTTATTTCTTAGTGATAAAATGATATGCTTACAGTCATACTGAGCGTTATATTTTCTTACTCACTATAACTGAGTTGAAAATGATGTATGATAGTCATATTTGCCAAACTTTACACTGTCATAAAATATTGTATGGGAAGATAGACATGAAACTTGCTCTCACTGCATCCCACGGCAGACTGAGCAGCGTAGATGCTTAAATGTGGGCGTTTCAGGGTGTGGTTGTTGCATGCATACACACATGCACAAACTTTGGTATGATTCATGATCATAAGCATGGATATGGGATGGCTGCAGATACTATAACTGATCCACCATAATGTTTAACAGCTGTGTCCTTGTATCCCTGTCGGTGAACTTAAACTTGTGATACATACCCCACTTTCCTGATGTAATTGGTCTTTGTATGGCATATACCTACATGATGTTTGACACTGTTTGCCTTGAATGTTAATATCTGTTTTCATTTCCTGTGATTGAGGCACCAGCAAGTTAGGTCTAAACTACCTGACTATTGAAAGTCGTTGTTGATATTAATAAGAAAAACTTGAATGGACTTGAATAGAATATCACAGTCTTGAACAGGTACTTCACCTGACCTCAATGAGACGTTAAAATAGTGAAAAACGTACGCTCAGACAGTTACCTTTGATAAGGGTGTTTGCTAACCAGATAAATAAGATAAGGCAGTGTTTACAATACATGAACAAAAGATGAAAAGGCCATGAAAAGTTTGTTTTAAAGCAGTGCAACAAGGTCATGACTCTTCGCACTTCCTACTTTCTGCTCTCCACCTCCACAATTTCCACGAGGCTTGAACGTTTGAGGAGCCTAAAGAATATATCACATACATATAGTTCTCAAGAGCTTCAGGCACCCTTTTTGTCTGAAAGTTTCCCATGGATTTCCTTAGGAATCTATTTAGTTCACTTAACCTGAAGTACAAATAAGACATTCCTATTCCGCAGGGCAAAGAAACCAGAAAGGTGCCTCAGCTAACTGCAGTTGGTAAGAAGATAAGTTACCAAATGAAATCACAGAATTCTGTAATAACATTCTACATTACATTTTCACTTCATTTGTAACATTTGGAAAATACCATGCTCGTTGTATTTCAAGATTTGGTTAGCTCGAAGGGTCAGGTCCTGTCGCATAAAGCTAAAGTCGTATGCACTGATGACTGATGTGGATTTTTTTGTGCTTGTACACTGACTCTTTTAACATGCTTGAACAATGTGGATGGGAGGGGTGCTCAGGAACTGGATGGTTGGCATCTGCTAGAACATAGACTAGGCATAGACATATTTCAATACAGGAAGGCGAAATTTAAGTGAATTGTGTACGTCTTGGAACAGCGTCGTTAGCATGTGTGCCTTACCGGCACGTTTTTTGTGGGGGTACAGCGAACTACCGGTGTGCTTTCACCAGTGGCCAGAAATCAGTACTGTTATACTGCTCTTTTGTCATGTTTAAGTCCAGTAAATAAATTTAAATGATATTACTATTTATAAACATTTGTTGTGCTCTGTTCAGCAATCTCTTCTGACAAGATGTACCACGGTGAACACCACAGTGCCCTTTCTGAGGATTTACTTTGATGGGAGTCATGACCTCAGAAAGGACTTTCGCCTGTCCAGAGAAACGATGAACACCCTCATGCACCATCTCAACCTTCAGAAGCGCCATGGCTGGGGTCACCATCTGGAGGTGCTGATACTGGTGTACTGGTTGGCACATGGGCCAACATACAGTGTTGTGTCCCATGCTTTTTGGGTGCATAAAACCACAGTACACAGAGCAGTGCACAAAGTCTCAGGACAGCTGCTAAGCCTTTTGGGACAAATCATCTCCTTTCCCACAGTAGGAGAGCTGGATGCTGTGGGACAAGGGTTTGAGCAGTTGGCTGGCCACTGTGGTTTCAGGCGGTGCATGGGGGCAATTGATAGCTGCCACATATGGCTTAAAGCACCAAACACCCGGGATGCACAGGACTACTTCAACCGTAAACTGTTTCATTCCATTCAGCTTCAGGCAGTGTGTGACAGCAAGGGGAGATTTTTGGACGTTTTTGTGGGATTCCAAGGGTCAGTACATTTTTTAACAAATTTAATGAACCCCAAAACCTCACACAGAACAACAAAGAAACTTACCCAGACCCATATTAACGCCCTCCCAGGCCTTTTTACACCCTAACCCCTCATCTTCACATCTCCCAGCCACCCATCCCCCCATGCCTCTTCACCCCAACTGTGACAGCCACCTCCCGACCCCCCCACCCCCCAAGCAGCAAGAGACAACACCATATGAAACTATTGTGGCTGCTGTCTATCTGATATTCTAATAATTTTGGCCATCTTAATGTCTGTCTTTCCAGTATTTTGGAGAAACGCAGTCACAGTAAAGACTTCATAACCTGGGATGGTCTCGTAATTGTAACCAAGTATTATACAGCATATATCGATAATATAAATTTTTGAGAGAAACTTCAATGTAGCCATTGCTGGCTGTATAGCAAAAGAAAGCTATAATACAAACACAATTAACAGCATCAGTAATGAAGTTATATGACAAAACAGGAAAACTGTATTTTTAACTGAAACGGACTTAAGGTACCACTTAACGTTAGCTTATGGTATTTAATTAAACCAACAACTCAGAAGCAGCAAGTTACTGTGCACAATATCAAGTTTGTGTTCATACTGATTTTTTACAGATGTACATTGACTATTTTCAAGCCTATGGACAATCATGTGCCATCGTTTGTAGTCTCATCAGTGTATTTGCCACCAGCCAAACTTTTATCATGTTTGTTACTTCTGTCAGCAACTAGTTAGTTATCTTGTATAATTAAGTACTGCAACAGCCCTCACTATACTATAGTATCTATATTATACTATAGTAGCCTCACTATACTATAGTAGCCTATAGTATCACAGGTACTATAGGCTACAACAAAAACAAACTATAAAGTTAAATACTTAAAAGAAACGCAAAACAGATGCCTCCCACCCCCAAACTTTGCTGTTCGCATTTAAATCTTTCGTATATTACACACTGGCACTGCTTGTACACAATTCTTACATTTGTACGCCGTTTTTGCTGCCATAATTTCTTCTGCAGAAATGAAATGGCGGTGGTCTAAATTTTTCTGAGGGAGAGTGAGCAAAGCATTCTGGGCAATATCAACGCTTGGAGGCATGATTTTTGTTGGCTCCGTTGGAGGGAGGAAAACCGAGGGCTTGAGCAAATGAAAATTCTCCCTTCCCTCAGCAAAGCTGGAATGGAATCACCCTCATTGTGGCAGCCATCTTACATATGGGACGATTTGTGGATTCCCGCCTCGATTGAAGTGCGAGTGAGCACGAAGAAGCAAGCATTTTTTTTTATTGGAACGTAGCCTTATTATTATTGTTCGAGGAGACTCTTTCCTGTCGTATAGTGGGTGTATGACTCTCCCTCAAGCTTGTGTGACATAAAACAAGTTACTTTGAAGACTGTTATAAGCCATTCATTGTTCTCCTGACCAGAAGCCTCAACTCATGACCACCTCAAAGGAACCTAAGGGGGAATTGCTGAATTACCTCCACAATCATCTGCCAGTAAAATGAAACTATATAATTTTCAAATTCACAATTTAAGTGTTTAAGGACAATGTACAACAACACATAACCTGGTGTGATGACAAAATCTGGACTTATTAACAGTAAAAGTAATAAGTTATGGTGAGGAGTCTTTTTCAACAACTAGATGCTTTATGTTTGGAGATATTACAATGTTCCAAGACAGTACTGCCCCCATATACACTGCTAGATGAACACCAGGATGAAGTGAAACACCTTCTATGGCCTCCAAAGTCACCACTTCTGCAGACAAAGTTCTGCAACAGTGCTTCATCCCTTAAAGAACTGGAGGTTTTCCTTCCTCTATTTTCATTCGCCGTACAAAGGGCAGGCTCTTGTACCAACTACAGACGGTCCCCTACTTACGATGGGGTTATGTTCCGATAAATCCATCGTAAATGGAAAATATATGTCGAAAATGCATTTAATATACTTAACCTTCCAAATATCCTAGCCTACCTCAAATGTGCTTAGAACACTTATATTAGCCTACAATTGGGCAAAATAATTAGCATAAAGCCTATTTTGTGTTGAATATGTCATGTTGCCCTTGTTGAACTTTTTTCAATGGAAAGTAGCCAGTGCATTCTCAGAAATAAGATAGAAATCACTAAATTGCATCATGCAGTAATTTGCATCCTCATTGAATCATTTTAATCATCTATACATCAAAATTTCTTTCATGAGGGATGGACATTTTCTGAAAATATACTTTCATATAGAAAATATAGAACAGATTAGAACAAGCGTTTTTCAGCTTCTACTTATATATATAAACCATATATAAACCAGCTTCTACTTATTATATAAACCATAACAAAAATGGTGAATGCTTTAGTCATGCAATCACGAAGTATTTACATATTTACAAAAATGGAATCAGACTGTTTTTTTCAAGTATACAGGAGGTCCTTAGATTACAACTGAAAGGATAGCCACCTTTATAATAAGTATACAGGTTGTTTCGAGGTTACGACGCACTCCCATAAATTCCTTAAAAAATCTAGTTTCGACCTAAGCGGTTTGGTTCGTAAATACGACCACAGAAATAAACATAAGAAATTGTTCTCTCTTTTTTTTTTATTAATGTTTCATTTAATTACTGTATTTTATATGTCCTTCATGTGTTGTGTGTACAGTGTGAGTGACTTAAGGTGTTAACTTAGGTATAATTTAGGTATAAATTCCAATTTACGTCGAAAATCGGCTTACGACAAGTTTTAGGAACGGAACTTGTTCGTAAGTTGAGGACCCCCTGTATTTTGGAATGTGACATTCTGGTTAGCCAGATTCTCTCCCCTGCATTAATGACAGCTTCGTTGGTCTGCAATTAGCGAAGACACTTGCATTGCACTTAATATGGCCTTATGCCTTGTAAGATAGAGGGGAAAGTGTCTTCCAGCTCAATAAACAAAGACCCTCTCCATGTAACACAAAAGTAAATTGTATTGTGGGATATCTATTTTCTATATCGCATGGGTCATTCCATGTAAAATCACTGTGGCTATACACCACCTGTCATAGATCTTTGCAACATCTTTACAGATGGTAAATAGTGACAATCAAAGATAATGTTTATGCATTTTTATGTGAAAATATCAATTGGTTGCAAAGAAAAACAATGAATCAGTATGGGAAAAAGTGGCCATATGTGTTTTTTTGTAAGTCTTCATATTTCAAAAACTAGGGCTCAGACTTTGACTGTATTTGGTTCTAATAATAATTAGGATGAGGAGAGTCCAAAACCACAATCAATGACTTCCAGACACCCTTTGGATAGCCAAGATTTAAACATTTATCAACACTCTTAAGTATGCTTGCTGTTGTTGTTGTTGTTAATACAGAAATACCAGGTTTGTGAATTAGATGACGGCTTTAGGCCTCTGACCAACAAAAGGCCAAAACCACACCTGTTCACCCTGCCAGCCATCCTGTTGGCCGTCTGTCCTGTTTCTCACCAAATGAAGAAAAAAAAACATTTAATTGCATTTGCATAACTGTAACCTTGTTAATTATTCTGCCACCATCTAGTGGACAAACCTGGTACATCAGCATTAAGACATTTTCCATTTGAAACATTTTTGAAAATGTATTTCCTTTATATTGAAAAAATATTCAATTTTTGAATGCAACATAGAAAACATATCAAATGTGTGAAATATTAGGTGTGTTAATGGTACCTTGAGCTACATCAATGGGATATTGTTGTTTGATGTGTGTCTAATTATATTTTTATCTTTTCTTTTTCGCTTTAATGTACATCTATGGAAAATGTAGCTTAATGACTTTAACGCTATCCAAAACATTTCTCGAAAGAGATACATTTTGCAGTGATGGAAAAGTCAGTCTTGCCAGGAAATGTACCCTCTTCAGATCTGTTTCATTTGAGCGCTGAATCAAAGTCATTTCATGGAATGAAAGTGGGGTCAGTGCACATTACCTGTGTGAGTTTCATGGACATGTTAATGGATGAGTCAGTGGATTAAATGTAATACAATTTTGGTATCGGTATGGTTTTGACATTAAGTGTCACTTCCAGCCAACAAAGAAATTAATGTAACAAAGTACAAGGAAAGTAATCAGGAAAAATGGTAAGAAAAATATGAGAGAATTAACGTTTTAATAATTATTAAAACTCATTCTGTTGAAGTCAGCTTTACATTTCTCTGAGTACACAGGTGTGGCCAATATGCATTACCTGTGTGACTGTTATGCTTGCGACCCCTTCTTAGCCAAAGATAAAGGGTGGGAGGTACATTCTTCAGAAACATGAACATCAGTCTGCTGGAACCAAGCCCCCTCTAAAATCCTTCATGAACTCAGCATAAAATGATTTTCACAACACAATAGGGGTGATGATATGTGTCACCTACGTGAGTTTCATGCATGTGACCCATTCCCAGCCAATGTTAAAATGGGGGTGCGTATTTATTTTGAAAAAACATGCCTGCTGGAGAATTCACACCCTCTCTAAATCCCTTTCTGATTGAATCAACATCAAGTGCTTTTGAGAATACTGTTGTGTTGCCCAATATTATTATTAGGTGTTACCTGAGGGTATATCCCACAATACCACTTCCTAGACAAAGGTATTGGGGTATTTCAGCGAAATGAAAAAGACAGAAAATCCCCCCCCCCCCCCAATCTCTTTCTGTTGAAAATGCATTTGAGAATACATTGGTGTTGACAGTACATGTTACTGTGATGCCTGTGTGGATTACAAGCATTTAATCCTGTTTTAGCAAACGTTAACAAGGGTGTACATTTCAGAAGCATGGAAAACCAGCCTGCTGGAAAGTGAACCCCCCACCCCCCAAAACTGAGGACAGAATGGTTCAAGACCGACATACACTGTGATTTATTCATTTTGACAGCAAGAGGGTATTTTAAAAATAGCTCATAGTGATCATTGTACTCCTGCCTCATATCCATACTCATTTAAAGTGGATATTCTTGTGTATGAGTAAATACACCCTCCCCCAACCAATGTTTTTCAAATTGTATTATTGTGTGTGCATCATAAGACCAGCTGAAAAGCACTAGAGAACACATTCTTTTCACTGAAATTGATTACCCAACTCAAGCAATTTAGGGATAGGGCTGTCAGTATAAAACCATGGACAGTCATGTAAGGTAAATACAGATAAATATAGGTGTCCATTAGGAAACTGATGGTAGAAATACTTGTGGAAGATTTTTTTTTTCGTTCAAAGAATTACTCTTAAAAAAGTACAGGTGATATCACACAGTTATCCATACGGAATGGGGAGAATGAGGTATTGAACATTTTGCCGTGAACTACAGGTAAAACAGGACGTGGTGTTGCCCCACTCAACCCGGCACGTCAGCAACTAGGAAGAATTATTTCACCAGGTAGCGAAATGTGTGTGAGCAATTTATGTCACAAACAAGTTAATTTAAATAAATGTGCACACAATGTCTGAAATATATAGCATGTATTAGCTGGCTAGCTACATCTTGTAGACTTGCAAACAAACAACCCTGCTATTAAGCCTGCCACCAAGTAACTGGAGGGGGTTTGGTATCGAGCATATCACACAAATGTTGTTTTTTTTTTGTTAGCTCCGTGAAGTAACCTGAACCCGTGAATTTTATGATGAATCAAGAAAAGTAGCGCATCATCGTGTCTTATCGTAGGTCTGTTATCAAAGACGATGTACACATCGTACTGTCATTCTGTTATTACTGTCATCGACTTCCGCCTTCTTTCATCATCTGCTACGTGGAAACGTTCGACAGTGTCATCAAAAAGCGACTACATAATCGTGGTTTTAATAGGGGGATCGTCCCAATACTCGCCCGAATGTATTTTCCTTTCCTCCACCACGACCTCGTCTTCTCACTCCCCCCCCCCCCCCCCCCCCCCCTCCCCCCTCCCCCCCGAGGAGCGAATTGTTGGCGGAGGATACATTTTTCGAGTACTGGGACGCACATAGTATGTTAGCGCATCATAAATTTTATAGATTGACAATTAGAATGACAAAGCGTATCTTAGAAGATTAATATTATCTACAACTGGATGGGAAGTTAAACGGCCAACATTCAATTGCATGTAAAACGGTAAATTTTTGTAAAGTCAAACCTTTTTCAGACAAGATGTTTTAACAGGTGTTAACACTAAACAATACATATTCTACACCACACTTTGCAAAGTGGAATAAAAGATCCGTATGTTTTTGTCTAAAGAACACAATCATATGATAGATTAGCTTTGTATGCGCTTTTCCCCAAAATAAGGAGTGAAGAGACAACATTAAAAACACAACTTGAATTGCTGACCAGCATGGTTAGGGTTTTGAAACATTTCACAATCTTGGAATCACACTTGTGTGTGTGCGTGTGTGTGTTTACGTGTCAGAATAATGTTCTTTGTTCTTAGCATTGTGTTTGCATTTGTGGATTTATGTGTAGCCTATGTGTTTTGTACAAATGTGTGAACATACTACAAATTGTCCATTATCTTGTTCATTATAATATAATGTCATATAATGAAAGGGCAAGAATCAAAATGAACCTAATCAATGACCAGGGTAGGAAGTGTAAGGCTGTTATGCTGTCGGAATGGCAGGAATATTGGTACTGAAAATATGACGATAATGTGGATTGTTATTACGAAATAACAGAAAATAAGCGAACAGTTAAGTCACCATTTTTAAATCTTGCAGCAATTTATAAGGATATTACAATGACTCATTTCTTAACACTCAATAATCCAAGTCCAAAAACAGGATCTGTCACTTTAAGAGAAAGCTAAGGATGTTATAGTGGGAGGTTCACTGCCTTGCCCAGCCTTTATTTTCTGAATTAACTATACTGTATCTCACACTTATCGACAAGGAAATTAATACGTGAAAAGAGAGTACATATGTTTTTGTCGCAAGTTTGAAAGGTGACGTACGTGTCACAGAAATTCCATGTGGGTTCCTGAATTCCGTCTTGCAGGATTACTTTAAGAGAAGATTAGCACGATGGTAGCCAGCTAGCTATGCTACAGAGCAAGGAAAATGACTGGATTCATTTTGGGAAGCAAGTCAATGCAACGTTCAACTGCTGCACAATGTACCCCCGCGTTAATGTTGTATAAAACTTAAAATCGCTTCAGGAAGTATTCTTGGAACATAAATTGTAGTTTTGCTACACACTTATCCAGAAAATATTTGGGAATAATTCTGAAGAGTGATTGAAGTCTCTCAAACGGTCCACTCTGGAGATTTGAAAGCGTGCCTTTTGAGAAAGACATGGGGCATCCTCCTTTGGAGTTTAGTGACTGCTATCTTGACAGTCCAGATTTTAGGGAGAGACTGAAATGCTACGAACAAGAACTGGAAAGAACCAGCAAGTTTCTCAAAGATGTGATCAAAGACGGAAATAATGTAATCAGTGCGATTAAGAGTAAGTGTGACATATTATTTGTTCGGCACGGCAAATTGGACTAAGAATCGTCATGTTTGTTAAACGCACTAAGTAGAAATATTGCGGCCTTTACAATTGTATTTAAAGTATTTGCTTTATCGGACGGTAGGTTTTGCATGTAAAGTATTTGTTGTATCAGACGGAAGGTTTTGTATGTGTGGGATGGATATAGACTGAAACGTTTCATTCATAATGCTGACATAGACTTGAAATTGTTTTCAGGCTGACATTTTCTCCGAATTTTAATTGAACATACTGTAAGAAGTAACAAGGCCTACGTATAACAGGGCATGGGCTACAGACCACGGCAGATGGAGAGCATCCTTTGTTTATGCTAGAATAATCGACCCGTGAATGACGTAAAATGTTGGACAAACGCCAGTGAAACAATGTGAATTGTACACTATCTTTCAGTTGTTCTATCCGCAGATGACATTAAACTGACGTTTCTGTCATCATAATCCAGTAAATCTAATGCTCTGCTCCGTAGGCTAGTCTAAATGCGTGCATTTATTTTATGGTGAAAGTCAATAAATTCGTCTGTTAAATTATTGAATTGGCAGTCGATATTCCTTCAGACACAGCTCAGTCGGGATCAAAAAAGGGAAACTCGAGAAAGGAAGAGAGTGCTCTTGGGCAAAGAGTTTGTGGTTTAGAACTTCCTGCTGCATGTGCTTAACTTGCGGTTTATTTACAACATGGAACTTTTATATGTTGATGGTTTAACCAGTAGTCAGCATATTTCAATGCAGCTGAGATATCAACATCATATGGATGATAGTCCCATGTTATGTACAGACCCAGTTAAGCAAGGGCCAATGTTGAAATCTACATGCCTTCTCCCAGAATGGGTTTTAAGTTATGGCTATACATAAGTCACCCATACAGTCACCTTTGTGTAAGACAGAAGTGTGCTAACATAGATAATTTTGTCCAGTCAAATTGCGATTGCTGTTTCCATTGACACTGTATCTATGTACTTAAACACACACAGACAAATAGACGCACATCTACACCAGAATAGTATATTTATTGTGTTATAAGGAAAACAGGACCATAACTGTGTCTTTGTTCAGGTATTTGGTACTTTAACATTGTATGGATGTCTAGTGTCTTCATCTGCATGTGTTCCTCTCAAGAATGGTTTGTTACTCTGAAATGTTTAGGGAGTTTTGTTTCCAGCTAGTCTAGTGTGGTTGCCATATATCAATTCCATTCCACCTTTAAGGGTGTGTTTGACACTGTTGCACCAACCGTTTCCTTTAAGATGATCTCACGCATACTGTAATGGTCAAGAGCCAAGAGATTACTTTGGTTTCTGCATCAGCAATATCTCTGAGTGGAATTCTTGCAAGCTATTTTCCAGATTAATACCACTCCCATTGCTCTTACAATTTCCAAAACTACAGTGTTTGTAACTAGGTTAGAGTAAAGTGGTTATTCAAAGCTTTCAGAAATCAGTCTAGACCATATTTTAGTGGTTCAGAAAGGTCTGGAAGACCAGGCGCATAGCAAACCCCTACCTGAGTTTCAAGAGCTCTAATTGTAATCGTATATCTTTTCGTATTCCATTACTATGAGGAAGTGAGGATGTGGGTTTATGAGATATAAGTAATATCTCCACGTTCTGTAAATTGAGTGAGGGTACGTGAAATGATTCAGACATCAACCACGATTAAGCAGATAAAAAGGAAATGTTTACCCCGTAGTCTACATCTTTGCAACATTATCTGGAAAATAAATAGACACAATTGAACTTACTGACTGAAATAAGGAGCTGAGTAATAGCAACAATTTATTTGTGACCCAGTGTTCTCCAGGTATTTGAAATAAAATATCCAATGTATATCTTGTATAGTTAAGAGAAGGAGGACCAGTTCATAATTTACGTTTGATTTATAAGAAATAAAAACTGGCACTTCAGCTTTTTGAATAATGAAGGTGTTTTCTGCCTGAAGTACTTAACATACATTGTTGTTTGTAATTTGGCATGAGAATGTTTCAGTTCCCTTTGACTCTCCAGCTAAAATCCTTCCTGCGACCCTTCCTGTTTTTTTCTTTGCTAAGCTTTTTTACTTTCCAGAATAACAACTGTCATGCTTTTGAAAACATGAAGGAACACATGTTGTAGCTGGGATACACTTACTAACTATATAAAATGTGCTCCGTTTTCGGGCAAGAGGTTCGCTAAAACAATGGTTGTCATCTAAAAATATAAAGCATTTAATCTGCAGGAAATGTATGGTCTACACAAGATGCAAACGTCACATTCAAATTGAAGAATGGCCATTAAGGTGAAAAATATATGTGATGTTTCAAATGGAAAATGCTTTGTTGCCGTGAAAACATTTGTAATTGTACAATAAGCTTTCCCACAGATATCGTATGCAATAAGCCTACACTGAAGTGTACGGTGACTAATTATCAAGGTGGGGTTTTAGTCTCAACTAAGGTCAATGATTGCACAAGAAATGAGAGCTCAAGTGTCCTCCTTTCGGAAGAGAAAACTGACACGGCAGCACAAGGTATTCTCTCTCCATTGTGTCTTGTTGCAAAGAGAAGTTACATTTGAGACGTGCCAGAAACATGCCAAAATATACTCATTGTAGTTACCCTGAAGTGGAGTGAATTATTTGTCTGACATTTAGTATTCAGACATACTCTTCAAATTTTGCTAGAACCTAACAGTTGACCATTCATTGCTAGCGAAGTAAGTGTCAGACCATAGACAAGGTCTAGATCACTGAGCTTTAGGCTCAGATTACAACTGAAAGGATAGCCACCTTTATAATAAGTATACAGGTCGTTTCGTGGTTACGACGCACTGCCATAAATTACTTAAAAAACGTAGTTCCGACCTAAGCGGTTTGATTCGTAAATACGACCACAGAAATAAAGATAAGAAACTGTTCTCTCTTTTTTTATTTATTAATTTTTCATTTAATTAGTGTATTTTATATGTCCCTCATGTGTTGTGTGTACAGTGGGAGTGACTTAAGGTGTTAATTTAGGTATAAATTCCGATTTACGTCGAAAATCGGCTTACGACAAGTCGTAGGAACGGAACTCGTTCGTAAGTCGAGGACCCCCTGTATATCATTGCCCAGCTGTATAGACAGCTTGCATTGTGTGGGCTGCATGTATCGTAATAAATGTGTCCATAGCTTTAAACAGGAAAAATGCAGTTTTGACCCTGATCCCTTTGTGAAAAGAAAGAACATTAAACATTAGCTGTAGGTGTTTGGTGGATACTGGCATCTTCTCCTAAGAAGCAAAGAGCAGAGGTAGGCTTGAGAGCCTGCTCAGACATACTTTCTGGCTGAGGGCTACGACTTACTGTCCCTGGAGATTTAAACCAGATGTGCCACACATCACAGCAGCGCACACATAGAGATTTAACGGAGAGGGGATTCTTCGCTGTCCTTCAGGACACCCTCCTGCAATTCTCAGTAACGCTAGGCTGAATTTGGGGGACCGCCAGCTGCAAGCCCTCAAGATAGTGTAGGCAGTGGAAACCACAAACATTTAATGTTTAGTTGCCATTTCGTCCTGTCAGGATGGATTTACGGCATTTTGTTTTTACACCTGCGGGGTCCTTTAAAAATATTAATGGTCTGTTCTCTTTCAACATTAGGTATATTCTTAACTTCCCTTTTTATGGCCGCACTAATGATCTGTGGAAACCTATGTGAAAGTAGAATACACTTCATAGGAACTTTCAATATAGTCACTATAATATTCACAATTTGCTGCACTATACACTGCAAGGGTATTGGCAAGATACCTTTCTAGGGCTGATACTTCAAAGCTGTATAGTTGTGTTGATAATTTATTAAAATTGGATTGTCAAACTAAGCTGAATCTCACCCATGTCTGATAGCAGAACAAGGTGTCTTTCAGAGTTCTCTTACTCCTAGGGGCTTCAGAAAGTCTTCACGCTCTGAAGATCTGTCAGGTTTCTGGGTTCAAATAATTTCATTTTAGTATGAAATAATAATGCTCTTTTGAAATTTGCAGAAGATTCCCTTTGATATGAAAACCTACAGCGCAAATATAACTGATGTGATTCTGTCAAACTGTGGCTTGAAAGCAGTGTAATATGATCTTCATGTTATATAATCTAATTTTAACAGAGAAACGTTATTGTATGTTACATTTAAACTTTGCATAACTCCTCATGAAGGGAATTAATCGTCAGATTATGAAGACTGCAGTGCCAGCTTCCTAACGGATGCAGTAATACACTGTCCGTTAGGGCATTTGACCCGTGAAATCACAGTACAGTGTTTTCAGATGTCTAGTCTGGGATATTCTCGGTGAGCTTGCCCGCCTATGTTGATATAAGATGGAGAGAATTTCACAGTGCACCCATTGTTAAATGAGAAGTGGAGATTCCGTTCCATAATGCATTTTTCCCCTTGTCAAACGGTTATCCTGGAAACAAAGATGTCATTGTTGGGGGAGGGGGGGGGGGGGGGGGGTGGGGTGGGTGGGGGGGACAGCAGCGGAGATATATCACATATTATTTCCATTTTGATAATTTCTTGGTGACACTTTAAGATTAGGTTTAGTTGTTGCTATGTGTGATCTGATTGTGTTGAAATAATTGGAAGAAGGACAGCCTAAGTGAGCAGAGGATAGTAGTTAATTCAGTTGCTTTGTGTTGCTCATAAAATGTGAGGATTGTTTTTCTTCGTCTTGTACACCTTGGTATCATCACTTTAAGACAAAACTTGAATAATGAATATTTTATCAGAAAGGTTCACTAATACACTATTTTCTTAAAATATTTTCTCGTTTCTCCTTGTGAACAATGTGTATGAAAATCCAGTGTGAAGCTACACTTTTGGTGATGCCAGAAAAGTGTAGAACTAAAGATAGGACCAAACAAACACATGTTGAACAGGTCAAATTAAGATAAGCATGACGGCTAAGAGTGGTTGAAAGTATAAATATGGAAAAAAGGAAAAATAGGTACATTGAATGGAAAAAAAAAACTTTATGTAAGTCACAAGTGTGGAAATCATTGTTGTATTGTAGTCACGTAAAAGTTGACACGCTGCCAGTCTATCAGTCTTCATTAGAAATTGAAATTATACTCTCAGCAATGAACTGTATCTGAAATGGATCCGTACATCAAAGAATGTACACCTGCATCAGTTTAATGTATTCTTTCAGTTTATTATAACTCCAGATTCTACGTAAATTATGAAATGTGTTTCCAACACGATTTTTAACATGGAGTGTGTTTTCTGATGTTCATAATTCATCATTTGACAACTTTTACCTTTGTGCAAAACATCTCTTGTCTCAACAGGCCTAGGCGTTGTCATGAGCGCACATACACGTTTTGTTCTTAACACGGGAAAAGGTCTACAATAACATATGCGCATAGTCTGTCTGCCCTTATTTTCTGCAGCAGTACAATTGCATGGCCAGATTGTCCATCTGTTTTATTGCAAATGCAGGACGGCATGCAGTTTTCGTCTGTCAGAAGAGTCTCTCTAATCCTTACATGGATACGAACGGGATCACATGTTTATGTTAAGGCGTTCCTCTGGTTGGTTGCTTAGAAGTGAAGAGGAAGAAGCAAAACTCATAACATAATGAGAAATGGGAAGGTGGCAACGCTCTGTGGTGGCAGCAGACGGAACTATATACTCAGAACGATGAAACTCTATCTGCTGACCAATATATAATTTTATGAAGCCAAAGCATTGCTACACATGCAAACACCTTGAACAAACACCACTCTGCATGGCTTTTATGTCTGTATTTTTTTTTTTTTTTTTTTTTGTCGTTAGTTAACTCTAGAAACGCTCAACAAAGTGGTCAAGCATTAAAATCCTTAGTGGGAAGGGAAGGGTAAACACAGTTCCCTACACACTAAGGTTGTGACAAAATACGCAGCATCCAAAAAAAAATCTTCAGTGTTGCATGATTGGTCTTGTGTGCTTGGCTTTCTGGAATGTTCCTCAAATACTTTACAGAAAAACATGAGTTTGCTGTTCAGCTGAAACGTTTAGGTGCTCTATAACGTTCCGTTTTGGCAAGATTGTAAACACGGTTGAAACATCTGAGATTAATGTACAATATGTTGTGAAAAGTACAGGTATTAAAAAATGGAAATACAGCAGTGTTCAAACGACGATAGTTCCATAAAGGGATTTGGGTACATTTCCTACTTTTGAGATGACAGCTCCTGTGGCATAAGTTGCATGCGATGTCACCGCGTGGTTGAAGGTGATACTCTTCAACTGCGCGGGCCTTCTCCACCACCAAATCTGATGACAGCAACACCTTAATAGTATGAATACTATTGACATCAGTCAATACTATTTTCCACATTTTTCAAATAGATTTATGAGGTTTATCATGGAAGGTGAATTCCAGACACTGGTAGACTAAACCACAGCACCTACAGTTGGTACTGACCACACTTTATATATTTGTTGCTATCTAACTACATTTCCAAATGGAAGGAACATGTCATAGATACTGTACCTACAACATGTTTTATTGAAAGATTTTGACTCTTAAGCAAAAAAGTGAAAATGGTGTTTTATTATACCTATTCCCTAATAACACATAAAAATATAGATCTAAGAAAAGCCCCTCACAGGATACAGCATAGCCTTAAAAATAAGTGTCTCTCTTTTCAAAGAATCTCCACCCAAAAAACTGCTGTGATGTGACTTGTCTGGCCACCTTATTTTTATATTTTTGGTAACATATCCATCTTGAACATCATCATTAACAATATAGAAAACTTATATATATATATAAACATGTTGTACACAAATGCTAGAACAAGCAAATGCTTGTACGTACAATGCAAGAACATCCTTCCTTGGAAGTCATGCATATTGTATGTATTGTATTGCAAATAAATTTATAGTGACTTTAGTTCCTAAAATAAATGGGATGGAGATATTTGTCTGCATTGTGTGGAATATAATTGATCTAGAGGCTAAATTCATATCGATGATCCTAAGCCAAGCCATAGAACCATGTGTTCGTCCTCATAGTGACTAACCATGTTCCAAACAATCAGAATTAAGAAGTAGCTGGAATGACGGCTGACATATATTTCTGCAGGTATGAAGTCGCCACACACTTTACTGACTTGCATGTTAATATGAAAGTAAGGAAGGCAAAAGGTCAAGTTGATATTCTTTGATTTTGTAGTAGGTTCTTGAAGGGGAGAACAAACCATTTATAGACTATTATGGACATAAGAACATATAATGCAGAGAAAAGTTTGTTCAGCCCGACTAGGTTTGCTACTTACCCACAACCTACAAAGTATCAAGGACTGGGTAGGAGTCTCTCATGTTAAATGCCTTTTCAGAGTCCACATATAAAATAGCGTAAGCCTGATTCACACTGTAACACATTGTAGCTTGCACAGAAATGACATCCCCCTGTGCTGGCTGTCAGTTAAATTGCCATTGCTTTCAAGAGTTTGTCCTTTGTGATATATTCTGGCATTTTACATGGTGCAGGTTAAACTGACAGACCAAATTGTGTGCCCAATCCTATGTCTTTGCCCTACTTCGACACACCTCTCTTCCTATCTAGTCTGGAATCTCCCCCTTTACCCGGCTACAGTGAGTGCACTGTGTCTTTAAAGGGTATACAGTAATGCCTTACTTACAGTCATACAAATGAACTATTCAAAGTCTAAGGGATAAGCAGTTAACGCCCTGGATGGCACACCCAACATAACTTTTGCAAATACCAAAAAGCAAAAAGGTCAACCCAGTAAATGGTACTTGGATCAACGCCACGATTAACTGGCACAACTTGCTTTTTAAAAAAAGGCTTAACCGAGCGCTCAGAAACCAAACAGTGCGAAGCAGGCGTGTACGAAAGTTGCGAACTGATGAGAAGGGATTGACGTTGATTGTAGATAAGTAGATGCATCGGTCCATTTGGCTGGGTCGGCTTAGAAGCGGAGCCAGGTGTTGCCGGAGTCTGCTGGTTTTGAATGGATCACCTGAGTGCCTACTGAGCTGTCTGCTGCACCTTTAGCAGGGGTCAGAGGCTTGCAGCTGGTCTTAGCCCTTAAAACCCATGTGTCATATCCTAAATCGTATCATGGTATGAAGGCAGGGTTTCTACCCATAGTGCCCTGTACAGTAGTAGTTACTGCAGGAAGGAACTCTGCTTTGACCCTTTGTTGGGTAACCAAAGAGCAGAGGCCCGCAGTCCCCAGTGAATTTAATACGAATAATTTCATTGGTTCTAGTCATCGGATGGAAGAAGGGTATTGGGCTCCGTCGCTGATGCCTCACTACGTGAACAACCAACTGCACTGTAATGTTGAAGGCTGGCCCCCTAGGTTAGCCCAGGCATAATGATTGTTATTTTTAGATATTCCATTCGTGACCTGACGATACTGCTGTTGCGTGTTTGGATGCGGATGAGTTCACCTATCCAAACTCGATACAGAAAAGCAGCATTGAAATTGACGTGACTTCTGTTTTAACTTCTCTTTTATTGAAATGTTTTGAAACTGTATGTGTGTACGTGCATGCATATGCAATTGCATATGTTGAATCCTTACATAAATTTGTAAGCGTTTATGTATGAGTGTGTGTGTGTGTGTGTGAAGATTAGGAGAGAACAAAAGGTAGACATGGAGTTACTGAATTATAATTAATGCGCATTATATGCAATACTTTAACATCTGTTTAGCTTTGGGAAACCACCCTTTTTTATGTCTTTAATCTCATGTCTAAGTTGTAAACGCAAAACGTTTTTTCCCCTACGAATCATCCAAAATCCAAACATCCAAATTGTTTATCTCTAAATCACCAGTCTTATTGATACAGTAGAAGGTACCACCCATAATATGTTTAGGGATTTTCTAATTGTTAGATAATGGTGTTACCTGATTCCAGTCCAATGCCTTATGTGCCGTTTGCCATGCTAAATAGATATTGAGGCTTATTGACCTGTAAGTGAGTGTTTATACGAACATTGAAAACTCATCAACTGGATCTACCTCAGATCTTTCAATTGTAACTCAGGTAATATCTGAAACGGATCCCTGCATATGTACTGAAGAGATATTCAGAGATATTTCTATGTATATTATTATAAATATACATAGATATTTATGTAAGTCATCCTCTGTTTCTCTCAGAAGATTATTAGTTATTAACTTCCTGATTAAATACTTGTTTAATATTAAACTAATTAAGTTGGTTGATCAGATCTTTGGATGGCTTTATACTCAGGCTTAGGTATACAATACCCTGTGGGGTCCACTTAAGGGGACACATTATTTGATCTAATTGCATTTTGGGGTCATTAATTGCCAATATTTCACTTTTATCAAGATTAAGGTTGTCTCTCGAAGTCACACTCTATTTGTCAAAATGACTAAATTATGATAGTTGTGGATCAGGCATAACAAGGGAAGTCTTGTCTGCAGTATGTCTGCTTTGTTTTTGTTCAGCTTTTGCCACCCATCTGAACTCAGCCAAATTTTTTTTCATTTCAGTCAGCAATCCTATCCCACTGGCTTGGGAGAAGGTATCCATGAACACATGAAGCCCCCAATTTATTTGACGACGAGCCTTTGCTTATTTCCACATGGCGCACCACCAGTTACACCAGAGGGGTCGCTAAAGATCAGTGAGACTAAGGGCTCTATCTTGCACTCGGCGTAACGGGCGCTATGCCTTATTTTATGGCATTGGTCTTCTGCCCTCTAAATAGCAGACATCTATGTGTCGGTCTTCAGGTGAGCTGTGATCAGGTGCAATGGAGGCACAAGGCTATCGTGCATTTTAAACTCATTGTGATTGCGCTGAAGATCAACAAAAACCACGTCTCATGTTTTTTCACGGTTGTTATTGCTATTTTCAGGGCACAGTGTCGTATAGATAGTGATGTGCGCCTACAAAGGCAGGTATGCAACGCTCATACACCCCACTTGTTACATACACAGGGGTGTGTACAAACATGAATAAAAATAAAAACATTACATTGTAAAAGATTACTGTTGTGTATATCAAGATAAGTAAAGCATACATGCCACAATGTTTAGTCACAAATTGATCAGAGAGAGAGATAACTGGGGTCATTTTATTTATAGAAATATAGCATTTACTTAAGGCTATTCCTGCCAAACCCGTGATAGTTACATTTCACGACCGTGAAGCGTCAATAAAAGAAAAAAAACATGATACGCAAAGGTTAAAACATGAGACTTCACAAGTATGGCAGCGATGATGAATGGAATCTGTTGAATGTTCATGTTTTGATAAGTCATTACGATACACATCAACATTTGAAGAGATGGTATTTGAATGCATTCGACGGGTTGTTTTTATAGTGAAAACTTAGGCTCATGGATCAAATATCTGAAGTATTTCAAATGAATTTTGTTCCACATTATTATGAGTCTGTGTACGTTACAAAACAGAGGAATATCTGTGTATATCTATAACTTGGTAAGCAAGCCGGACGGTTTATCAAAAGATTTTCAGTTGAATCTTGCATTTGTTTGGAAATGTTACATCATGGGAAATGATGGCCTTGTGTCACGCCAGGGAGCTGCCTACTGTTTCTATAGTTTCTCTGCTTGTGGACTTTCACTTTCACTTTGTTTCCTCCCTAGTAAATCTTCTGTTTCTTCCACATAAGGTACAGCACCTTTAAAACAGCATTAAGCTAAGGCACAAACCTTATCCGTTTGTAAAGGCGATTAAACTTTACACTCGTTGATTGATTTATAGCTTGTTATGGCCAAAGACGTTTAGACCCAAGTTTTGCGCATAAGGACATCCCCCTTTAAACTAATGAAGTGGCTTTGCCACACCCATGAATACGCTTAAAATGGTAGAGCACTTAGCACGTAAGACTCTAAATCAAAATAAGGCCCCAACATAGCTAACTGGTGTAGCCCCTTGTCTTCCCTTGGCATGGCTCACGCCTGCTTCTCAAGCAATCGTCTTGCTTTACATGCCGACCCAAAGGGACAACAGATTAAGTTCGTTGGAGCCATATATATGCTTGAACTACAATAACATAATTTGAAGTCACAATTTTCTGTTTTCACCGAAGAAACAGTTCACAATGGTTTCGCCAAATTTAAGAAAAACTTTTTTTTTTAATTAATTAAAGCTGTTATTTTCATACCAAGATGTAAGTGACAGCTGGAGAAAACATGCATAATTAACACAAATCTGTAACCCTCAAATGGCCAAACATACATTAGTTAAAAAAAAAACAGATGAATATAAACTGAATGTTCCATAGCGAGAGTTTCCTATACAGCTTTGTCTCTCCAGGAAAATCAATGCTCATTACTGTCACAAGTTTGAAATAACGACCTTAGCATGGGCCTGTTCGCTGGGAATCGGAGCAACAATGGAAATGTAATTAGACATTCTACAGGCAGCGAGAGCGCACGGAGGGAACGGTTTTAAAAACCTCAGTCTTCCCTGATGACTGCATTCCGAGCCCACTGCAGCTTTTCTCTATGCAAGGCCTCGATTCAGCGCAGCACAGTTTCGCTCCTCCCATGCTTGTCAATGCATATTTAAATGTTTGCTGCTGGTACAGTTCAAACTGCTGCCCTGTCTGTGTCACAAGTACGCCTGCCAAGGTCCTTACTGTGGGACCATTGTACTGTTACGCCAAACTAAGACAACCTATCCGGCATGTGCGCGTGTCATATCGGGTCATTTAAAAGATTATGGTGTTGTTAAACTGGAATAATCGGACTTCGGTAAGGCCTTGGACGATGTGAATTCTGGACTGAATGGGAATTGACATTTATGGACTACCTATTATCAAAAAATGCAAAAGTTTGGATTTTTTTTTTCAGCTGTACCACAGGTTGTTTTGCTTGGAAGTGAGAATCGGTCCATTGAAGTTAAATCAATTCCATGACTTTCTACATGTGGCTGTCATGTAACTTGTGTAATAAGTAATTTGCTTCTGATGTCTGTTATTAGCTATTAGCTAAGATCATTCATAAGTAATCACATTTCCAAAATAAAGACTTGTGTTTCATGACTTAGGTTTGCTACTTATGGCAGGGAAGGTTGTTGACACCAGCTGTAGCACTGCTGTGAATCAAGTGCTGTTCTGGCATAATGATGCAAAGAAATAGGAACTGAACTAAGTAACTGGTCCAGTGGTGGAGTCTGTTACTATATGGAGACACGCACCCTCCCAAATCCTGCTCAAATTTAACAAAAATAGAATAAACTGAAGTCTACAGTTTTGTAGGGTCTGCTGGATATCACGACCTCTGACAATCGCTGCTTTCTGTTTTCTGGGTTCATTGATTGTTATAAGGTGTTAGCAATTTATGTCTTTGAAGTTTGAATATATACTATGCCTTTTACAGTCTTGGCGTGGATTTTTATTTGCGCATTTGTTTCATGTTGACCTTATTACACATGCTCTGAACTGAGGCCTACTTCGGGGATAGTCTGTTGCGAATAACTAGGCCCTGGCTTTAACTCAGTGACTACAGCTGCAGTATGTGCCGCAGTCCGATCCAACGAATTCCAAACACATCTCCGACCAAACCCGCCGCATATACTACAGTTAAAAGGGCAACGTGAACATGTGAAAGACCTGTTGCATTATGGGGCTTTTATTTTTCTAAATCGTTTTATTGATCGTATTTGTGTTATGCATAGGGTTTCGGTATGGCTTCTGAAACAGAAGAGGTGTATTTCAGAAACCAAACTAAGAGTCGCTGCAGCGCATGCATAAAAAAATCAAGGGTGAGACAGCAGTGATTATGAATGTCAATATACAGCAAATGCATGTTAGTGACAAAGTTGCTAAATGGGGAAGTGGATTGTAGACATGCAGACCCAAAGACCGGCGCATAACGCGCCGCAGTCACGATAAGGGAGGCATGGATCTCAGTTTCCATGACATCTGTGTCTCATCATACACCAACAAAAAAAAATTCCCCTTCGGTCAGTTGGGAACTCACTGTCTCCATTAGCCGCGCTTGAAGTGTCCTTCTCTGACTCAGTGTGTCTGCACAAGATTAAATGATGCCTAGCTGAGAGAAATGACTGACATCACGTGCTTCGGAGGAAAATCCGTGCTGGTCTGCACTCTCCCAAAATCATGTAGATGGTTATGGCCATTAACTCCATTTATGAACACAATGGGGAATCGCTAACTGGAAGTAAAATAGGGGTAAACGTTCAATTGATTGTAACAATTCAAATTTTTTGAGTCTATGGTTTTTTTTTTTTTTTGTTTTTTTTTTTTTATCAGATTACTCCGTGGCAGTTCAGAAGTTTTCCCTGACCCTCCATGCTTTCCAGTTTGACTTCATCGGGGATTCACTGACTGATGACGAGATGAATATAGGTAAGCTCAAAAACGATTCACTTTTTGTTTTCGTTGATTCTCATATGACCGACGTGTTCATGTTCGAGTTTCTCGTTACATACCAAGAATACAGTTCGAACGAGTAACTGTTCTCAAAGCAGCAAGTGAAGTATGTGCACGGTATCAGTATAACCCTTGTTATTCGGTGAGATAAAAACATTATAACTCAGAACAACGAATGCAGTTTTTTTTTAAATTGTATTTTTATTACAGATACAGTTGTCAGAATTTCTAATGTATATATTTGTATAGGAATGTATGTTTTACGTATGAATGTAAGTTCTACCACAGCAAACTGTCATGTGACCTTCCTGACATGACCTGCTGTTGTCAGTGTAAATAGACCCTTGGTCTTAAATAAATTGAAAAACAAGGTTAAGTAGTTAGGATGGGGTGTTAAAACATTGCATGGCATGTCTTCCCCTTCAATAAGCATATGAGACACAGTTTGTTTTTTTATCAGTGTTTCACAGTTACTAATACTTCATCGCACTCTTTGCTCTGGAGCCTAAATCTACTATTCTTGTTTGAGAAGAGGCCTAGTAGCCTTGACACAAGAGCAATATGGCCAACACATGTTTTAGCTCGACGTAGGGAAAGGGGAAATATGTGGCAGCTTTGGAATACAGTGGTATTTTTTACAGTAATCTTAATGTTTATACCTCTGTATTTTTGTCTTATTGGTACAAGTATGAATTATATGTGTATTATATTTATCTTTTTCAAGTTATGAATTAAATGAAAGCGGGGCGTTTGCGAGAGGAATTAAAGGATATAAGAGTAAATGTACTACAACTGCGTTGTTGTCTCATTTGTATAAGTGCTGCAAATGATGACCCGCAACAAATACAAATATGATTGTGCTTTTGCATTTTTTACTGTATCAAATAAACTTCGTCCAGTCTGGTTTTTTTATGTTCAAAATGGTTGGTTAGATACACAGTGGTATCTTTTGACAGCTTAGCATTTTTTTTTTTACTCTTCGGGAAGTTTGTTGTCTGTCATCTAAATGTGAACATTTCCGGTGGAAGTTTTTTTTTGTTGATAAGACTGTTTTCCTGAGAAATCCCATGGACGACATGCAGGCATTATTTAATTAATATAAACTAGCCTTATCATGGTCATTCATTTGGTGTGTTAAACCAAAAACAGCAAATGAATTCATTTGATATGTCCAACCAAAAATTTACTTATTACATGTTACATGTACAAATTGCATGTACTTGAATTTTTACCTCAGTTATAACTTAATATTAACCTCAAGTTTCAATAACTAATACTTCTTAAATAATAATTATTGCTATTATTAAGGCTAGCTATTGGTCATTTTGGCCCTTAAATTTATTCTGTCAGGCATTTGGTGGATATTGTGTTTTAATGTTCAGACCAAAAACACACAGGGATTGTGTGTCTAAAATTTAAGATGTAGGATTAAAAACTGGCCAGCCAAAATAACTAAAATAGATGGATTTTGTGTGAAAGCGTACACTAAATAGTCTTTAGTTCATCTTAAGTTCAATACTGATGTAAGCCACTTTAAACTGAAAGTTCATGTTTTATTGTTGCTTTTTATATCCCAAGAACATGTTGCACCTGTTC
This sequence comes from Albula glossodonta, assembly GCA_019788955.1. Classification (NCBI taxonomy): domain Eukaryota; kingdom Metazoa; phylum Chordata; class Actinopteri; order Albuliformes; family Albulidae; genus Albula; species Albula glossodonta. The sequence goes on along the minus strand of JAFBMS010000071.1, from coordinate 2,081,880 downwards.
TAAGAATGTTTTTCTGTTGAGCAGCAGATGTCTTTGTGAAGATACAATGTTTGTTTTGTTTCCAGCTGAATCTTTCCGGGAGTTTGCTGGTCTGCTTCAGGAAGTGGAAGATGACAGGATGATGCTGGTAAACTACATCCTTCCCCCTATCAAGTGTAACACGACCCAAAAGCTGAATTTCACTGACAAAAATAACCGTCACACTGCTTCTACACCACAACAGCTTCTGTTTTAGCTTTTAGGCTAACGGATTCCCACTGTAACAGATATACAGTTGAGAAATCCGCCGAGTGAGCGAACAGAAATTGCATCACAGTGGAGGAAAAGTCACAAAGCAACGGCATGAGCAATGTAGATGACATTATGCACTACGGTCTGATGCAACCATCTTTTTTTAACCAGCCCTGGTATGTGAGGCTGTCAGGACATCAGCTGGAAATCTGTTTGTGTTCAGTATATGACCTCAATTCATCCTTAATATGTGACTCATCTCCTCTCATATGTTTCACAGGCATGGTGTGAAAGTGCTTCACACTTGATATATCCTTCTCCTCAATACTGTGTAATAATAATATGGTCTTGGAGCCAGATGTATTGTCCTCTGTGCCTCCAGTCGATATTCCACGAATCATAATAGCTGAGTCCTCTAAACAAAAACACCTTTCTCTGTTTATGGTTCACAACAGTGTTGTGTTAATGCTCTTATCGTGAATCATTTCATAGCCATGAAAATTATGAGGTAGCAGACTTACTCTCATTTTCAATTTCAATATTAAATAAGAAAGTACCTTTTTTAAACACATACCCCATACATACACAGAAACTGGCTACGGTAGGGAAGGGAAAAATCATGCTGATCCTATTTTCTCCTTGGTAGAATAAGGAAAAGGTGGCCTATAACTCCGGAAGTTTCTGCTTCCAGCTGATGGGCTTTTTATAGTTTCCGCACGATCATAAATGGAAAGAAAACAGTCCACGTAGGTTGTTGTGCTCTGTATTTTGAACTGCTGTGGGAAGTCGAGCCTGTATTATCTTCACTTTCGCATTGTCAAACCGGGCAGCTTGCCATGAAGTCTGATTCAGCCTTTCTGTATGTTATGAGGTGTGGCCTAGCTACACTCACTCTGCAACAAGCGTTAAGTAGAGCTCTGCCCCTCACTGCCTTATTTGCTAAAGCAACGACACGTCTGTCACAGAAAACAGCAGGTCCTACGCGACAGGTGGCCTGACACAGATGGATGAGAAATGCAGCACTGCGGAAAAGAGCTCGCCACCTGCTGGCATGTTGGACCTCGGCAACCTGTAGAAGTTGCCAAGGCAACAGCTTGAGGCTCACCCAGTCCTTGGTCTCACACATGATTATGTTAGTTAACCGCAGAGGGCCGATTTTTCTCCAGTGCCTCCCCCGAACACCTGTCAAAATCCCCAGCAGTGTGTTTTTTTTTGAGGACGGGGGTGGGGACGGGACTTGTGTTTTCAAAGGGAATGAGTCACCGGGATGTTTAAGGGCACGAATGTGGGAGTGGACAATGTGACGTTTTTTGTTGTTGTGTCTCATCTTCGACTTGCAGGTTCAAAATGCGTGCGACCTGCTGATCAAGCCGCTGGAGAAATTCAGGAAAGAACAAATCGGGGTCACAAAAGTGAGTGCAGGTCATGCAGACAAATTCCTCTCTCAAAAACATCATTCGCCTCAAAGGACATTGCAAGGAAACCTCATTGCATTACTTAAAATGAACTGTAATGTAACCATGATAATGTATAACACACAGATGTTCCATGTTCCATAAATTAAAACAGCTGCCATGCCTTCTCATCTTAACCTTACTTACAACCATTGAAAGTCATGCATATCTGCAGAACATGCTTTACTAATCTGCATTGAATCTTGAAATGTCTGGGCAGGACTCTACAAGAAAAACAGGTTTGTGCACACTGGTTGATGCTTTCTATTCTGCATCACTAGATTCACTGTGACATCCATGAAATGATATTTTGGCGTGCACATGACAGCGATGTGCAAGACATTACAAAACACATCATTTTTGCCAAAACCCAGCAGCTTTAGAACAGTCTTATTTTCTGATATCTCTGCATGGTCTTCGCTCCCAGATGTATTGCTCCCAGTGAGTCGTACAATTTACGCTACTTCCTCCATCTGTGAATTTCATTTTAATGCTTGACAATGCTGTTTAAACTGAGTGGCTAGCAGAGATTTAGAAGTGTAATCCAAATAACATTGCATTACGTAGGTGATATAATAGTCTTCTGTCTTTTTGAAATTTGTTCAGTTTCCAGCTGTATTTGCTTTTCTGATTGGAAAGAGCATTCATATATTACCGTAAAACTTTCAGTAATTGCTGGGCATTTTATTTGCTTCCACTCCCAATCTCACGGCGCTTATTAGAGATTGGCAGGTATTGGACGTTTATAATACTTGACACAGCCACACATCAAACCGAGTGAATGAGAGAAGCCACAGCTAAGTGCTGTATATTATAAACACAAATCTATTGTTAAATATAGTACTTACGCACCCACACAGTCACCAAAATACATATACATAAATAGTAAAGTCAGAAAATGTGCTATGTCACTTTTTTATGTGGCTAGGAGTGTTGCATTGATGAATATGAGAACAGATAAGACTGTTTTCTTGTTTGTATGAAGCTTTAAATGACATACTTTGCCTGTGAACTAAGTAAGCCAACAGTTTAAAGTGTCACCAAATGCATAAATCTGTTTTTTTTTTGCATCTTTGTTGAAGTAAATGCAACAATAATGGGAACATTTCAAAGCCTCGACAAACAACAGATAAAGAGATGCAGAAAAGGGAAAATAGTCAAACAGAATCGTCAAAAAGATGTAGATATGGGCAAGAACTATCTGAATATTTTTCTTTGAAGGCAGCATGGTGAAGTCTCAACATGGTACAGGGAAATAATTGTGAAGAATGAACAGATGGAATTTTCAAACCACCTGGAACTCTGCGCGTTTTCACATGTAAACACACCTGGCCAATCACTGGGGAAAGAGGGTGTAGCTGTCAGAATGTCTGAGTGGGAAACGTACAAACAAACTCCCCAATCCGACACCCTTGTAGACACTTTTAGATGTTTTGTACTATTCAGAGCAGGAGTTCATCTGAAGCATTCAGCAGTCTTTATGCAGGTTGTTACCTTACATGCAACTTAGCAAGTAAGGAATCGCCACACTGTAGTTGTGGAATTCAAAGTTAAATAGAAATATAGCTGCAAGAGGAAATGAAGGGGTTCTGGCAACATAAAGCTGAAAGACTTGATTGGCTGGTGGTTGCCATGTTGTGTGAGCTATCAATTTGTCGGCACGGCATGTAAAATTTTAACTTGGTCAGTCGATTGGTGTAGGAGTTATGGCCATTTGTTTGCTATAGCGCCATCTATTGACAAATTTACACCAGGTTATGTAGGCCTAACCCTCATGTGTCATAGACGTCGACTGGACACTGAATTCAGGGGTTAGACCTCATTACGTGAATAGAGGCCATGCCCACAAACTTCATTGGCTTATTGTGGCCTTGCTTTTACCGTTTTGCAACTTTTTAATATAAAATTTAAGATAAGTTCTTTGTTAATATATTTGTCTGAAGATGCTTTGTCCTACAAAGTGATAGCCTTTTAAGGTTTTACAAAAAATTCAAAATGGTGGAAGATAAAATATGGCCCGTCGTTGAGATCCAAATGGATTTTTTATTGAGTTGGAGCCTGGAAATCTGAGGATCAGACCAAATGGTTAAAGTGTTACTGGCTAAATTATGTTTTGGCTTGTTATAGCACCACCAATATGACAGTCAGGGACAGGGTCAGAGCTCCGAGTGACTCCGGGAACTAATAATAAAAAACTCACAACAAACATATTGGGGTATTATCAGCTTTCTTGTTTGAACCCCTAAAACCTCTGCTGAGGATTTCTACCACAGTTTTACAAAACATATCCAGGGAAGGTAACCGCGCAGATAATATAATGATTGCATGATACATTCTACAGTAGTCGAATTATCTTTTTTATGCAGCGGTTATTGAAAACAGGCACTTTTTTTGTTAAAATATGACGTGGCTTTATTAGGCACCAGTTCTGGTTTAAGACTGGCAGTAATTGATAGTTTTACATTATTAATAAACTTTAAAGCCCTGTCAAGTTAATCTGTTACTGTCTGTCTACCATATAAAAATATTGTCTCCACAAACTGTCTTGTGGTCTCAGTAGTGATAATTACATTGATTAGGAAATTAATCACATCTAATATATAGGCTAAGAAGTGTCTGTGGTCTCAGTAAAAAATGTGGTGACAATAAGCAAGACAGAACCACCGTGTTAAATAATTTGTGTTGTTTATTTTCATTTATTCAGCTTCACAGCTCTTGCACTGTAATTTGCGATATGACTTTATTTTTCATTCACGAGCAAAAACAATAAAGTCGGTCAGTCTGACACAAAAAAACTTTAGAGACAAAAGTGTTTGGAAACGTGAGAGGAATTCATGTTCAGCACACATCCACAACTAGTGAGAAATTGATCTTTTCTTCCAGTAAACGCAATGTGCACATATATTAATATAACAATATTCATCATGCACACTCAAACATACAGGTCGAGTGGAATAATAATTATGAAGCTCAGCTAAGACTTATGGAAAAAAATCAGCCAAAGAGTGCTGTGGAAAAAGAACACGTGGAAGACCTCAGTTAGCCAGACACTGTGTACTTCTGTTAGGAAACACAGTGAAATGATCACGATTGGTTTATGACTGTGTATGGTCATTGAAATGTGGTCACATGATCAGTTTTTAGGGTGCAGATTCCAGGTCGATTGCCTGGATTCAGTTAACTGAGGTTAAGAATGTTTTCCATTTTATATGCCCCCATATATCTTAACATTGACCGTAGAATCTGAGAATGAGGAAATGATAGTCCTTGGAGAATAGAGAATAGAGGCTGCAATGTGTTTAGCAGAATAGTGATGCATGATAGAGGAGAAGAGGGCTAAATATACGAAGACTGTATATGCTTCATGCTGTATAACAGGCTATAGTGATGCTATGTATGTTGTGAACTGCTTTTGCAGGTTCTTTCAGGTCCACGTTAAGCAAAACGCACACTGGAAAGAAAATCACCTAGGTCTGTACAATAAGTAGGTCAGACTGGTGGAGAGATTGTCTCACATGGACTGTACATGCCTGTCCTCGCTCCAGCACACACCCCCCCCCTCCTCGAAGTCTCCGCCCCCTTGCTTAGACAGCCATGGGCCCGGTCCAAATGGCATGGAGGCTGCTACTCCGATGCTAATCAGCTGCAGATTGTCTCTCCGCTGCACCGCGGGAAGAGCAAACATGTGGCTAGGGAAGAGCTGATGTAAGGTAGAGAAAACCACAAAACACCCGCGCAGGACCTAATCCGAGCTTCCGCACTCATGCGGCAGAGAGCCGCCTCTGTTCACAACCCCCGTTTATTTTACCGCTAGTGTAATCAAGTGATCGGTTGTTTATACAGACGGAAAATTGTTACCACTTACAATTTAGAGCGAAGTGATGTTGTGCAACTTTTTTTTACATAGCCTTTTAAAGATCCAAAATGACTTGGCCAGGCTGGTCAGGGTTTCTGAAAACATGTTTGTTGTGCACCAACTATGCGTCATACTGTGTCATATTAAATCAGTGAGTTCTGGAATATTATTTGAATGACCCACATAGATTCTGCACAAAATGCAAACTCCAGACATCCGATTTAGGATATCTACATGAGATACTATGGATAAATAATTTTGGTGAAGGCCCCAAACCATAGCCCGCTATTTTGAATTTTTGATTTGATATATTACTGGGTTGTCTCTGTTCTTTTCTCTTTTCTTACAAGATAATAATACACATCAGGCAGAAAACCATACACTGCATGTTTGAAAATGAACACAATCTTATGTTTCAGTTTATTAGTATGTGTAGTATACCAAAGTCCCTTTAAAATTTACTAGTGGCATGTTTGATGTGAACTAAGACTATACATAAAAGCTAAACACATTTAAAAGTTAAAACAGTTTGGTTGATGAACTTTTCGTAGCTGTCAGGTGTCCTTTAAAAAACTTGCAGGATTTTATTAATGCTATGACTTCCCTAAATTGCTGAACACCTGGGAAGGCTAGACTTTTGGGTTTTACAGCAAGACGCTGTAAGTAAGTAAGTAAGTAAGTGCATAGTGTAAATTGTAATAGTGTCTTTTACCTCTGGGTCTGATAAATTTGTTTGTGGATTAAAATCACTTAAGAATGTCTATGTTTTAAAATAATGTGCTTTAACATATTAGGCCGCATTAAGCTTTTATGGTTCCCAAGTAATTTATCAGTACATACATATTATAATTTGTAGGAAAATAATTTATTATTTAATAGTATGCTAGGAAAAAGGAATAAATAATGCAGCAGCGTGTTGTGTGTGTGAGTGTGTGTGTGTGTGTGTGTTTCGAACAGGAGCACTCATCATAGATTGGAGGGCCTTCACTCTGAAGTCATTGAAACCCATGTGTTTTTCAGGATCGCAAGAAGAAGTTTGAGAAGGAGAGTGAAAAGTATTACTCTCAACTGGACAAACACTTGAACTTATCCTCCAAGAAGAAAGAAACCCAGTTACAAGACGTAAGACGTACCCCTGTAATTTACTCATTAATAAGAATACTGAAGCAACATACGTGACAGATACCGATCTCGTCCTAGAGCTGTCACTGCTAAATAACCCAATGGCTCTTAGTGATGTAAAATACATTACGCCCATTTCCATGTGGGGATTCTTAAATCAAGTATTTTAGTATCTCGTAAAAGGGAAGTGGAGAATTCCTAATAGGAAGTATGATAGCACACTGTATTTCCTGTACCGTTCCTGTGTGGCTGTGTGACATGACGTGTCCTCTGTTTGACCTGACTGCAGGCGGACATGCAGCTGGACAAGGAAAGGGTTAACTTCTATGAATCATCTGTGGACTACGTATACCAGATCCAGCAGGTGCAGGACAGGAAGAAGTTTGACGTTGTGGAACCGGTGAGTACCCTCCTCCGAGTCTCTTCCTCAGCCCGTTAATGCTGTCACTCTCTTTCTTTGCGGAGATATTCATTGGCTGTATGTTCTGTGCCTCCCCCGCCCCATGTTAGCACCCCTTGTTCCTTGTTGTGTGGCATTTTGGGTGGGGACACATGACCCTTTCCAACTGAGACACATGGAACAAACTGGAAACGTTGACACTGCTTTTTGTTATCAGCGTATATTTCGTTAAAAGAAAAATCGGTAATTTTGTATTTTTCGCGAATCATTAACGAGTGCGTAGTCAAGTTTCAGTTCATGATATGATAGTTTCCGAGTTCATCTTGGGTTTTGCTAATTGTTTCTTAAAACTGCAGGTATTGGCTTTTCTCCAGAGCATCCTGACTCTGAACAACCTCACAGTTGAGATGACCCAAGACTTCATGCCGTACAAACAGGAGCTGCAACTCAGTCTACAAAATGTGAGAGTTCAGCTACGGTGCATTGTGATGATGCACTGTAGTGCGCGATCAAAAGGAGTCTTTGTCCTGAACACCACTTTTCATGACACCCTTCTAATCGATGTTTATCCCTACTCAGACCAGGAACCACTTCGAAAGTACGCGTGAGGAGATGGAGGAGCTGATGAAGCGGATGAAGGAGTCCCCGCAGATCTGTAAAATTCCTGGTCAGCCGACTATTGAGGGCTACCTGTACTCACAGGAGAAGTGTAAGCATGTGACCGATACGTTACACCCCCTGAGTTACCAGTGACTAATGCTTAACTGCGTTTAGTTGATAGTTTATAAGAGTGAAGTATTACGTATGTAATATTACACAATAATAAACTTTTTTTTAAATAAACCGTAATGGTACACATGTTGAATGGCAACAACAAAAATCCTCAAGAACCACTGCGAGGGAGATTGCCCTGTGGCCAGATGAATTACAAGTTTTGTCACTGTGAATTTTATATGAAAGCCTCTAAAACCTTTGTTCAGCATTGTGATTCAGCAACGATACATTATTTCAGTACTAATGTTGTATTACAGGAAGGAATTATAACAGAGTACTCTGAGAAGACTGTGGAATGTGTAATGGTTACTGCCTCTTGTCTCGTAGGGGCCTTGGGTGTCTCATGGGTGAAGTATTACTGCAAATATCACAAAGAAAACAAGCTTTTCATCATGACTCCCTTCGAGCAGAAACCTGTGACCAAACAGGTGAGTCATCAAAAGGTTAATGTTTGTGAATGCATGTTATGTGAAAATTCAATTGTTTACTGTTACTTCATTCCACAATGTATTAAAATGCTTCACAGAGGCTGGGGGTGGGCAGTATTGCCTTAAACTCATAACATGGTGTACATTTATTTTGGACAGTACCTGAATACATCACAGTGTTGTTGTTGGTTCATCCAGTCCATGGGCCAGCTAAGTTAGCATTGGCTATGGTAGCCTTGCTATCATGCAGATGTTACACGCGAAGATAAGACCGTTAAAATATATCTTCACATTGAATGCAGACCTGCCAGTTCTTATACAAATGACACAGATCACATGCTCCTACCCCATGCCTCTTATTTGTCATGCATTTTTGAAATATTATGCTGCTATATCAATATTTCCTGTAACAACACCTTAGTTTTGAATTAATTCAAGAAATTGAAAAAAAAAACTCAAATTAACAGCACACAAACATTTGAAACCATGCCACAAATGACATGTGGTCACTTGTCACTACTATCTATAGGCAGACTCAAAACCAAGGGTTGCAAGGGTTGTGTTGTAAGTCGCTCTGGATAAGAGCGTCTGCTAAATGCCTATAATGTAATGTAATGGAATTGTTGAGTAGTTGAACAGTGTTGCAAGCACAAGACAGACTCTGTAACACAATCTCATGTACACTTTAGCTGTCATTTTACATTTTTCAAGAATAAATCATATGTGAAATATGGATAGAGGGAAACTGTAAGATCCATAACTGATTCTAAATGATTATAAATGGTGAATTATACAAGAGGTACAGGGTGGAACAAATCCCATTCCACACGGGGATCCTGTTGTTGATGTAGTTAACTTAAGTTTATTTCACACAGGTTCATGACTGGACTTTTGTTAAGTATCCCCCGTTGTACCAAGCACTACCCACGCTCACTGCCCACAGCTCCTCTCAACAGGGAAAACACTCATAGCATTTGTGTGCATGCCGTTACTCCTATTTAGAGATGTGAGAAGTAAGCTAGATGACTGTCTGTTACAATCTAGAAATATGGAGATAGCAATACAGAAATGTTTGTATGAATCTTTGGCAGATGGTTACTCAAAAAATCGGGGAGGACAGTTGACAGGAGGAGGACTAAGTAGAAGAGCGTCAAAGACAGATGAGGTTTACGAAACAGCAGCATGAAAAAAAGAAAAAATCAATATTAGTTTGTTTGATGGGTTTTTGAAGTATATTGGATTGTTTCCCAAGAATTATTAGCCCGTAAATTTGATTCAAGAATTTTCCCAGCGAAATAGCAAGGAATTACCTATTTATTTGTAATTTTCCATTCTGGCTGATGAATGTAGTTTTTTAATGCTCATGTTCAAACTGTTCATAGACTTCTTAAGAAAATCTAGAAGAAAACCTGAAATACTACTAAAGAACATAAATTCACTTATTTCGTTGCTAGTATACATTTTCAATTTAAGCAACTCCACCATATATTTCATATAGAGTGGTTAAGTTAGAGACAATTTAAGAAAATTGGGAGAACAATGGTCAACTATGTCAGACAACACAAAATTTTAATAAACGCCATTGTCAATTTTCTGTGTGAAGCTCTCTTTTTTTTTATTTCCTGTCTGCACTGGACAAAAAGTGTTTCTTCAAGGTTGTCGAAGAACAGCTTGTCTAGATAAAAACACTGATCTACAATCAGTTTGGTCTTTTGATTCACACTGACAAAAGCTGGTGATTTGAAACAGAGTCCGTGTTCTTCTCAAGAATGCTTTGGGGGAGGTGGGGTGGGGGTCACCTCCCTTAAAGTGGAAGGAGAAGAGGAGAATCCTCCCTTACCAGCCTCCTTAATGGACCAGCCTCCTCTGTTATGTAGTAGGATGCTGGTTAAAAAGTATTATCGCCATGACAACAAACCCTCTCAGCCCAATAGCGAAGCTGTGATAGATAATAATTTGTATTATTTTTGTTGGCCTCCTTCACCGTGCCAATTATTTTTTTGGGTTACCAACAGACAAAAAGTAAAAATACCCAGGCTATGTTTTACCATTGACTCTCCGCTTGTATGCCTGGTTTTGATCAATGCGATTAGCATTTCACAAGCTTCATTGAAACCATGGAGGCAGCTTTTGATTAGAGATCATGTGACATACTCGATGGATATCATCTTTATACTTTGTTAAAAGCATGTACAGAAATGTTTCAGAACTGAAGGTCCACCTCAGTGTTATTTTAATGAGTTAATAGTTGATTAGTTAGTTATTTTTTAGTGGAAGTTCCAAGTTTCTCCACCCTATATGGTTGTTTATATTTATGATGTGAAAATGGTTTTTTAAGTATGCAAGTAATGCTCTACCAGTAGACGTGATTTCTTGCATCAAGTGTGATACAGTCAAGCCATTTTGCCTGCTTCATTACGACATTTAAAATTAGTTTCACATTTATTAAATGGTATATTTTGATTACATGTTCAAAACATACGTTCCAAAGTTACCCAAACACTCAGATGTTGTGGCTTACTAAACAGAAGAAATGTTTTTCTTTTCTGTCAGGGTCCAACAGAGCTGACCCTGAAGTCTTGCATTCGGCGGAAGACAGACTCTATAGACAAGCGATTCTGCTTCGATATAGAGACATACGAAAGGTAAAGATGCAGCCCGTGGAACGACAACCTTTGTTTCATTTGACCTTGCTCAGTTAGCTGTGGTTGGGAGAGCATGAGGATCGCTGGAAAGTGATGTTTAGCTGCAAACTTCAATCTGATGAATCAAATGTGTCGGTGCGGCTACAGCTAACTAAGCCATTTATCTATAACATAATATGTTATAGCATACAAGAGCAGGGCTGATGGCTGGTTATCACATTGAATCACTGTACCAGGAAGGATACCTAGATCTATTATCAAGTTTAGACTCTGCTAATACCAGCCATGGCAAGCAGCATCAACTGTTTGTCTCTCCTTTGCCTGCATTCTGGCTCCCTGCATGCTGATAGTGCAAAATAACTTGCATTGAGTTATATCAAGACAGCTGTTGGTAAAAAAATAAAGAAGGACAGATATTAATGTGAATATTGCTCTGCTTGAAAATTTTCCATAATTTCTGTAAAATCTCCCTTGTCGTCTTCATCGTCAGTACCCAGTGTCGGCAGGTACGCAGTACATATCAGCGCAAGGTCATCTTGCGGACTGCTGTGTGAAAAGAAGTGGGTGGCTGGCATAACTTGCCTCACAGAAGAGCTTCGGCTGCACCCCACACACATTAACAGCAGAAGCTGAAGCATTTAGCACAGCTCGTGGCTACAATTGGGCTTTCCAATTGAGAAAAAAGGGAAAAAAGCATAAAGCTTGGTAGATCTAGATGTCATGATACCATGACTGACTGTCCCTCCCAGGCACTCTGGAAAAGAACATCTGGGGTCAAGACTATCCAGACAGTAACTTGGTATATGGCTGGTCCCTGTTTTTGCTCAGCAGTATTCAGAACCAAAAGCAGGAACCAAAATTCCCAGAATCTGATGCACAGGGTCAGATTTCAGCAAACTAGTATATTATGCATTACAGTGCAGTGTCTGTTCCTTACTATTGAGAAGGATCTGTAAATATACGCAAGTACAGGGGGTCCTCGACTTACGAACGAGTTCCGTTCCTATGACTTGTCGTAAGTTGATTTTCGACGTAAGTCGAAATTTATACCTAAATTATACCTAAGTTAACACCTTAAGTCACTCACTTTGTACACACAACACATGAAGGACATATAAAATACAGTAATTAAATGAAACAGTAATAAAAAAAAAAAAGAGAGAACAATTTCTTATCTTTATTTCTGTGTTTACGAAACAGTATTTACGAAACAAACCGCGTAGGTCGAAACTAGGTTTTTTAAATAATTTATGGAAGTGCGTCGTAACCACGAAATGTCATAACTCGAGACCATCGTAACCCGAGTACTCCCTGTATATGCAAATGTCACAACTAAGGTATCCCAGGAACCTAGTGTGTCGCACCAGCATACGGAATGTGGCTCACAGATGTTTCATGGAATTTCACAGATGCTTTGGGATGCTTTAGAGAACCTAAGACTAGCTGTTTTCAAAAAAATAAGCCAAACCACCGCACACATACAACAAGCACTCTTGTGCAGAGAGAAAGGGGGGCAAGCCATTCCGTTGTTTGTCCAGTATCAGCAGTTCTTGTTTATGTTATGTCTGTAGATCTGCACCTGTTACCCTCCAGGCTATCTCAGAAATGAACAGGAAGTTGTGGATGGAGGCAATGGACGGGAAGGAACCTGTACGTTTTAAATTTCATAACTCTCTACTGCCACATCATGGCCTAATAACACTTTTGTATTGAATACTGTTTTACATTTTTATATTGAATATTTGTCACTATGAATGTGGTGTTTTTCCATCACAACATGTGTAACAGTGATAGTTGTCTCATAGTCTACTTCTCATGTCACATTTCACAATTTGAAGAAATTTGATGTTATCAATGCAAATAAATTTGAAAATATTCTAGTATTTAAGGCCTGTAATGCACTGTTAAAATATGTATGGCATTTGAGGTGTCATTTTGGAAATGTAGATGAAAAATTGTCCATATATTGGCATCAGAGTGGAAGGGTTTAACGCGTGAATTACTCTGTCTCGTTGCAAAAGAGACTTCTTATTATGAATCAGGCTTCTGCGTTTCGCCTGTGCCAAACCTCGCATCATCAGCCTGGCGAAAGCAGTGCAGTTCAGAGCCAGAAATCGGCCCACTTTCATCATGTAAGCACTATGCTCTGACCAATCGCATCAACCAAGTGAGGATGGACCTAAGGAGCGATTCAGACGGCAATTCGGACGTAAACTGAGACGTGATTTGCAAATGGTTTGAATAGATGGAGGAGATTTGTGTCCCATGAGAATCTCACCAAGGACTAAGCTAGCATGTCCCTGGTATGGCTTTTGCTGCTACAGTAAGCACTGTTGCCAGACAGTAAGGTGAGAGCGTGTCTTGAGATCTCTGCAGATCTAACAGTCTTGGTTCCCAGACTATAGATGCCAGCTGTGCTTGAAGTGTATCCCATGATGCACTGGCCAGCTGCTTTACTGCGCAGTGAAAAGGACACAATATGGTGGCCGGCAGAATGTATTTTGGGAAAACAAATGCAAGTCTACAATCTACTAAACTGATAGAGAGCACAGTAGCAATTGGACAGGCCTACAGATATATCTGGGACTTAAAAATTGGGTAAAAAAGAGGAAAAGTTGGGAAATTTTTTCTTAATAATTACTTGGGTGGATAAGGATACCTCAAATGCCATAATATTTATATTGTTCTTGTATATTTCATTTTTCATAAACAAACTTTGTCTTACACATTGTTTTCATTCCAGATATATCATTCCCCAATTCAAAAGCAAGCTGAGAGTATGTATTGATATTGCTTTCTTAAACTGTATGAAAGTTTTTTTTTTCAAATTACTTGTGAAAATATTATTACTGTTCTGAAAATGGGTGAAAATATACAAAAAAATGTAACTATACACACAATACTTGACTGGCCTAAGTATAGTGATTTTGCTTATAAAATACTTTTTAATACAATGACCTATATTCCTACAGTGGAGCTGAATGAAGTTGGATTCAAGTTTGTCCGGAAATGCATCAATTATGTTGAAACTAAAGGTAAAATTACCATTCTTGCACCAAATGTCCCATGAGTGAGTCAATCTAAGTCTAAGTCTTGTGTGCCATATGTATTTAAGGTCATGTTTTTCTAAAAAAAAAATTAAGACGTAAAGGATGTGTTCTTTCTTTGTACTGCAGAGGGCAGTGCTGAGCAGGATTTTGAATTCTTCTTACTATGCCTTTTGACCAGAGGCCAGAAATAAATAAAAACATACCAGCTACCTCTGTGAAGTTCGGAAGAAACTGACTTGATGTGTGCATTGCTAACACACATTATTAGCTGTCCTTTTTACGCTGTCCTGTATTGTTTATGCTTTTAACCAGAGCTGACCGTTTGAAATGTGTAAGACTTCAGATAGTAGCACTTTGAATGCTGCATGAACATGATTAGCCTGCCATGTATTACATTTTAAGAGTGAGTGTTAAGAGAAAGAGACAATGATAACAGCGAATTTGTGAATCAGTCAGAGTCTCTGATATCCTGTGTCTCTTTTTCCACGTCCGTCTTAAGTGGTAAAATGTCCAGCATCTGTTTAACTCGGTTAACATTAACACTCTGTTCCAAAAACGTTTTCCTGCCTCTGCAATAGTGAGATGTACAGTCTCATGGTATCATATTATATGAGCGATTGTACATTAACTCATACTCTTTCTCTGTGCCAGATTAGTGTTGATCACTCTTTTGTAATGGACAGATGGCTTTGAAGGCTCCACTACGTGTGTGTGTGTGTGTGTGTTTGTGTCCACTCCCCTGCTGCACTTTCAGAATCAGCACTGTACATTTCCACTGCTTGGAATCTCTCAGGCGGGAAGCTCACTCTCTCCCCAAACCCCCCCCGCCCCTCTGTCTCCCACCCCGCCCCTCTCTGTTTCCAGGCCTCATGCAAGAGGGAGTCTACAGAACAGTTGGCAGCAACATCCAAGTGCAAAAGCTTTTAAATGCCTTCTTTGGTGAGGAAATTACTGAGCCCACATCTGTCATTTTACTATTAGCTGAACTCCGGCAGAACAACAAAAAAGAATGCATTAGTCACAAGCCCTGAGTTTGACGAAACCATAGGTGATCTCAAATAACTTTATTGCAGAGGTTATGGAGCCATCCAGCACATTTCCCTTTAAGATGCAGTTTTAAAACATCCACATTACTGAGTCTGGAGGACTCAGGTACAATCTCAAAACTCAATACTTTTCCACAACATAATAATATTATGTTAGTAAGAATATAAGCAGCTGTTTGTCATATTACTGATATATTTTCTTTGATCATTGGTGATTCGTTTCTGTTATACTCACACAGACAATGTGTTTGAATCAACAGAACAAAGATGGTTTTCATAACACAAACTAAGATATGTTATTTCATGGAAAATGTATTGTCTCCTTGTAAAAAATGAAATCCACATAAACAAAATATAGAAGAATGTAAGACAGGAAGCAGGGCAAAATCCTCTCGACTTTGCATAATTGAACCCCCAAAAAAGTTTCAGCCAGCTGTATGAAGAGGTCATGTGTGAGTGACCTTCATAGCAATTTTATTCTTTATGTATTCTATATGTTGTTTTTAAGGTTGCATTTGTGTCAGTGCGAGCGCACATACGTACACGCACGTGTGCTGTTTGTATGTTAGTGTGGCTTTTTTTTAACCTGCTCCATCCTCTCCCTGCAGACCCCAAATGTCCCGGCGATGTGGATTACAACAGCGGCGACTGGGACGTTAAAACCATCACAAGCTCCATGAAATTCTACCTCAGGTGAGTAAGGAGAGCGCACTGTACGGCATAAGAGTTTTCATCCGGAGTCAGTGAGCAGACAGCTCCTGGTGCATCAAAAATGCATACTTTACTGTAGCCTGCATTAATCATTAGTGATCCCGTCCAAAACTCTTTTAATTGACACCCACCCCCCCACATGTAAATAAGGAGGCTGTTATTTCAAACAAAAGGAAATTACGTTTCGTCTCTGTTAATGTTAGCCTTTTAGCATTGGTGATAATAAAGACGCTGGATACGTACAGTATGTATATTTTTCGTATGGGAAGCAAGCCAGTCCTGCTGATGACTTTCATGTAATTCTTTATTGTTTAAAGGTATTTCGAAATCTTGCTGACTAGCTAACAATTTGCCTCACGCAATCAGCAGTGTGAATCTTTTGCGAAAACTACACATTTTTGCTAGCCTCTTGGTCAATTTTAGGATCGTACCTTATTCAGTTGAGTAATATCTGGACCTGTGAGTTTTTATGAGGGTCTGCTGTACATGACATTCATTTTAAAAAGAGCGTAAGGGTGGCTAAAAGTAATATAGTGTAATTATTGTAATATATTACTTGAAAAGTACATTTATCTGAAAATGAACTTTTGGAGTCTACTGGAAAGAAAATGGTGATAAGTTTTCCCAAGGGCAGCATGCTCAGCTAAGCAAATGCCCCACCCTAAAACTGCTGCCGCCCTCGGCTGCCTGGACAGCTTCTAATCTGGTCTGTGGCACAACCCCAGTGCGTCATGTGCCGTTTGGAAGAGTGGGAGTCTGTCATGGGGGCCGTCTCCCTCAAGGCCAGGTCCTTATCGCCAAGATTAAATTCAGCTAATGCCTGAAACCCCGAAAGTCTGGAGTTTTACTCGGTTGGTGTTTTGAGTCCAGATTTTAATAAAATAAATGTAGACTGTCGAATCCTACAAGACCCAAAATCGTGAATCTTTATCTTCACTTTTGTCCTGATATATCTGAAATTATATTAGCCCTCATTTGGTCTGTACTGACTGACTGACTTGCTGCCTGGTGAGGCAGACCACAAAGTGTGCTTGATGCGGCGGTTCTGGATTTGAATTCCATTTGAGAGTTCAACTAACGAATACACACCGTGTAAACCTTGTCAAGGAGATTGCTGGACTTGATTACGTTTCAATTTTCATAATTTTGCCCTCACAGGAGTCTGTCCGAGCCATTGATGACCTATAATCTCCACAGGGAACTCATCTCAGCTGCAAGTAAGATCCTTTTTCCACACTTTTGTGTTGCTTTAACAAGACTGAAGCCTGTTAAGATATGCAGACAGCGAGCAAAAAACGTCAACGCACACAAATGTCAAAGCATCGGGACAAAGCCGCGTAATAAATGTTGAGCAACGGCGCGGGGCCAAAACGGCCTGTTTGAAATGCGTCGCGTTTGGAATGCATCTCGTGGACGAATAGAATACAAATCTTCCATGAGAAAGCCAATCGACTCGCACTTATGCAACAAAATGCTGGCTTGGGGGTTGTTGCACAGTATCCTAGACACACTCTATTGGGTTCTTGTCTGCTGCCTGAAATGGCTGTGACTTATGTATAACATCATTATCATGCACCAGGGTTCCACAGAGTCATGCTTCTGCCTTTTGGCAACTGCTAATAGTCAGTGAATTGAAGCATTGTCATCTTAAAGACACCCCTCTATGCAGGAAAGCAAAGCTTCAGCATGGACTGAAGCGTATCTCTTCGGACCATGAAATATGTATTTGCACCAACTTTCTTCCAAAGGGTTTGCACAAAAACCATGTCTGGAAAATGCATGCCACATCGTTGCTGAGAACCCCATGACCAGAATCCTTTGCTGTTGGAACACTTGTGTGCTTTCATTTTTGTTCACTTCCTGTAGATTTTTTTTTATTTTTATCTGCAAAAGTGTGTTGTGATATTTTTGCAATTATTATGTGTTTTTAGCAACATTACATTTTTATAAAATGACACAGGGATGAGCATTTGAGCGTGTTATGAAAATTGTAGGGATGCACCGATGGATCGGCCGTACATCAGTATTGGCCAGCATTCGCTTGGTTGACTGTCATCGGCCATCGGCAACTAAGATGACGTTCACCGATGGGATGTTAGTGGCCGATGTTTTTCTGTTGTGTCACATCAATGTTATGCTGGCTTAATGGTTGTTTCATAAATTTGTGCGATTGAATTTGTGCTCATTCAAAAGATAGTGTGATGAAGGGCTAATTCTCCCTGTAATAAAATTTAACATAAAAAAAATTGCAACATTGACCAACGACAGTACAGTATGTTTATTTGATTTTTTGAATGAACGTAATGCTAACCTTTTAAATTGTATTTACTTCTTGTTATTTTATCATATGAAGAACAAAAATGCTTCAGGAGTGAACTAATTTCTCTAACTTCTCAGTGTTAGCACTCTCCACGGAGGCAGCAGCAAACAGAATGACATGTATCAAAGCAAATGTATTGAAGCAAACCGATATTGAGGAGACAGTGGCAAGTGTCTCTGGAATGTCAATGAAGTTTGTTTATGCTTTCTGTAGATTGACAGCAGTCACCGTGGAGCGACACTAGGGCATTCATGAACACTCAGTTGATCTCAGTCTAGCCACAGCTGTGAGACAGCGCGTTTATTTACAAAATGACTGTTAGGTGATTACCCACAAACAGTGAAATGATAAGAACCGCTGACTCTCTCGGTGTGCACCCAAAATAGCACCTGTTATATGAGATGTTTGTAAGATCCCACATAACCCCATAACGTTTTGTCTGTTTGTTCTCCAAAAAGCTCCTAAAATGAAATATTATCAATGCCTTCATCACTTCTTGCCGTTTTATTTGCAAAAGCTTTTATGGCTGTTCCTGCAGGTACATAGAGTTTAGCTTCTCTTGCAGTTGCACCGAATTTCGGTCCATCGTTGCAAACTGTCAGCCTTTTTTTCTCTTTGGCAGCTGTTTACATTTCCACCTGGTCCCATATTAGCCTAATGCTTCCTCAAATAAAGAATAGGGTCTCACTAAAGGTCAGCTGTCCTGAGCTGCAGTCGTAAGGAGCCTCGTATTCCGTTCCCATGTTACAGTGTGCGAAACACAAGCTGATCCTTTTGTTTCAGATTTGGACGAGTCTGAAAAAGAAGTTCATGGTGTTCTACATACCACCTACAACATCTGGCCAGCGGAAACGATTTATCTTAATATCATCTAGCAGTATGCTTTTATGCTTTTAATCGCCCCGTTCTCCCCCGGTTCCCCATCGTTAAGTGTCCTGGCCACTCAGATATATCGTATTTAAAATAGTCTGTTTTCAGGGGTTCCTCCTTTCTTTGTCATTTATTTCTTACTTCTTTCCACTAATAAAATATCTCAAGAGGAGCGTTGTTGAACTCCGTATTATGTTTCAACGTCCCTCGATTTCACAAAAAAAAAAGTAGTATGACACGTCATTACGAAGCCAAAACATCCCTCTTGACCAAGATAGTATACCCAATTTTCCAGGGTCCCATTTATCAGGCCTCGACATGTGCCTGTTTTTCCTGAGGGCGGTACCACTACCAGGTGTGAATGATTGAATTTCTCTACTATGGATGGGATCAAACGTTTCCTCAATCATAACCCTAGGTGCACAATGGTGTTATGGCACTATTATACTACTGAAGGATTGATTTTCAACACGATGCAAAACCCTCAAAGACGAAAAGGTTTTCGTTTTGGGGTTGTCGCACAAAGGATTAGTTAAACACTATTTTCATTGTTTCATGGAGGCCTTTGTGTAATTGCGTATGGTTGAAGTGGTATTTTCAGCTTGGCATTGTGTTCATTTTGGTGTAATGGCTGCCAAGTCCTGGTTCCCATCTACTTATAAGCGTAAGCAATGCCAGTAATTGCAACAGAGCACAGCGACGTGTCATTTTTAATTGATTAAAATAAAATATTAATTATTTTGTCAGATTAATCCAAATGTTAACAGTAAAGTGCTCAATAGCATATATGTATTATACAGTAATAGGTTCAAAGACAAATGTGTTATTCTTACATTTTTTAATGTACTGTACTGTATAGTGTGCTGTACCTATCAATGAACACAGTACGATCCAATCTGTTTTGTCCCTGCCTCGCTAGATCTACACCAATAAGAAAGAGGTCGAATTTTTCATTAATTTGAAAAGAAAAGTCGTGCACCCTTGTCTACAGGTGGTGTTTCACACCTTGATGTGCCAATTATTCAGCTTAAGTATATTTTTAAGGGGAAAAGCATAGATGAAGATGGTCATGCTGTCTTCACAAGTCTTTCCTGGTCTGAAGTGTTTTCTGATTCCCCTCCACTGAGCACCGTGACTCAGCGCAGCACGGAAAATGGCAGTATTTCAGTGTCCCCGCCCTTCAGCGCTATAAAACGACTGCATTTGTCATTCGGGATGCGAAATTAAGGCTCTGGCTGTCTCGTTTGAAACATAACATCATGTCATTATGCTGTAACTAACATATGTTATATTTATGGAATAATCAATGAGATATTAACTGAGGACAAACAGGAAACCTACAAATATGGTAATTGTTGGTGATGTCATAAAGGACTGTGACATTTCTTCCCTCCCAGAATCAGAGAATCTGGACTATCGACTGGGTGCCATCCACTCGCTTATTTATAAACTGCCGGATAAGAACAGAGAGATGTTGGAACTGCTTATCCAACATCTGGTCAAGTAAGCTGCATCCTGTCGCAATATTCCAGCATTGCACTCTGGTCTTTGCTACTTTTTCCCTTGTAGAGCAACACACTCAGTCAGGTCTTTAACCGACGTTCATGTCGTTATTTAATTAGACTGTGCCTTAGGAAAGACCATGAATGACTTATATAAATGAATTACAAGGTGATAAGAGCTGCAGTAACTAGTTATGTGAGTGAAAACACAAGAAATGAAAGAATTCCTGTGTAAAGTAATGAAGCAAGGAAAGATGAGAAAACCCACAGATGTTTTTTGGTCACAACGTTATCTCTGCTGCAAATCAAGATGCCAGCAGCATTGCAGTTGGGTGTATTGTTGTCTGTATGTGTTTTCTTTTTTTCTGCCTGTTGCTACACTCAGCTCAGTGTCATTGAAATAGCATGTGTTTTACTGCTCTAAGCTAGGCACATAAACCGACATAAATAGAAACGTATCCAAAAAGGGATGCAGTCAAAAGTTCACTTTAAAAAAACAGAACATTGACTAAAAGTACTTTCTCAGTCCTGGCATTAGCGATATTACACACATCCTGACAACATACTACTAATAATTTAGATATCAACATACGTATATATATATATATTTATTATTTTGTATGCACTTACACATATATCACACCATTCTCAACATATGTTGCAGGTGTTTTATAGTACAATCAGAATATCAAATTTTGTCTGAAATGTAGTTGAATGGATTTAATGTCTCTGTCTGCATTCGCAGTGTCTGCAGCAACAGCGAAGAGAATCTGATGACCCCGTCTAACATGGGCGTCATCTTCGGACCCACCCTGATGAGGGCGGAGGAGGAGACAGTGGCCGCCATGCTGGACATCAAGTTCCAGAACATCGTGGTGGAGATCCTCATCGAGGATCACAAGAAGGTGAAGTCAGTAAAGCGAAGGCTCGGGATTTTTAAACAATAGGCGAAGAATTTGTTGTTGTTCCCATGCAACGGCATGGATAGAGGCCCATTGGAATACGGACTTTTTTATGCACTGGCAACCAACGTTTACAAATGGCAGCCAGTCACTTTCTGCCGCCACTTTTTATTTTACTTTATAGCGTTTCAAATTGCACAAAATGGGGATTTTAGGATGTGATTAAGACTCTGAGACAATGAACCCCCCCCCCCTTTTAATGTTTCTAGTGCAATTTTTGTTCTCGAGACCACAACCTCACACGTCATTCTTTTCCATGGTCTGGGTTTCAGCCACATCCAAAAATAGCCAACATGCTGAACAGTGGTTTATTCTGCTGCCTCATGCACACAGAACTTCACTGTTCGAGCAGTAAGAGCCAGTGTATTTCCAAAAAAACACATCCAGACTCGATTTTTAGACACAACAGCACTGAAATGCTGAGCAATGCGTTTCAAAATATAAGTTGGTTGATGCCTTTCTTCTAAGTACCTTTATTTGTGTATTATGCATAGGATGGTGTTTATGCAATAATCTTATATGCCGGTGTTTTGGATACAGATATTTAGCGCTGCTCCAGAGGACAGCTCAGCCCCTCCCCTTCCCCCTCCCAGGGTCAACCCCCGGAAGCGACAGCCAATCACCATCTCAAAGCGCCCACCCAGGCCTCGTCCAGCCATTAGTCACAGCCAGCTTGAGAACTCTGATGGTGGGTATCAGGAATTTCCCTTTCATTAATCCTGCCATGCTTTCTTTATTGTGGGCTTTGAGGTAATTTTCCATGCGGACAACAACCATGATCGGTCTATAATAGTACAGATGGGAGGCAGAGAGGGGTATAGAGGAAGAGGGAGCATGGTGCGCAGAGTTGGGGCTGAGTTTTGAACCCAGGTCTCCCAGGAACCACATGTAGTTGATAGTTAAACTACATACTGAGCTATCTAGTGTCACGTAATTGATCACTTTTTAACCATTTTTCATTTTCACATCATAAATCTGCTGGACATTCAGTGCCACATTTACTAAGGAATAGTCGTAGCACAAAAAAATTCATGATATAGTGACTGTTGTGGTCGTAAACATCAAAATATTAACACCAGTTGGAACAAGGTAACATATTCCACTTGTCCCACCCACTCACTTTCTGTAGATAGACCCACCTCTGAAAATAAAGCTGCCGTGACGTGAATCGCTGTACCTTGCTACAACATTTGTTGTTATTTGTTTTGCATCACACACAACCTGTAGTTTCATGGGATATGTTTGTTTTCTATTTTGTTGTTTGATGGACCCACGCAACCGTACTTTTAAAAGATCTGGACGCAAAGACATATGCAGTTAACAGTAGCTTCGCCATAGTGCACAGAGTGTTAAATTATTTGTGTGCATGGCTCCTCCAGGAGTGCAACTGTTCTGTGACTATGTAACCTATATTGATTCCGTATTTGGTGTTCAATGAACTGAAAGAGGGTTATTTTTAGACAAAAGACCATCTGTTTATAGAGTGAGAACTACAGCCTTTATCTGACGCAATTACTGCAGGTTTTAGTAAATTAGATGGAATACGAACCGTTTTAGCGCCTTTCTCCCAGGTATACATATGCATGATCAGATTTGACTATGAATCAAGAGGAAAGTCGCAATGTGATGTTTTCACCGCAAATTCCATCATAATAGCGATTTTCACCCATTATGACTGTTTAGTAATTAGCATGTAAATTCAGAGACATTTTAGCGGCAACTTCTGTGCCTGAAATGTAGTCACAGGCCTTGAGTAAATCTGGCCTCCAGCTTTTATATACATTTGGACATTTATAGTTTCTTACTCAACCATACAAGGGATATCCTTCCTGGGAATTGGACCTGAAACCTCAGAGTCACATATCTAGTTCCCTGAACATTGTAATACACCGCTTGAACATACTGTATGTATGGATCATGCTAGTGTGTAAACAGTACTTCCTTGCTACATATGTTCTGTAAAACATAATCATAACTCTGATCCACATGCACTTAGTTCATGCAGTTCTCCCTTTAAGCTTGTCCACGTTATTTTTCAGTATTACTTGAGGAAATCATATCTGGGAGTAGAAACAAAAAACACCCAAAATACAGGAATGGCACAGAAGTAGAGTTTAGTGGTAACCACCCAGTGTGTGAAGCTGACTTGGTTGTTTACTGAAACTAGTTTCAGGGACAGCTGTTTTCTCATAAAATCCAGACAAAACAGGCTGCATTTTTGTGGTCTTTCTTTTTAAAGACCACAGCCAGCAAGGTTAAACAAGCAAAAATTTTGTGACTTAACAGTTTTGATTTGAGAGGTTGTTCAATGCGTTTACCACATAAAGCATTTCTTCAACACTTTATTTGTAGCTTTTTGAAGGAATATGCACTTGGGGAAGCCAAGTGAATGATAATTGACAGTGTAGTTACAGTCTTGCAAATGGGTGCTAAATGTGATGCAAAACTGCCAGAGAGTGTTTAAAGATAAACACTTTTTTTCTACCAGATTGCAGTCGTAATGGACTTCGGTTATCATCTCTGACTCTGTTGTCACTAGAAAACGTACTTTTCATTATTCTGCTAATTTGCACTTAAATGTCAACACTTGTTTGGCCTAAACAGGCCATTTATGCACAACAAAATAATGCGCTGTATTGCATAGATTGCAGAATAGCATTACCAAAAATTTGGTCGTTAATGTATCTGTTGTATTATGTAGATGCACCACATTCAGAGTTTATTTCCAGCATGCAGAGGAATTGGAATTGTGTGTGTTCTTTGCACTTTGTTTGAGTATCAATTTTAAGTGTCTAATAAGTTTTAAAGCACAACCATATGGAATGGGATAGTGCCACCTCTTGCACATGGAGTCTCCTATTAATGTGCTTAAAAGGGAAACATTTGCAGAAATAGTTTGCAAGGCCAGGTCAATTAAAAAGAACAAGGAGACTCACCCGTCAGCCCAAGAAAAATGGCAGAGATAGTAGTTTGATATAAAATTTCCCCTAATTTGTCATCTTCAACAGCAAATGGTTCATTTTGGAGGGAAGGTACAAAAATACTTCAGAGTTATATTTTGTCTTGTTTTAATTTACGGGAATAGCAATGAGTTCTGGTTTAGATTTAATAAACTTCTGGGCCTCTCAGCCATCTCTTGTATTTACCACAGTGTCTGTACTTGTTCGACTGAGTAACTTGAGAGCAGCTAAAGCGAAGTGATCTTGAATCAC
Source organism: Albula glossodonta (assembly GCA_019788955.1). Lineage (NCBI taxonomy): Eukaryota > Metazoa > Chordata > Actinopteri > Albuliformes > Albulidae > Albula > Albula glossodonta. The sequence goes on along the minus strand of JAFBMS010000071.1, from coordinate 2,057,297 downwards.
AAACCCTCTCTCATAGTTGCTTTCCGAATCTGTTCATTCCACTAATGTAACATGTCATTTAATATTTAAATGTGACCAAAATGTCAAATATAATATGCAATTGTACAGGTTATGCGTTACCCAAATGATGGCAGCAGAATGTGTTTATTCGGCACTGTTGTTTTACAGTTGACCACAGCGATGATGCGCTGAACGGCTGCAGGTCAGAGGCAACCGAATCGGAAAACACGCCACAGACCAGCCCTGTTCCTTTACAGCGAACCAAGCTCGCCAGCTGTGGCGCACGGATCAACGCCAGAGAGACCGCACAGAAGCAACCACTGATGCCAAAGCCATCCGGTCGGGTCGACAGACACTCCGACTCCGACGTTGCCAAATTGGTCGCTCGGCTGCAGGATGGGGGTCAGAGGGCAGACACCACGGCAGCCAATGGGGACACGGGTGTCAATGTGAACAGAGTTTCCTCGTTCCCGAGCAGGAAACCACCCCCTCGCAGCGTTGTCGCTCTCAAAGATGGTAAACAAGCACTCCTGGTCTTAACATTGCATTCTGCAGTACAGTTGTCAAGCCTGTGATTTAATTATTTGGGGTTTTTAGACATTTTTTATAAATGTATTTAGTGTATGCCATTCAAGAATTCACATACATAAATCAGTATTGATCTCATGAAATGTTGCTTGCAAATATTACCAGCAAGGCCATTCATTTTTGGTGACCAAGTTTTATAATCTGTAATTGAGTCTTTTCTCTGTTGAAAAGACTGAAACTGCACTTTTATTTATGCGGCACTTTTTTTATACTCCCTTCCAATTAATTACACGAAACAAAATCATCTCTGCCTCTGGATTATTTTTCATTTCACATAATTCCACACTGTGTTCCTGCCCCGCTATCATTATTACTGTGGCTTATTATTTCTATTTAAATATATTTTTAATATTAAAAACATCGTCTAGTTAACACTTCCAACAAAGAAAGGGAATGCTCCATAAATATATTTCGCTGTTAAGCTTCGTTAACTCAAGAAATAGTTTTAGATGTCATTATTTTCTGCCAAAAAATTCAGCCAATCACTTTGCAGCTACGACCACTATAGAAGCACATGGGATCTGTTTAATAGATTACAGCATACAAAACATTTACTGACAATGTTATGCCCTAATTATCAAACACCTTTGTTTTATCAAAGTGCTGACCACTGATATATTTTGTTATATACTGGATAAGTTTATAATGTTGTTTTCTAGATTTTTCCCATAGCTGATAGTACTCCTTTTTCCTAAGGTTGTACGCATGCTTTGTGTGGCATCAGGGGTTTAATTTTGCCCGCAGTGCCTGAGATGAAATTTAATTTAGGGTCTCTGCTGCTGTCATTAGCTCCCTGTGGAGTGTTTCAGAGACTTCCATGTCACGCAGGAGACAATGATGGCGGGACCAAAGTGAGGTCCCCAACAGAGAAGCATGCCATCTGCAGGCCGCCGATGAGACCCCCCGACCCCCCGGCCCGCTGCCCGGCGCCCCTCAAACCCCCGAACACAGCCAGCGCTGAGGAAACCCAAGCGGCATCTTAGTGAGTAAACTGCCCACCTCAAAATGCCCTTTGAGCCAGGCCCAAAGACACTCCATTTGCTCCAATTAAAATCACAATCAGGCAAAAAATCAATTATCTACTCTTTGCCACGAGTTTACTTCGGTGTTTTGTCGTCTGGTTCCACCCTACAGGCTTGCTTTGTTAGATTTACAAATTTCTTTGAAAACTGTGTCATTATTTCAAATAGAACTGTGCCCTACTAATTCGTGGAGGCTGGAAAAGGATACGTTGCCTGTCCAGCTTAATTTAGTCAGTCCTCCACATTTTTTTAAACCACAAAATGAGGGTCCTTGCTTGAACATTTCCAGTGTGTCAATTGGGCATGAAAATGTTTTCATTTTCGCAACACATAAAACCGTTCTTTAGACAGGTACCGTGTTCATGATTTTGTCTTTCCGGTTAATTTAGCGTAAACTGAGTTCAAATCAAGAACCATGGTTTGAGTTGATGGAATTTGTTTGTGCAATATTCCATCGCTTACTGTCTGGACTTGATTTAGCCTCTCTGGGAGAAGGCCGAGGCAATCGTAGGCCCAGAGCCATTAGCAATTGTCTACGATTCAAAGCAGGGAAATTTTGAGTCAAGGTGGATCTTTTTTTTGATTTGTTTGCGTGATTGTAGAGGAGACAGAGTGTGAAGGAGAGACAGAGAGAGAGAGAGATGAGCTGGTCAGTTACACATTTTTGTATACTTTGAGGTTTTCAGAAGTAATCCATGATAAAAAAAAGTGATTTACAAAATGAATGGATATGACATTTAAACTACAGTATGAGAGAGACAGAATGAATTCTGGGTAAATGAATAGAAACTATTGCGACCAACCCCTAAAATTATAATGCTATTGAAAATCTAATATTGTTTATATCCATTTCTCCCTCATTTATCAATTGTCATTGAATCAGCTGGAAAAATCGAGAAGTTTACTTCCTTAACCTCGAATGAATAGCTGTACACAACCTCATCACTGAAATCCACACATCCCAACGAGAGAACCGGGAACCTTTTTCATAGCACATATGTGTTTGTCTTACGTACTGTTTAATACCCCAGCATACAATTGAGTCATAGTCATGACTCTGGGAAGAGGTTTTGTTTTGCTGGTATTTTTCTCACTGTAATCCTCCTACCACTTCTGGTCATTCCAGCACACGCTGTCTGTTTGTCCCTTGTCAGCGGATCGTCTGTCTTTGGTTGAAGTGGGTGGATAACCTTGCTCTCTGCAAGGTTTGGTATTTATTTAATACTCCCTCTGAAACAGGCCCCCTCTTAGGACAGTAATACTCCCAATTTGGTTGCCACAGTGAAGGGTTTGTCGTTTCCGTGGCTTTAAATGTGTATCGTTTTACTGAACAAGCAGCACTTGTTTGCTCATACAGTCCCAGCAAAGCTTGACTCTCATGTCCAGGCCAAATCTGCCGTACAGGAAAAGTGTCTGGGACTCCGACTCAGATGAAGCAATGTAGTGAGCAATTTTTGAATTCATTTTCTCAGCGTTGATTTATAGGAAACCGTTATTTAAAAGCATAACACAGTGTTTATTACATTGATGGGATATCATCGTTTTAAAAGAGTAAATTAACAAACCAAACTGTTACTGTTGTCTTAAAAACCACAATAATAAACCATATTGTAATGCTGTTTTGTTTTACTATTTATTGTAATATGTCGGTGGTTCTACAAAAGTACCTCCTTTTAAGAAAATTTGAATAATAATGGCTAATAGAAAGACTTAGAAAAATTAATGGCTACTCTTATTTTCCAGAGTTTTGTATAATTTCAAAATCATTGGTCGAGAATATCTCTTCTAAAATAAGGGAAAGAAACTTGTTTTGCAGGAGCTGTGAAAGAAACAGACATGGTATGAAAAAGAAAAGCAAGTAGCAGTAGGTAAACCTGTAATTGCCACTGTGAAAGAACAGTTCTGTCTAAACCAACAACAAAAAAAACTGTTATTTTACATTTCAGTCTGCTACATCCTCTACATAGAAACTCAAAGTTTGTATCTGTCTTGCCAAGTTTTCTTTCTGCAGGTTATGATGAGAACATCAAGTACATTTCCTCCTGAACAAAGAGTGTTCTGCGGAAAAATTTAAATGTTAAATTTACAATCACTTCATTAAATTTCCCCCCTCCAGCCGGGGGAAGTCAACTGGTCTAATTGAGTTCTATGGTGGGCATATAAATCCCAGGTAACCTGTCCCCTGACTGGAGCCGTCTAATGTGTTTTTTTTGGATGAGAAACATGAGAACGGAGTTTGGCCTGCAGTGAGCATCTTCATGTGTCACCTATAATCTGAAAGGCGTTCCTGTTTTCTGTTTCCTCAGCGTTGCTTCCAAAGCCAGGTTTTTTGAGAACGCTTCAAGGCAAGTCGGAAGGTATGTGATGGCTCTCTCCTTTTGAATCCAGATATGAATTATGGATATGTAATGTGAATTCAGAAGGACGTGGAAGTGTGACACGATAATGAAGCAACAATTCTGGCTCAGCCGTAAACAAATGGGATTGAGTGGTTGCACAAGAAGAATATGGTTTCTGGATTTTTTGTTTTACCTACTTTTCATATCATAACACAGGGAATTTTCGCAGCTGAAATTAAAACGGAGCTGTTCGCTGATATTAAATACGTCCCACTGTTTGCATTTTTATTGTTGTAATTTCAACTCCGATCCATCCTCGTAAAAACCCACAAAAGGCGATGGCTTGAGTGCCTGGGAAAGACAAAAAGACTTTTCTCAGGTTGTCGGCCACAGCACAATCTGAGATCTCCTAAATGACGCCGGCATAAGCAAGCAGTTATAAAGCATCCTTGTAGAACGGTTAAGTTTACCCCTAAGTTTAAGTATCTGCTGAAATTGGGGACCCCAGTATTTCCTGTTGTTCCTCAATGGATATGCAAGGCATTGTTAACGGGGTTCCCTTCATACTTTTTATATTATCATTGCGTGGGGAAAATGAAGGGAGATTGTAGCTTTCAGTGGAAACTGGAACCCTGCCTAAGCAAATTGAAGGTCATAAGACACTTTTCATGCCGTATTCATTTCAAAATACTTTTTGACGACAGATCTGGTATCTTGCATCTGAGAAGACTTATTATAAGCAATTTGCTGGCAATTTCCTCAATTTCCTTGAGCATGATTAACATTATATTTGAGCTTGTGGCTGGGTGTGTGTGTGTGTGTGTGTGTGTGTGTGTGTGTGTATGTGTGTATGGGGGGGGGGGGGGGTGTGTTGTTGGGTGGGGGGTGATTTTGGCCCTTAGTTTTTTTTTTAGAATTACTATTATAACAAGGTTTCTATTGGATCTTTTGAGATCTGGCAAGGTGTGAAAAATACAAGCTCTTATGAAAAATATTGGAAACCGTTTATTAGATATTAGAAAATCCACACGGACCCAAAAAGAGTACAACTGGGGAATGTTCATATGGTAATCCTACATACTGTGTGTGTAACATATACATGCCATTCAAAATGTGAAGTAAAGCGGCCTCTTTCTCATTTAGTATAGCTTTACTGGTTCTTAAAATGTAGCCACATATGATAAATATCACTTCTTTTTTTTACAACAATAGCTGAAGTTCAGTATTAGCAAGGCTGGGCTCGGCACTGCTAGGGTGAAATCGGGATAGCTTATCATTCTCATTGCTCTGTAGCAAGCTCTCCTAGGTGGCCGGATGCCTGTGGCCTTGTGGTCAACACGTGTTGACTCAGATGAAACAGGCAATATGTGGTTGGTGCCGTATCTAAAATGCAAAACTCACAAAACGCTAGCTCGCACTTGATTTCGGACGCGGCGTTTTCCAGCATTCTCCTTTTAATGTGGAGGAGGTTTATAGTTTGACTGCGCGCAAAGATTATTTTTAAAGGGAATCTTTATTTAAAAAAATAACAATCATTGTGACTGAAATGCAGTTTAATGATGTTAAATTATGCTGATTTACAGTTGAGATAAATAAAAAAAATTGTCTTGAACATGGTGGTCTTGTTTATAGATGAATTAATTTGTAATTACTGTATTTTTAAATTCAGTATTTTCCATAACATAAGACACACACCAGGAATACTGTAACTCCCAATTTGAGACCATGTGAATAAACTCCTATGGAAATATTTGATAGCAATACAATAATAGAAAATACTCTTCAAATTTGGCCATGCAGTTTACGCTTGTGGCTATAGCATACACTTTTATTGCACCCTGGTAGGGTCGCGAAGAAGCTTATATTTCGAATTTCTATATATTTTGAAAAAGAGTAAATCTATGTTGAAAAGGTGTTTTGTAATTGAAATAGTCCCTGCCGTGGACACAAAAATAAAACAGTGAAGTTTGAGTTGGTGCTGTTTGTTTTTATGGGTCAGTGGCAGGAACCATCAAGTTATCTTCAATTCTATTGTCTTCCATTCTGTGTGGCTTTACTTACTGTGAGGGCCTCCAGCAGGTTAAAGCGCAACATAAACCTACTAGTCGCTGAGGGGGTGGATATACAGTGTGAACTGCTGTTGAATTCAAAATGTTTACTGCAAATTGATCTCTGTGTACTTATATTTGCTGTTGTTTGACTTATTTGAATTTATACAGTGACTACGTTCTGTTTCATTTCAGTTTGTTTGGGATAATTTAATTGTGTGGGTTTCCTCTTTTTCCTGCCTCCCGATAAGTTCTGTGGGGAGGTAGTTCTGTAGTTAGTTTGTAGTTCTCTGTGTAATGGGGATAGAAGGATAGCCCAGGGACAATGTGCAGAGCATGTAAACTTCTTGGTGGTGCCAGCACTAGGGAAAATAGGCCCAAATATGCCTTTGTCTCTTGTGTTTGTTTTTTTTTTCATTTGTTTATTTTTTCTCACATTTGTCCTCGTAAATTTTCCCACCTTTCTCGAAATTCTTCCCCGGATGGCCCATCGCTCCGTAAGGCTGCGACACCACACTTTACCCTTTCGACAGCAGCATTGTTCCGCGTGCCATAAAAATTCCTTATATATCACGGAAGATGAGCAAACTCGCTCTGATGCAAATCACGCAGACGGGAACTGTGAACGCTTGCCAAATGCCACAGACCCATTTGAGCAGACTGCCAGTCACTAGGAGGAGTCCCCACCTATCAGATGCCAGCCTGAAGGCCCTTTGTGTTTTGCACTGCACTTGGCAACCAAATATTTCCTGGTTCACTGAGCCCATCTCATTAACAGTAACGTCAACTCCATGACTTTGGCCAAACAGTATTATTACATATTATTCAACTGCAGTTAGATAACTTTATGCAGTGGAAAAATGGCCAGTAAATCTAATGACCAGGAAAAAAAAATAGGATCAAGAAATGTAGCTTCCCATAATGCACTGCAATTTGTCTGGTGTTACATGCAAGGAATCTTTGGCATTTGAGCTGTAAGACACTTCACACACTGTCTTACACTTGATGTGCTCAGTGCAAGGTGACTTTAAATACAACGCAAGTGTCTTTGCAGGTTTCAGACCAACACAGTTGTCATTTTACAGTCCAGCGCCCACATTATTTAAATAGCAGCTGAGCTTGTGCCCATGTGGGCATGTTCTTCTTATGCTGAGTTGTGGTCAGGAGCATGGGTAACACATTAATATTCTGAACTCAAAGGAAAATGATTGCACCAAATGATTGAGACCAACAAAAACAAGTTTCAAGCCATATCACAGTTTATTTATCGTTTATTTATTGCTGTTTTAGGGCTGCTGTGTCTATACAGTGATGGACGCCTAAATAGTCAGATACACAATGTGAGCTCGCCCTGCTTGTTACACATGCAGGGGAGCATACAAACATGGATGAAAATAAAAAGATTAGACTTGATTAGTAATCAAGTTGCATGACAGTGATTTAATGTAAAATTGACATCCAGCACTGGCACGCCATTGATACAATTTGTTATCTGAATTTCTTGGTAATTTTTCGTTCATGTGAAATCCTACTGTTCCCATATCAGAATTATTCATTTTACACTCCAGTCAGAACATTGGAAGGTTAAACTGCTGATTTCAGCCATCAACTAGTCCATAAATAGTCAAAGCACATTCTTCAGTGATAGTTATGTGTGCTGTATCCAAAAAAGATTTGCTGCCCACTCATAGCAAGACTTTGATGAGTGAATACCTAAGAGTGTTTTTTTAGATTTTACTGAATAAATGAAAAAGAAGAATTCAGCTGATGAATTCATGCTTATTATATTTAACTCGTTTAACATTGCAGAGTTCCACTAGAAGATTGAACGGTGTTTTTTACGGCCCGTATTTATTTTACAAAGGCTTTATTTTTGGATTCTTTTCGTGGTGTTGAAGTGGTTGGTTATGAAATGAGTTTAAAGATGTTGTTGTAGTGTTTTTCATATTAAATTGTTATGAATATGAAGCATTCATAGCACTCCTCGCCCTGCATAATATTGGAACATTGTGAGTAAACAGCTTCACTCGCTGGTTTTCATGGATCATTGAGGTTGGCTGCTGTACAGGACCAGTATGTTATGGTTACCTTTTTATTATTTCCCCTTATTAAACCTGAACTAAACTGCTGTCAGCCTGACTGAGCAGCTGTATCCCATAGACTTAGACTTAGAAAGCTTTAATGTCCTCAGAGAAGCAATTTTTGGTACAGCACAGAGCATATCGACACATTAAAAGCACAAAAAGGGGGAGGGGGCAGTAACAATACGTTAAAAAAAACCCGTAGGTGCCTAGCTAGCCAGGAAAGGCCTCTAGAGAGAGATGAGACTGAAAACTTTAACCAGCTGAATCCCTATTGAGTACCAAAGCTGACGTTTCATCACAACACACATTTTTCCATGCCTCTTGTTTATTTGCAGATTTCCCATGGAAAACACCAGAGAGAATGACACGGTTTTACTCATGAGATTCTTAATTCTCAATTCTCATACAATACTGTCAGTTTAGTGACTGGATGAAATGGAACAGATACCATTTTATTTTGTATACCAATGCAGATTTTATAGTGGGTTTGTCGATTTATGCTTAAAAAAAACTCAGGAAACAGTTGTTTATTGGGCAGAAACCTATGGAGTCAAAATACGGCTACCTTGAAAAAACTTTTTTGTTAGCGCACACTCACACACACACCCTGCTGCCATGGAAAGCTCACTACGCTCAGTAGTGGCTGGTTATGTAGCAGTTTTTTGTATTGTAATTGTAATGGTTGCAATACGTTGTGAATTCTACATTTTCTGGAGATTATTGCTTACCAACAACAGAGAGCCATACCATGCCATACTTGAGCTTCTCCCTGGTAATAATAATGCACAATTCACACTCCCAACAATTATCTGCCAGTAAATTAAAATGATCCGTTAATATCTTCAACCGAGTATCATGGGTAACCTTGCAGATTGCAACACCTTTATTGTAAAACAAAATCCTGATGTCTTTTAGAGTTGCGTGTAAGCTGTGTGTGACCTGACCATAATAGTAGGAGGAAGAGGAGGAAGATGGAGGGGGAGAGAGAGAGAGATAAATTAAAAAAAATGGTTATCTGCCATACCACTCCCTGAATAATTGGCTATGCATGTGCAAAAGGGCAATTATTCAGTAACCACATGTCCGCTCGTTCTGATTCTGACGATACCGTAGGTAATTTTCCTATTTCTGTGAATGACACATCTGCAATTCGGGCATCGTCGATTTGACCTCTTTAAAAGCCAGTGGGATCTATCATGTCGCTTATTTATGTGTTGGTTATTAGTGTTGGTCGTTATTTAAGTGTTGGTTATTTTCAATTACGCTTTGAAAAACGCGTGTCCTTTTGCGCTTATTTTCCATTATTTTGTCTATATCCAATAACTCTTATACTATTAAGTAATGATTAAAAAATGAATATACAGTGATATATCTTACTCTGATATACAGAATATATGTAAAAATATTCATCTGCTGTCAAAACTACAGTCAAATATTTTCTCAGTCCTGTTTTTGTGCGAAGGGTGCATGACATAATGTGTGTCACATTGCGTGTCACCCTGGGCAGCATGCTCGCTGATCCATAATTAAGCTTTTGCAGGCAGAGTTTAGGGGTAGATGAACTTTGTCAAGATACAAGGTACATAAAAGTTCTCTCTAAGTGCTTCCTGTGTTTAACTTCTCAAACTTTATGCCCAGTTTTGGTGTGTTTCAGCCTTATTTTATACTTTATGTGACTGAAAAAGATATTGCAGCAACTCCAAAAGGGTAATGACGCTTTTTCGAACCACAGTCAAGCACCTCGTGAAAATGATCTGTATGTTTGTTTGTTTGTTTGTTGGGAATGATTGCACCAGGATGTTTAATTCAATGTGTGGTTTTCCCGTTGCAGTTCATCGATCACACCTCCCGCGTCTGCTTCAGTGAATGCAAAAGACGAGGTATGTGGTGTTCTGCTTTTGGTTTGATTACATTTTTCCGTTTTTTATGTATATCTGGATAATGAATACAGATTGTTGTTGAGGACACCGTATGCTTCATGTCCTCCCTTGCTTAGCTGTTGCATAATTCAATTTCAGTTTCGGTGTTGAGTAACACAAATCTTTTTAAATGTGTGTCGCAAATATTACTCTGTTACTATTACTGTAAATACTATAAATTAGTAACGTCTTACTCAACCAAATCTTCCTTTATGTGTGCATAAGATGGGCATGTCTTTCATGCTTGAATAATGTAATCTCCAGGAAGTGGACCAGGAAGTGTGGTGGGATTTCACACTACAGAATCAGCTCTCACATCTATTCACTGTTACATAATATTGTTATTCTAAACTATGTCATATAATTTAGCAATCAACCCACATTTGTATTGGTACATAGCAGGGGTAGCTGTTGACCTGGAAACAAGGGTGGAACAAACTTTACCTTAAACCTATCATATCTCTCAGCCTGTTCCCAATTACCCGCCCTTAAATAACACCAGTGGATGTAAACTGAGTAAATTTCTACCAATAACAGTTCTTTACAAACCAGTACAACGTTTGTTGTATCCATGAGGGTTTTGTGAGGTCTGTGTGCCGAACTGTGTACTAAACTTTGTGCATTAGATTCAAAGCTGGTGCAATATACAGATAAGAAAGGTCTTTGTTTACTCTAAGGTATTTTGGCGAAAAAAATTATAATAATTAATAAAACTGGTTTTAATAGTTAATTCCCTCATTTAACATCCAGCTCTCTGAATACCAAACCCAAGTCTCTAGCCACTAAAATGTCTCACCTAACTAACAAGTGTACGTTTATCTGCTGTTCTGAAACCAGGGTCCCTTGTGTCACTCTTAAGTGAATTCCCTCTCTCTCTCTTTCAATGTTTTCTCTCAGGTTTTAAATTGAGGAGCACCAGACGGATATCCAAGTCACCTCTGTACCTGTTACTGATGTCTGGAGGCCGAGAGGGGAAAATAAAATTCGGGAAGGCAGTTTACCTGTGAATGTATCACCGTGCAGTTATTTAAATTGTTTTCGAGTTCAGTATACAACGGACAAAAGAAATGTCTCGTCTCCTGTCAACGGGTGAACATGAATATGTGCTTTTTGATCTCTTGTAGTGTTCGTCTCTTAACTTTTCTCATTCCAGTCTTTTGTTAAATGTCTCACCCTGTTTAGATCCGAATGGGATCTTTGGATGAAAAAGGAAATATCCTCTCCAGATAAGAATGCAGTCTTTTTGCAGAGTTCTTTCTATAAATTACTTGCGGGAGGCACATATATTCTGGGAGGTCTCTGCTCATTGTCTTAACCGCTTTAAAAATGGACACAAGTTATACATTCTAAATGTGATACTCCTTTTGAATATAATCTGCTTTCAGCGTGGTACTGTACTGTCAGAAGGAATCAATCTACTTTGGATATAGAAATCGTCATTCCTTTCACATGCCTTCTGAGAACAAGAACACTATCGTTATAATTGCCATTTTCATAGGTAAAGCTCTACAGAAAACTTTAAACTAAGCATTTTACAAGGGAATAGTTGCATGGGCCATCTTGGAAAAATGATGAGGACTTCTGTGCAACGTGGGAGCAATGTAATATGTGTTTAATTACCCCCCTGCTACCCTGTATTTTTACAAATAGGCACAGAATTACAGTGTGAATTCAAGCCCATGTACCTAAATAAATTAAACATGTTCCATTTCCTTCCATTTCCACAACATATTTTTTTTGCAGCTTTTTGATTACCATGCCTTTAATTTCTGTTAACGTCGCTGGACATTTTGTTATTGTTGTCACTGGATCTTGACGGTAACCTGTGGAAACACTTTTATGCTAATGAATGTTTTCCCCTGATTTGAATTTTGTTTTTTTTTTTAATGTGAATATGAAATGTGAAAAGGCAAAACTGTGGTCAGGTGAATTCATACTTTTTTGGGAGAAAGATAAAGAAAAAAGGGATTTTTAATTGCTGGAAAAATATGGGAACATTGTTTTATTTATTTCTTGCTTTGTTAAGTACTAATTTCATTAGATTTCTCTTTTAAAAACTCACCTAAGCAGACCAATTGTTACCCAATTTTGCCACCTGTTGCTCCGACAGTCCACAGTATTTCAGATTAGACTTTCTCTCCGAAAATACATTGCATCAATATTCAATGTAATTAAATGGTTTCCTCTGTGAAGTTTCATGTGCGCTTATAAACACCTTTTCTGTACATGTATTACCTTTATATAATACATTCCCAACAGTTGTAACAGCCTCGAGTGTTTGTTTATTCTTTGAAGTATAAACTAACTGTATTTGCAGTTGTGTTGCATATCAAACATGCTTAGTGGCCATTTAAACTAGCGCAGCATTTTCTGTAAGAACGGAGAAGCCTTGTTTTAATGTGGTATTTATAGTTAATGAAATTGGAAAGACTTTGCAAATACACGCACTAACTATTACTGAAGAAAGTCGAGTATGCCGAGTTCCTCACAGTATTAAATACTTTCTCATGTGGCTGTTTTCCTGCTCAGTCCCAAAAACCCCAGCTCAAGTGGGATCACTTAGTTAGACTCTTTCATCTCTGAATGTTAGTTTCCATCACCCACGATCAACACATTTTATATATAATTATTATATAATTAAATTGAAGAGCTGTAATCCAAGGAAGATTTGTTTTTGACAATGCACTAAGTCCTATCTCTCTCTCTTTCTCTCATTCTTTTCCCCCTGTCTTTCTTTCTTTCGAATGGAAGCCTACAGTAGAAGGAGGTAAAATATATTCTCTGTTCCTGAACTATAGGAGGGTATATGGGCACTCAATCGTATTGGAATCAAACCTATTGTCTCCTACAAAATGTCTATCAGCTCCCTTACCAGTTTGGACAGACTGGAACAGGTAGTGTCGGTTGAACACTTTGGCTTTCTCCAAACATTAACCCATCGAGATATAATCAAGTACAGTAACACATGACCAAATTACTTTCTTTCATTGATCAAGAGTCCATTTTTCTCTCATTACACCAGGTTATGCATTGATGCGCATTGGCCCTGTTTACAAATGGTTTCCTAATTGCAATCCTACCATAAATGTTGGCTTTGCAAAGATCGTGCAATGCATTTTTTTGTCAAGATGGGCTACGGCGATCTAGATTTAGTTCCGTCATAACCTTGTGGACGTACTATCTTGTTAAATGTCTGCCTATCCATGTTCGTGAGTTTTGATCTAGAGCAACAGTTTCATTTCCCAATACAAGTTTTGGTACAGTTCCCCTTTGAACCTTATATATTTTGACATTTATGTGGCACATGGGGGATCCCAGAACACGTGGTGCTGCACTTTGCCTGCGACTTATGCTGCACCTGATATGTACCAGACCGTGGCCGTTTCATCTTCTCTTATACGGAGGCATTTAGCAGATGCTATCATCCACAGCAGTTTATGCAGCAGCCATTTTCCTTTCGAAAACAATTGCGGTAATTCAGGGTATGCTCCTTAATTTAAGGCACGACAGCAGCATATACATGTTAGGGAACCTAGAACCTCAGAGTTACAAGCACATAATCCCGCGATCTAAAAAAAAAAAACATTACATATGGCATATTAATGCACAAGTGTAAGATGCTCAACAGTTGATTCAGGATTCGGGATGAATATGATCACTGAAGTGTTCTATTTTGATGTTAAGCATATGGTAACCCTTGTGAATTTATTACCAAAGGAAAATATTCACACGAAAGATGTGAATGAATGGCAAATAATATCAAGGAACTGAGTACATCATTTTACTATGCTACATGTACATTTTTTATTATTCTTTATTTATTTACTTACAACATTTTTGTATGTACAAACTGGATGTGGTTCTTGATTGGAGACCGTATTTGCCTTTACCGTTTCATTGTATGCGTCCCTATCAATCTGACGTACATTTCATACATTTAGCAACTTACTGATGCTGCCGGAGGTTTTCTGGGGAATTTGAGGTAGGAGAGGATAAAATGCCGTAATTGTCTTGCCCGCTCCTCTAACTAGAACTCTACGTTGTGGTTTATCCATAATTACAATCAGGGAAAACCGTCCTTAGACCACATTCTCTTTCCAATTTTTTCTTTTTTTTTTTTCTTTAAACTTGTTTCTGACATATGGTGTTTCCAGAGGACTGCCTTAAAACCAGCGCTAGTATTTTTAGGCCAGAATGGTGTACTTGACCACCAGTGATTGCTTTTTTCAGCCATTCTGTCTTTCTGGTGGTACCCATTTCAGAGACAGGGGGTCCAAAGTATGCTGGAAGGCAGCTGCCTTCCGCATTACGCGTTGTGGCAGTGTAACTACCTTGGTAAGGCCAGATCTGCAACATGATTCAGTGAGAATAGCAAATGTAATTTGTCAAATGACAAGTATTAATGCATTTTGCTTAATAACTAAAAGCTCCCATGTGTTTGTTTTACTGCAGTGCAACTCTTAAGCTGTCTGCATTCATTTCTCATTGCTTTTGGTAAGGTCCTTTTTCAATATCAAATAGGTGTTCATAATTAAGGCAATGTACTCATTATCTTGTATTGTATTGTATTTATATGTCACATCCTAAATACATATATATAGAGCCCATGCCGAAATATCTCTGAGCCCATTCTTTGTGTGGCTGACATGTCTTTGGGAGATGGATGTACTGTAAGATGTACAATGTGTCTCTCTTTTTGCTGGGATCTTGTTTACAATACAGTCGTTCAGTTAAATTTATATCCCACTCCATATGCTACATACAGTGGGGTCCAAAAGTCTGTGACCACTAATGGAAGTGCTTCTATTTTGCAGTGTTTTATAATTTAATACAACATTTTTCACTACGAATTTTATTGAGAACTTGAGGGAAAAGTAGAATCTTTAAAAAATGTACATGAATCTCAGAACGTTTTCGTTTTGTCCCCATTTTGCATTAATGACAGCGTGCACTGGAGATGACGTGGACTCCACAAGTTTGTGCGAAACCTGATGATCCATGTTATCCCATGGTCCACAAGTGCCTAAAACTTTCTTGGCTTTTAAGTGCTACCATAAATGTTCGATGGGGTCTGACCGTTTTTACGAAGGAGTTAACATGGTCAGTGTCACAAATTTGCTTAAATTTGACCTAGAAATACTGCAGAATCTTGGATATTTCTTCTTAATTTAAAATATAACTTTTCATTGTTTTAAATGTTTCAAAATCTTAAACTTTCTGTTTATTTCCAGGTTTACATGAAAAAAAATGTGAAAAAAAAGAAAAAATTCAATGTGGTCTTAGACTTTTGGACCCTGCTGTATATGGATAGGTTAAACTTCGTGTCAAGAGAAATAAAATGGATCCTCATAGGTCTGCCATACTTAAGGAAACACTTAACTACTCTTGGTTGCCATGCAGTCCAGTCTCAACTACAAGCTCAACCTGAAATATCCAGAGGAAGTCAGGCTCACCTTTGAACCTACACGATTATAACAGCTTTAGAGGTTGTGTTTGAAGGTGACACTTAAAAACTCATTGTATGAGCTGCAGTACTAGATCAGCTATGGTCTTATGACAGATTAAATCATTCACAAAAAATCATTTGAGGCCATCTCCTCATCACTAGCAACCATTAAAACGATAACATTTATGTATAGTCATTCTACAGGCTTTCTTCACCCATTAGTATATGACATGTTAATGAATGTCAATTAATGAAAAATGTTAATGAAAATGTTGATGCGTTCTTGAATACCTTTTACGTTCTTTGTCAGCTTAGTACACCATTTTACCCCATTATAATTTCATGCCATTTTTTCCTGATACAGTAAAGAAATATATTTAATGAAGCGTTTGTACACACCAAGTGTGTGTCTCGCTGCGAAAGCCACCCAGAGGCCCCTGGCATGTTCGACACATTGATTACCTGGATGAAGAGTTTTGTACGGAAAAGGTCTGCATACATTTTTGGCCTTGGACCTGGTAAAGGAAGAAGGATGTTTGAATGAATCCGCACTAGTAACACATTATGAATCCACTGACTTGAATCGATATTTGTATTTTTTGGTTTACGTTAAGCAGATATTGCAGTTCCCCATATGGTTTCCCGCTACAACGTAAACCTCCTTCTCCCAAATCTTGTGTTCACAAGCCAGAAAGTCAGACCGAAACAGTTCCAAGCGGAGCAGTTTGAATAACGTACGTTTTTGTTGTGAACAGCTGAAGTGTAGGCAAAACTCGCCATGGTATGTTTTACAACAGGTGCAGCGTTCATTATATATTTAATGAAAATACGTTGAGGTTTATGGTTAAATACAAATACAATCTGCAGCTGGGGTATGAATCTCAATTTTGAAGTGACATAATCCAACTGTTTGCTGAAGAACCTTTTATTCAATAGATGATTGTCAATTATTCAGATTGCTGACATTTCAGGGTTATTTGGCAAAGTAATTTTAGATTGCAATATAAAACAGTTTCATTACCTTCAGCACCAAATAAATCCTACAGGAACTGAGCACAATAATTAGAACACGTGAAGTTATATTAGACAGTGCTTTCTTTTACTCCTTTACAAACTTGAATCTTTCAAGAGTGACACTAATAATGAAAAGTAAACTTTTGAAAGGGTATAAATAGTAGTTTAATCAATATTTTTTTTTTTTGTTTTTACCCCTGGATTCATTTATAAAGTAAAAAATCTGGGAAACTGGAAGCAGTATAACCTCATTAAATGCCTGCATCTGAAAACTTTAAAATGCCCCACTCTACTAAGGATTAACTGTTTGAGAAGTACCGAAGTATTCAATGTGCGCTGACATTTGAAGAGTTTGCCCTGCGACTGAATGGGAGTGAATACATCAAATGATTTGAGATTTTTTTTAGCCTGTGTTTACTTTTTCTTATTTTTGTTTGCTCAGTGGTTGACAGGTATTACTATGATATGTTAAAAGTATGTATCCACTATTACGCACAGAAAAAATTGGCTAATAGTCCTTTAAGCCACACTGCATTTTGTTCCCTCAAAATAAACAAACGCAAGTTTTATGTCATTCAGTTCCAAGTTGCAAGTAATTCAGAATTTGCCATATACGGTTGAAACACCTGCAATGAAGCATGAATGAAACCACAAAAATAGTATTCTGCTGGAACAGAGTATAAAATAGCATTCATAGCGTGTGCTATATCCGAGAGCTAACTGATAGCACAATCAACAAATCTCTACAAACATCACTGGAAAATCAAGATCAATTATTCATATCTAGGTTCAGATCATCAATCAAAATAACTGTAAGCAAAATACATGTTTAGATTTGATGAAAAATGATAACGTATGCAGTATGGAAGATGTAAGTATATTTGAGAGTAACAGTTTACAATGCGAAGAGTATATGGGAATCTTACGCCGTACTCCTGAACAATTCAAAACGCTTGCTGCTTTGTATCGCAGAGATGGATTCAACTTTGCCAAAGTGATGTACGCGGTTAAAGTTACAAAACACCGCGAAAGTGGTATCGGAAGTTAGACACTAAACCCGGAAAATTCAGGTGCATCAAAACTTTCAGAAGGGTTTGTGCACAGTGGGATAAAAGAGATGACAGTGTTCTTGACAACAAAGCTCTGACAGTAGCAGAGGTGGAGGGCTTAACATGGGATTGGGGAGGTAAAGCAGGGCTGATTATCATTCTTATCCCAAATGTGACACAACTGTTGAAACTGTTGATCAGTTCAGATCTAAGGATTAAAAGGATCCAGATTTCACATTTGGGAATGGAGGCAGCGGCTGCATGTGGATTGCACATTTTATTGGTAGTATCATAAAAGTAGTACCATAAGCACTCCATTTATATATATATTTACTGTAAGTATATACTGTAAGTTGTGTGAATTAAATATAAAGAAGCTGCTTTCTGTCTTCTGGAAAGTGCTTATTTCACAACAGTCAAACCTTTGGATACAACCTAACTCTTTTTGCTGATAGAGCGCATCATAAAATATGTGTGTATTTCTGTTCAATCAGTCCTCTGTGGATTGGGTGAGAATCTTAAGTCGGAGGGCTACTTGTGTTTGAAGAAGCAAAAATATGAAAAGGACATGAAAAGGTCATAACTGACATTCCAACTGTTCATTTCTAGCATTGTAGCTTTGTGTGTTTACACAATTTATGCAACCATTATTTTTTTCTACATTTTATTTGGTAATTTGCACACATATTTTCTGTCTATAGCTAGCAAACAAACACTAGTAATGATCTGCTAGTCTGAAGTCATTAGATGAAAAGCTGTCTTGCGACAGTGATAGGTGAAAATTCCCTGTCGCCACTAGTTGTTTCATGTCTCGGAGGATATATACCACATGGATCCCCAAGATAACCTCAGGTCCACCAGTGCATTACACTGGAAGGCACCATGGCAAAATAAGTATTATATTCTGTAGGATACCAGTTTTGTGCGGAATAGTTTTGCTATAATTGGTTTCAAGTCAGAAAAACAAATGTGATGTAAGTCATGAATGAAAGCATGAAGAGAGGAATATGAGTTGTTAAGGGGAGGCCTGTGACTTCTGTCTTTCAGTCCTTTTGTATATGACAGACTTTCACACACAGGCTAAGTTCCTTCATAAATATTGTCTTTCTAGTATGTGCACAATGTATACTCATGAAATGCAGCCATTACGGAAACCCTTTCCCTTTTTCCTTCACAATGAAGATCCTTCAGTTTCAAACCTTATTCCAAGTACGTGGTTTCGTGACTAATCCTGATACGTTAAGTCAGAGTAAGTGGTAAACCTCCCAAAAGTAGAGCCTTATGGCTTTAGTCTCCTAGCAAAACAAAGCCATGAGGCTCTTCTTTTAGGAGGTTTACTGCTTACTCTGACAACTTATCCGGATTAGTCACTAAACCACATACTTGGAATACCCCCCTGATCCCTCACACTATGAAAACAATTGAACCAGAAGTAAGTTATACCTTAGTACAACAACCATGCTCTCAAACAAGGTTTAAAGATAAAAGATTTTTTTCCTGGACTGGAAAGACAATTTCACAAGCTACAAGCATGCCATCACTGCTGCTTAATCGTCATATTTCTCTATCTTCTAAAAGATGAAAATAAAGGCAATTCTAGGCAGCCAGAATGAAAGTGCCATATGTCTGCTGACCCCTCCATCCCTGAACTTGCAGCAGTAATGACTTCATGAATTTCTCTGACAGCAAAATCTCCAAACTTCTCCAGAGCTCATGACTCAAGCTTGACCTCCTTAGTTTCCAAAAAAGCAGACAGGTCTCTAAAACCGGCTACATGGAAAGACTTCAGTGAATTTTCTTCCCCAGTTACTAAATCATCAAACTGTCTGTTAGATCCTATAAATTCTGGACTATTGAAAGAGCTGCCATCTGTAATTGGTTCACTATTATTAAAGGTTATTAATGTCTTCCCAATGTAAGCCCAGTTCTAAAGAGGCTCAACCTGGACCAGAATTACTGATATGAATAACGAATCGCAAAAAAAAAATCGTCTAGATTTTCCATCTAGATTTTGATGTCATTCCAGGAATTAAACAGCTCCCATCATGGTCTTAAACAATCTACACAGATCTTTGAACTGAAAACCCCACTTTTTTACAATGTTTTGACTGTATATTTTGCCAAGAAGGATTATTTTAATTGCATGAAACAAATGAAACTTTTTTTATGGGAAAGTGTTAATATTCATTGCAGATATTTAAAAAAATTAAAGATGTTACATTACTCCATTTAATTTTTTTTTTTTGAAAATAACTTATTTTTGTACTTTTCACTGGCTGTAATATTTTAGTTTTATTTCAGAGGTAGATCTTTGTACCATGTTGACTTCAGGGTTTTCTATCTCTGTGTTATACCTATTTAGCCTGTTTTTCACTGGGTTCAAGAAATTAGCAAGTTACAACTTGTAATAGCTCGGTTTGAGGGGGTAGTTCTGGGGAGGACGCTGGCTGCCACTTTTTGAGCAGGTTGATGTGGTACACCAGTGCTTTTCATCTTCTGGGCTGGTCTACGCAGTAGTCAACCGGCCCCACCCACTCCCAGATGGTGTACGGCCCCTGCCAGGTGGTGAGGAGCTTGTCTTCTAGAGTCCGGACAAGCACAAGCACACGCTCACCTGGTTATACGTACGCTGCTGGGCTCGATGGGCCTCAGCCAGATGTTCGCGCACCAGGGGCATCAACGAAAAGCACGTAGGGCAGCACATAGCTATTAAATGACGATCATGGCGTTAAAACTTAGCAAAAACTTAGGGGGCCCACCGAAGGCTCCTTGCACCCCCTACACGGAATGTGAAACTTTTCACCTTACTTTACGAGCATTTCATTTCATCTGTTAGAAGATACAACTCCTTTTTGTTACACTTTGAAGATTGGATTTCATTTAAATGTACTGTAGCTAAACGCTTTATATGAATACTGTGGTGGGTCACAGTTAATTTTTCAGAGGATTATTGATAATTTTTTCAAGTTGCTGCAAATTTTAAGTTGGCATCCCATTTTGCAGCATGGTATGAACATACTGAACAAATCTCTGTTGATTTGTTTATTTATCATATTGCATTGTGTAAATGTAGATGTTTCCAAGATTCCAAATCTAAAAGTACCAAAAATTCCATCTCCTTAGAAGCCTTCGCCGGTCTTTTCTTTCATTCTGAAAATGGCACATTGAAATTTAGATGTCTAATGTCTGTTCTCCTGTATCTCTCCTCATCAAAATTGCACGGGGTCAAACTAATGATTCTGCACATGTGACTAATAGGGCACTAAAGTTGTTTAGTGTCTGCAGTTATCTAATACACACTCTGGGGTAGTTCTCAATCTCATGACTCAGTCTCGTGTGCTATCGTCATCTCTTATAGTCCAGCTCCCTGATGTTTCCTGTCTGTAAATTCTCACTCTGCATCTGGGCTAGCAATCTTAAACATCAGGATCTCCTGTATATGGCATAGAATGGCAGGGCTCTTTTATTTCAAACAAATATATACAAAAATCAAATCAAAGAATTGTACTTTCAGTAATTATATTAATGCTTTACATTATCAGCTTGCAAGTGGCCAACGAATTCGGGACAGCCACCGTCTACCACCTTACCTAACGTAATGGAAGTGACACACGTGACAGACCAGGCTGAAAACTTTTGTGGCATGTTTTTTTTACGTGGCTAAACAGACAATTACTGCCAAGCTGAGAACTTGATTCAGTCTACTTGTCCTGTGTGTTTTTTTTTTTTACTCAGCTGAGTCTAATCAGTCCCTGGCCCTTATAAGGAACAGCTAAGCAGACTCCGCCACTCAGAGCTTGTCTGTCTTTTTTAACGGGACAGCTTAGCGTGTTATCGTATTGTGTCGTACCAGTTGTTACTTTGAATTTCTTGAGCTGTCTACATATATGTCTATTGATATATGTAAATGTATTGCATTCATGAGACAGTAATGAGTTGCATGTAGACTTTAGGAGTCTTAGCTAATAAATACGCAAGCATTAGATAGCATATTTTAGAGAGACTAAAATGAAAATTCTTTGGACTAAATCCAATTAGCATGTGGGTGTTTGGAGTATTCATACTAGAGAACACTGTTCCCCAGAACAAAAATCTCTGACTTGTTGGCAGTTACAAAATGTGGTCTGTATGATCGTCTGATTCCGATGAGCTTGTGTCTAGTAGGCCTATTATTAGCATGACTAAAAACACAGTTCTGATCAGTGGATATTACAACTAAACAGTTTCAGAAAAATTTCAAGTGGGGTAGCGTACTGTGGATGATTCGGAGTGTGTTACAGTGACCGCTTTGGATATAAAAAACAATAAAGTTAATGGAGACCCACCAAATATGATCCAACAAGTAAGCTCCTATGGAATACAATATAGACAGTCCTACCCGTCACTAAGCCCACTCCTGGGATAAACAAAAATTATGCATTAATAAGCTGGCTGCCTTCGCCTTGTCTTGGATCAGTAAAACACACCACTGTCGCAGATTTTGTTTGACAGCGTTTAATAGAATACAAAGGACACAAACAGTCAATAGTTCAAACTAAACTCATCGGCGTACGTACAATCAGACCATACAAGCGAAACAGATGGATAATAAATTTACAGGTTTAGAACATTAACAGTCTTAAATTATAAACATTTTGCACAAAGGAATCTCTACACATGAAAACGACTTGTAAAAAGACAATCCATAAATTTACATAGGTAACAAACTTAATCTAGGCTGCCAGTATGTCCTTCCATGGCAAAAAAAAAAAGGTACACAAAACAGGTCTACATAAAACTCCAGTACATCAATAGACAGTAAAAAAAAAACACAACATTTTCATGTAGTACATGTGTCCAAATCAGTTTAAATTGGTTGTCTGCAACCACAGGAATAAAACATTTAAGTATATCAATCAATTACAGATAGTCAAAGTCACCATATAATTTACACATAATTGAGTATTTTTTAGTAAATACAAACAGCTCAAGATACTTTTAAATGCTCCGGGTGCAAATTTCTTTACATACAACCTTTTAACACCATTCCCCTTTTATGAATTGATGGTTAGCTTTGAAATATGAATTTAATAACTGTTCTACATGTATTGTGTTTGGTGGCATAGAGTTCACCTGTATATGGTTAACATACTACATTGCCTTGAAGAGTAGTTTTTTGATGATTACTTTACTATAGAATAAATATGAATGCTACCCAAAATAACAATATTGTTGATTCATTTTTTAAAGGGATTATTCATCAGAACAGACTTCACTGAAAAGTGAAGTTTAGCTACTGAACTTCACCATCTAATGATCTGTTAATATACGGCAGAACTTTTGAAATATCAATGTGAAAACATCAATGTGATCCAGAATTGTGTAAAAATCATAACTTTGAGACTGAAAGATAATTCCTTTAATGTTTTCTTTTATATATTCATTTCTTAAGTTAATGACCAGTAATAAAAGCATTCACCTGGGATGTCATTTTAACATCAATTTGACTTCTTTCTGCATTACGGTTTCTGCACAATTTGTTAGGACACAGTATTGACATGACCACAATTTTATTCATTATCAATAGTGATAGGATAAGCCCCATGTTTTTATGTCAGGTGTTTTAGTTCTGGAAAATGTAATTTTTTTCTTTTGAATGCTCAGCTTTTTGCATAAGCAACACTAATAACATGCGGCATCTAGTTGGTCCATTTGGCTGACAGATCAATCTGACTTTTGTATTTCATTGGTTCTGCTGTATACTCTTTTCTCATCACAGCCACACCTATTTTCATCAGTTTTCTACAGCGTACACAAATATCAAAGTAAACTGCGCAAAGTAATTTCTCAAACACTGTGCTGGAATTTCACTGTGTATATCACTTTAAAGAACATTATTGATTTTAGTTTCCTTTTATAAAAAGGGAGCGCCAAACTATGAACAGTTTGAGTAAGGTTTGAGCTTTTTGGCAGGTTTCTGAACTCTACAAACTGGTAGACAGGAACAGCACTCTACAGCCAAAGGTGGAAAATCCCAGCTTCAGGACGCAAAAGCGCTAACATGTTTTTGTTCCTCTCATGCGCTACACCAGCTGATTTTAATTAGCACACATCTTCAGCCAGGTAGAGAAGCATATTAGCGAAATCGGTTTAGTGAATGAGTAGAGCAAATACATAGGGGTACTTTTACTTACGGAAGCCATGGTTTTCCACCTCTGTCGACAGCATACGCCTTTGCTGCAACAGTGCACTTAATGTACACCAAAGGGATTAGGTTTTTAAGGAAAAGGGGGATCTTACCATATCAGATCAGATATTTATATCTTGAAAATATCAAAAAACAAATGAATATACAGATGAATTGTTCCTGTGCAAGATGTTAGTCTAATCAAAATGAGTCTCAGCACATAAAAAAGTTGCGATTTATACAGAAGTGAGATCATTGATGAACTACGCAAATCTACTAAAGAACAGAAATCTGCACCAACAACCATGGAACCATAGCCACGGATGTTTAAAAGGAAACCTATGAGAGATGTATGAGATGTATGGGGCTAAATAATTTCTGCCGCTGATATTTAAATACAAAGTTGACTTAAACATTGATGCTATCCTTGCTGTTTTTGTACTGTCATGCCCTTTTCTTTGATGTATTTGTAATGCAGGAAATTATTCATGCGACGTTGCAGAATGTTGCAGGAGTAGATGTTATTTACTTCTATGACATGCAGGAAATGGAAAAAAGCTACAATCACGCTTTGAATGTCTCAGTTCTCATATGCAATTAGCCACATAACAAATAGATGTCCTTGTTTCTGGAAAAAATGTTTCCAAAAAACCATTAAGTGTCGTGGTTCGTTATTCAAAGTAAATTTATGACCAGTGAATGAAAGACAAAGAAAAGGTTCAAGCGTTTCAAACACTATTTCCTTTTCCTATTCTTTGCTGATGTGTGGAATCTTTTATACAACACGTTTTCAAATTTAAATAATTTGGCCACACGCTGGAATGGACTATTTAATAAAATAAAATCTGCCAGAAACTTGATGCACTTTGCCTGTAAAATATATTTAACATATATTTAACGAGCCCAAATTTCTCTAAAGTCATGCATATTCTAAGTAAGTGGATTTGGTGTTGTTATAAAAAGGGAAAACACCTGCAAATAATTGCATAGTGATCAGAAATGTCAACTGCAAAGTGTACTCTGATAACCCCTCATAATGGCCTATTTAGATTGTCGGGTTGCTTCTCCATTTTTTGTTCTTTTATTCAAACCAAAACCTCCTCATTTATCTAGACTTGCTGAAATAATACAGAGTATGTCTAAAAACCCGACAACAACTATACAGCCAGTATTCCTGAAATATGGTAAAAAATATTCTGCTACTCTATCAGATATTGATGTCAGCTCAAAAATAGATAAAACAATATGATGAAATGTAAAGACACTTGCCACTTACTTGCAGTAATGTTTTAAAGCTATGGAAAGAAAGCTAAACTAATGCTAACCGAAAAAGTGTATTGATGTCTTCAGCTTAGATTTAGTGCTTAACTTCGAATTCACTACAAAACTAACGTCCCTCTTTTTCTGTAGCATTTATAAAACTGTCTGCATATAATTCATACACAATGATTTGAATTTCCTGCACAAAAATTCTGCAAGCCTCATAAAATGACTATGCAACAACAATGCTGAATCAATTTACAAAGCAAACATTTACTTTTTTCTTTTTTTATAAACAGCACACACATTGTGCCATTAAACAGCTTTAAAGCATTTATCTATGCTTGTATATTTTGTTTCAACAAAAGCATTTATTGCTGGTGTAGACAAAATGCACCTGTTGGTACCTTAATGCAAACTGTGAATATTACTGCATATAGAGGAAAAAATGCAAGCATCTCCTACCATGTGTGTAAATATAAGAACAAATACACAGCTGCAGTAAGATATCATTTAGTTTGATACCATGTAAGCTATGCTTTGGTAACAGCAAATGTTTAATTCTCAAAAGCATACAATCTAAAAATATTTTCATACAAATATTTTTTTATTTTTGCATTTTATTTATGGCTATGACAGATGGCCAATTTGTTGCATTGCTGAATGAAAAATAATAAATATGTGCAGATGGTTCTCTGATGGTACTGCACTCATATAATTCCATTTTATTAGAAAATTTCATAAGCTAAGAATTGTGGGTAATTTGCATGTGGACATAATATGTGGTCCATACAGTTTGTTTACCAGAATTTTCAATGCAAAATATTAATCTTGGAGCCACAATAATAATTTTACGTGATTTCCTTATCATGTTTAGTCGTACAGCCTTTTTAAAAAATATCATATTTGCCAAGATTTTAAAAACATTCCCCCTTGTTAGGACACATAATGCCTTAATATGATATATCAATTACAAAAAATATAAAAAACATAAATATAGACACTGTTTTACAGAGAACACAGCTATTGCAATCATTTAGTCATTCTTTATTTAAATAGGTTTCCTGACTATTGCTGTATAGACTAAAGACTGGTTATGAAAATTTTTTATAGCTGCACCACTTTAAAACACTGAAAAAAAAAACATTTTAAGAATTTGGTTCTGTGTTTACTCCAACGAATTCAACATTTTAAAACTTAAATATATATTTTTTAAATATTTCAGATGGCCTCTAACATTTCACTATTCAACAAACAAGTGAAACTGAAGACTTTAATTAAATCATGTCTGTAAGGTTTACATTTAAAGGACCCTCTTTCGTTTTACTTTCAGAGAAATTAGGTGTTGTTCCTTTTTTTAAATAAAATGTTTTAGTACCATTTGAAGTTTTTTCCAAACCAGTTTACAGGGCCGGACAGACACAAATAGGCAAATGGCATTTTGCTAAGTCCAATCCATTGACCTTTGAACTGTGGGCAGAATCTAGAACATATACACATACATATACATACACAAACATGCACACACACACACACACACACACGGGGGTACACTGTCAGTGGGCCGTTTATGACCACTGTCACACATGACACATTAAATAATTTTTCAGTTTCACTGACCGACACCTGCAATTCAAGTGCTAACTATTTGACATCTTTAAAAATATATAAGATGTTGCTTCAGAAGCACACTTATTGAAGTTCCAATTAAAAAAAAAATAGTTTATAGCTAATGAATATTGGTAATTAGCATTTCCATTAACCGTAAATACGAATTAGTGTAGACTCGTTTAAATTGTGTTGTATGAGCCCTTTTTCATATTGTGTTTCCATTACTTTGTCTACCCCCATTATATATATATGTATATTATATATATATATAATGGATGGATGTATATGTGTATGTTGCAGCGTGAGTGTCTTTTGAAGTAAATAATGTGCTTACTAATACCTACACCACAGGTACATGTTTGGTTGTACTTAAATGCATGCATAGATATGTATACCTGCGATTTACACCTTAGTTAATACACAGATTGTAGTCCTTTCTTACTTGCTCTTATTTTACCCTCAGTCTTCACAATTTCTTTTTGAAAAAAGGGGAAATCATTTTGGAAACACAGAAGTGCTGTATACCAGGTGAAACCCTCTAACTCCCAAAATTGGAGGAAAAAACCAAGCCTGTTTGAGGAAATGATCTCAATTATGTTTGACAAGCAGCTAAACTACTGTAATGGTGTAATGGTTTTGAGCGGTACATTGAGCCATTAGAAAGAAACCCTGAAAAAATACACTCGAGCCTTGCTTGTAATGTGCGGAGCCAGGGGGGTGAGAAGCCAACTTCTGATTATAAGGAATCCCTCTAGTTGTGGAACAGGATTGGCTTAGCCATGCCGGCCAGGATCCTGGGCACATGCACTGAGATTATCTCCGAGATCATTTCGGGGAAGCTGACCTTCGTAGGAAGGGACTGAGCCTGGACAAAAAGGTCGAATGTAAACTGGTGAAGCTTCTTCACGATCTATATGAGAGGAGAGAGAGAGAGAGAAAAAAAAATCAAACACGATTGAAGTCGTTCGAGCGAGCAAGACATTTCTGCCATCTAAATGCCCAGCTTCAGTAAAGTTTGAAGTGCTCCAGGAGGTGAATCAGAAATTGAAAGCGGTTCCCTTCGACAGCCAATAATAAATTCAAGTCATTTTTTGAGAGCCCATTTTTCCATACGTTTTAGATATATACATGGATTTTTAGGTCAATTTTCATAATGCCGTCGTGTTAATGCATTTGGATGCTCACTGGTTGGAGGGAATCCATGAGTCGGGTAAGCTGGAAGAACCTCTGCGCGCAGTTGGTCTTTCGGCTGCAGTTAATGAGACGATCCAGTTCGTTGATGTATGTCATCCGCAGGTCGTCGAAGTACTTCTGATTTTTTAGACCCTCCACCGGGACTGCATCAAAACAAATGAACAAACATAAAACAAAACGTAGAACCGATACATAATTCACGAACAAATGAAAATACATTTTAAAATTTAACTTTCATTTTCATTATTCAACGAGGTACAAATGGCCACAAACGTAACAAAAGTCACACAAAGCGGTAAGATATTTTTGAAACCGTGGTCGATGATATATCATTGTTTTGAATGGGGTTGTGACACAGCTTCTGGAGCGACACACCCTCTTGACGGCTGTCGGGGAACCTGATTGGTTCGGCTGCTCTACTCACTCATGCTGAAGAGCAGCAGGGCCTTCATGCACAGGAACTCCTGGTGGGTGATCTGCAGCAGGACGAACTCCTGGGACATGTGCCGCATCCTGACGCAGTGCTCGTACATGCTGGAGACTCGCATCCGGCGGCTAGTGGAGAGACAATGGGCACAGAGCGGGGGGGGCGGGTTGGGGTCAGACTCACAACTCTCAATCGACACGACGGAGACCACGGCTCACATCTGTCTCGGTATACCAGACAGACCGACAGAAAATGATACATAAGTGGTCATGTGAAAAAAACCGGAGATGTCGCTGATTTTGTAGCTTCTTCATTTTTTTCACTTCATGCATGGGATAATAATGTAACCACAGAGCTTCTGTTCCTCTAACGGTGGGTGTAATGGCTCTGTCATACGAGACAGCTGAAAGTAATGTTTTGTTATAATTACACTGGCTTGTACGCAGCAACACTAAACAGTGTTTGCTTGGGACATATACTTCCAATTTTTTAACTGTGTAAAGACACAAATGCAAATACACAGTGGATGTACGTGAGGACACTTGCAGCAATGTGTTTTAACTGAAAATGTTAAAGGAGTAAAGGTGAGACTGTTCCGTCAGTGGCCATATCCAACACAACAAGACAAGCATTCAGGCTAAGTGATTAAATGGGCTTCAGTGTTTATTGATTGATCTAGTCATCATGTTCTTTTCTCTAAGCCCAATATCTTTGCAGCACTAGCATACAAAACGAGTAAAATACCAAAGACACAGAACTGCAGTCGACTTGGACTAAAGAGTTAATGTTTGCTGCTGTAGCTATCATTGGAGGAGAAGCAAGCGAAATATTGAGTTCCTTTTAGTCTATTCCCCTGTGCGGCATGATTTTAGATGGAACTCGCATTCACTATGAAAGTTACCCCTGAAGATCACGTTAATATTTATAACAAATTTGACAAAATTTCAGCCGTTGATTTGATTGACCCAATTAATCTACCGATCACTACGTTGTGTACTGACAGGAAACATGTCTTGGTCTGTTTTTGCTTTTGTTTTCTTTGTTTTTACTGCCGTGTTTTCCCCCACGTGCTTGTGTTTAATTTTTCCTCGTGTTCCACGCTTCATTCTTTCATTGATTGATTGTCTGATCGTTAAGTGTCTGATTACCTGCCCTGTTCCACCTGCCAGCTCTCACACCTGTTCCCTGTTTAGTCTTTGTTAGTCTGGTATTTAAACTCCTTGTGTTTCTGTCTCTGTTGCCAGTTCGTCTCAGTTCTCTGTTTTGCAACACGCATTCTGCTTCTGTTGCAGCTCTTCTGTTTATTACCCTGCCTGTTTTCTCGACCTCTTGTTTTTGGATTTCCCTTTTGTCTGATTGCTGTGTTTTCTGGTTTTCTGACCTCTTGCCTGTTTTACTGTTTTTGCCTTTGGATTACCCTTTTGCACTGTTGCCATGTCTTCCTGCTTTTGACCCTGCCTGTTTTGACACAGATTTTTGGATTTTGGACTTGAGCTTGGCTCTCAATAAACATCATTTTATTTTATTGCGTTTGAGTCCCTGTCATGACCGCTTCTATTGAACTTTACTGTTTCTTCACATGTACCAAATTTGGATTGCAAGGTCATTAAAAACTAAGCATAAAATGAACCATAAAAGTTAGCGGAAATACAACAACGTGACCAAAACCAAACATGTAATACTAAAATCATCACACAGAGGCACATGGGGTTCTTGTTAAATTGAAACATAACTTCCCATCTCATGTAATATACTGTACAATGATGCAAATATAACAGCCTGCAAGATGTTCTACAGAATATACAATATGCAGATATTTGACTCAATTTAGGAATATTGGAACATAACATGAATGCACTTACTCATTGAAAACAAGGTCAGGAGCAAAGTACAGCATTCTGGCATTCACATTTTTATAGGACCTCCACCCCAAGGCAAACACCATGACTCCCATCCAGGCATGCTGAATGACAGTCATTTGGTCATCTACGTGCAGATTTCGAAAACCTGCAGGTACACAAATATTTACATTATTGCAAAAATGTACATTATTACTTCATTTTATCACCTTATTTGTTTTTTTACTCAGCAATGACAGCTCCCGGGTATTCCAGCCTGCCTGCTACAGCCTAGCGGGGTAAGCCTGACTTATAATGGTCTTGTAATAAACAAAACAAAATATACTTAAAAAGAGTTCCGATATTTGATCAGTAAAACCTCTATGAAAACTCAACCTTACGAATATATTCAAATATTGTCCATTTAAACACTGATGTGTACTGCTATAACTAATTAGGCATAATTTCAATGAAAATAATTTTAATTCCTCATTACTACTATTATCAAATTCTGACTAACCATTATGACAAGTATTTCCTACATACCCTGATATACACAACAATATTTTTTCACATTTTAATCTTTTTATTTTTATTAATTTTTGTATGTGCCCCTGTATTTGTGTAACAAGATGTCAAATATATGGGCATCTATGGGCCACAGAAACAGGAGTGGCAGTGCTACCCCAACTGTCAGTAATCTCTTCATTCAATGACGGCACAGCTGGCACATTTTCACATTGTATTCCAGGTTTTTTACCCGACTTGCAGTCCGATTATGGTGCTGAATTGGTTTTGGGCTTGTAATGATGCATAACCTTACATTCTGTTCATGGCATCATGTATTTAATTACCATGGATCAGTGAAACAGTCTTCTCACAGATCCTTATCCTTATCAAAATCCTTCTCCGAACACAGCAGTTGCCCAACGCACATCACACCTACAGCACTGACTATTGTAAAACACCTGTGTCGAACCAAAACTTCCTAAAAACTTCCACTAAAACTTCCTTCCCACAAGCTTAGAAAACCATGAAAGCAGCAGGTCAAACCTGCCTATTAAGTTGTTGAAATACAATATACAGACATTAATAAGATTAAAATAACTACAATTGTAATTAAATGTAAACTCAAACATATGCTACAGTGCCAGATATACAGTATATCTGGGCACTTATAGCTTGAAGAGGGTGAAAGTTCAAGTTTTATCCATTAGAAGCCGAACAACAAAAACATTGCTGTGTACATTAAAAGGTATACAAAACAGTGTCTTCTACTTCACTTCTTTCCAGTGTTCTTGTTATTGCAGGACTTGGCTGGGTGCTATGTTTTTGTACACTCAAACAAAGGTCGTCGGATGAAAATGACTTTCATTCGCTATAATGCCTTACTTCCTACATACACACAGTTTAAAATCAGTTTTGGTCGAATCACATATGACCTTAAAGTGGCTACGACCATTTGACTGAGTCATGGTGCAAGTATGATGTTTGTATCCAGCCCATTGTTATGGCTATGGTTCATATGCACATGAAATAATTGCATTTCTTTTTATTATTTTTGAAAATTTCAAAACAAATCCTGTTCGAAGAGATTTCAAATCAAAGCCTAAACTGGAGGCTCTTAATCCATAGAACTCCATTCATTTTGAAATAAGGCCTTGAGGTGCTTTTGAGTTTTTTGACAGACAAATCAAATCTGATCACAGTCACACTGAGAGCTGTCATTGTCAAGTAAAAAGACATTTCAATACACATAACAGCACGATCGGTAATAAAATGGCTGTGGTCAACTTTACAAACCTATGCAAGCAAGTAACTGTAATTTCTAAGATACGTTTTCATTGCTATATAACAGATTACTCGATTGTCAGGCACTGAATAAAATATGGTATTACTACACTATTCATTCAGCGTTTAATGCTTTCATTATTTCGATCAAAGCTTTGAATCGCTTTGAACGTACGTCTTCTCAAATACAATATAAAACAGTCAACAGTACTACTGTAGACAATACTAGGTTTGGCTCATTGAAATGTAATGATACAGATTCAAGATGCTCAGATCATTATTTAATAGTAAAAATATATTGGTCTAATAGTATAGTAACTAGCAGTATATTTGAAATGTATCCATGCACGTAGGAGAAATGAATGAATTTTTTGTCACTGAATTTTGTTTTCAACCGTCATTACAGGAAACCCGAGGGAAGAAGTCGTTCCCTTGGAAATTACCTGGCAACCCTTTGGCCCATTTGACCACTCTGACCAGTTGGCGCTCCCCCAATTCGTTCAAACTCGTCAGGAGAGAGGCAGCGGAGTCCGCCTGACTGTGGTCGTAACCAGCATTGACGACCTCTGGCTCAATGGCTTCCAGTATGTTTAGGAAAACCTGGTGAGCGGGGAAGCTGAGTCCGGATTTGGGAGAGATGCATTGGATGGCGTCGGTCGGGCCCTGGATGGGACGGTCTTCGAAGGGTTTCAGTTGCCCAATCTTCTTCAGCTTGCGTGCTTCAGCGATAAACAAGAAAAACAGAACATAACAATCCTGAAGTACTTATTGACGCAAAGGTATTTCCAATTTTTGGTACACATATTCTTTCGAACATAGGAATTATGGTCATTAATTCCTCATTTATGTTTCAGATTTTTAAAATTTTACTTTCATAGCAATAAGTTATGTTAGGAAAAAGTTTTTCAGAAATGTATCACTAATCTAATTCATATAATATTAATTTTGCGGTTTATTGTCTAACATTTGTCAGGCTAGCTCATTATAGTCACCTACACCTGGAAGAACATTCATTTCCACATTATGCACGCTAGAAACACAGGGGAACACTTACGTCCAATCTCTTCTACACCAGCACTTAAAAGTCACAGTCTATATTCTACCACCTTCACCATGCTTTACATAAAATGAACAATTAATATTAAGCTACAAAATATAAACAACCAAATACACAATGCCTGCTATCTGTACTCCAGTTTCAACATGAGGATAAACTACAGATTCTCAGGTGCGTTATAGGTTTCTTTTCAAAATATATTTTGGTTAGAATTTACATTACAAATTGATGCACTTTCCTAGTAGATACTTTCTGACAAAATGATGTTTAAAAAAACAGTATAGATTAATATCGACATCCTGATTCTGTTTTAGTAAATAACATTAAATAACTGGATGATATATTTTAAAAATCCACATGTGTTCCAGTGCCATTACTTAAAGCCGTTAAGACTTATCAGGTGTAATCACACACAGAGACAATATACATTGTAACAGTAACAAGGTACCATGAATGCTGTAATGATGTGTGGTTTTCATCTGTCAGATCAGTTCATGTAGGTTCACTGAAGTTGGAAAAGCAATGTTTTCATCAGTCAGGTCTATACAACACGAGTAGTGTGCTCTTCCTTGCTGCCGCTGGACCATACCCAGTCCCGTCACAAGCACCGGCCTCTTACACTTGCTTATTTTGGAGCTGGGAAGCCATCGGCCCACATGAGACATCAATCTTTCCTCAAATTCCTCTCAATTTACTGAAGACGTAGTCACAATTTTGAAATGGGACCTTTAATACTCTCGTAGCCTGCTCCCAAAATCAGCTTAAAACGATTCCCTTTGCAAAATGTACTTGCAAGAATGTCCAGACCTCTGCAGATAAAGTATGAATTCTTTTTGGATGCTTCAAATCCATTGACAATTCGTAAAAAGAAATTACACTATCAGAAACAATTAGTGTCACACATGCGTTTGCATGCTTTTCAATGAAATGGTTTATTAAAAGAAAGTCTTTAAATAACTTTAAAAAAACTATTATTAATCAACACAATTATCACAAAGGGTATATCTTCAAGGGTTAGAGATTTCAACCGCTCACTGTTACGGCCATAAATCTATCCTACTACACAAGTAACTACACACTACGACTACTCAAGTTCCAAGACAAACATAGAAGCTGAACATTTTGCATGACATAAGAAAAACAGAAAGAAACAAAACAAAACAATGTTATGGGAAAGGAAATTATACATGTTTTTTTTTTATTATTTGAAGTTTGTGTCTTACGTTTTATCCCAATTGTTGACATGCTCCTGAAAATATATGTAATCAAAACACGACTGCCAGTGATGCAGACGAGTTATGTCTCTGGGGTGGCTCGCTTCTTCCACCGCCCCGACCACATGGCAGCAGGTCAAGAGGACGGTCTCTCGTTGCTTTATATAGGAACTAGGAACTGGGTTAAAAGAAACTTTCAATTTATGCTGGGATGAGAGATTCAAAAATACCACACTGTCCACACGCACAGGCTGGCAGGAGCTGGTGATGCATTGTGGGAAGTGCTGGAAGAAAGCATTAGTCATCTAGCTATTTCCTGTCTCTGAAATGCATTCCAGCGTAGGGATGTTTTCTTTTTTCCGAGGTGACTCGGAAAGAAAAACACACAACCATTTTATTTTTGTTTGGAAATAATCTGGAAGACTATCTGGATGTGTGGTTGACTGGTTTGGATACCGTGTTGAGGACCCAGTCAAATGAACTTTGCCTGTGTCAAGGTATATGAAATTCAATAAAACAGACTTTACCTTTCAAACTGACCTTGTGCAGTGCAAACATATCCCACCTTAGTGTGGAGGAAGATAGGAGTTATAGCCAATGAAAGTACAAACTCTATGACTGATGGACAGCACAGACATCTGATTGGTTGAGCAGTAGTACAACAGCCACCTTTTCAGTCTTAGTGCTGTTCACTTAGGTAGCGATTTTCACCACAATCTTTATTTTATTTCTTTAAAACATGGCAGGTTGGAAAACCAGGTTGTAACTACTTTAAAATGGCAGTCTAACTTTAGAAGGATGGTAAAGTGGTATAAAATAAACAAATTATTCAATAATTAACAAATCAAGTAAATATAACAATTATATATAAAATACTTCAACTGCCCTGTAATTCCATGATTGTTTTCAAAGTCAAATTAAAATAATATGCTTTGAGAAACTGTTCCTGTATTTACATGATTTGTTTGTTGCTTTATTTCAGGCCAATGCAAATACACAAGTAAATATTTTCTGATAGAAAACAGCTTCCCAATGCATTTGTCACATTTAAACTACAATGCTGAAAAGAACAGTTTTATTAAATGGCTACTCGGATTTTATACAACTACAAGAGGGTTATATAATCAATATGATCAATGCTTTCTTGCCCATCACAGTTACCAAAGTGGCCTACATTAATCAACAAATTATGTGGGCTGACACATATAGCCTACAGTCTCCTGGTTCCCTCCCTCAGCCTGAAGAGGAACTGGAGCTGCAATAGCAGTAGCCTCGCTAACAGGCAGGCTCACCTGAGAGCGATTCCTAATCAACTCGGCTGTGAGCACCTGCCTTTAATTAGGCCTTCCATTTAAGCACAGCCTGAGAGGCTAAAGGGATTGTTGGGAGATATTATCCATAGTCGGAGGGCCATTACTGGACGCATCACGTCATTAAACGGTATCATTTTGTCTCCTTGATTACTTTAGGTGCCTGCAAGTGATGAGCAATGTACATAAAGTTATAGTTCCAGGACTGTATGAGATACACATCCTAACCTTCCTATGAATGTACATCCTACTATGATGTTCACACTTGTTTTGTGGACAATACTTTGATTTTATTCAAAAAACAGGGAATTGCCTAAACTTTTACACTTTAAACTTTACACTTTAAATCTAACGAAGAATTATTAATAGTTTCCAAATGCTAGAATGAAAAAGCCTCTCAAACAGCAATTGAGCAGAGACTAGCCAAGTTTAACTTTGCCAGCGCTCTGGAGAAACATGAGTCCGCTTGACAGTTATCATAACTTACTGAGGTAAATCAAACAAACAAGCTAGCCTTTTCTAGCACATAGTGGGTGTGAAGGCAAAAACTCTTGCAAAGTTTTCTCTTTCCTGATATAACTGGACATATTTGATTTTTTTGATGGAACTTTTCTGTTTATTTAAACTCACAAATTATTACAAAGTGAGAGTTTTCAGTTTTAATTAGTAAATCAGCTACACAGATTGAACATACTTTGAGATAACACCATTTGTAACTGTGTCACTGTCAACAGTAGGCCACACGTTTTAAAGAGAATTCGGAAACATTACTTCCTCCTAAAATGTGGTTTTCTGATAATCTGATTTAACGTGATGTCATTCACTTTATATCAATAGGAAATAATTAAAGCAAGTATTGTTATAATGATTCTCCTATCTTTAATAGTCAGTGAAAGTTAATATGTGACTTGGGATCTAAGTGACTGATAAAGATAGACTATCAAGGCCCCAGATACAGATATAAGTATGATTATGAGTATAGCGAGGTTAGGAAACTCCTAGTTGTTACTACTTCAAAACGGCACCATGATATCCACCAAAATATGAAGTTAATGCAAATCTATGCATAACATACACCTTTAATAATATGCAACATTTTGCTTCTGTAATTTCATATTGTTTTGTCAAAGTATGAAAAACATGCACTGTGAATATATTCCTCTGTGTTGCTTGCAGCTTTATTTATGACCAGTGTAATAAAAAACTGAATTGGTTATCTATGTCATGGTGACCAAGCTAAACCTCCCACAGACTCATGGGACGCCACCTTTTAACCAATAAACATATAGAGTACTCAGATCTAACTCTACCACATCATGAAGCAATTAAGAGAACATAGAGTCCAACAAATACAATAAAACAGATAGCAGGAAATGGACTATGCCCCCCCACCCCCCCAAAAAAAAATCAAAACAAAACACAACACACACAAACAGCTGTACAGCTTAACAGAAAACATCATATTACAACAACATATTTCCTGTCCAAAGTTCCCGAGCCAGGCTGAGCTCATCGTGGGTGTCAGACCTGTGGCCGACCAGGACAGTCCCAAGCCATCAAGTCAGGCCCTGGACCCAACAGTGGCCGGCGAGATCCCTGGCCTGGCCTGGGGCATCTCGGACCAAGAAAACAGAGGACAGAGATGTCTGCATAAAATTATTTTGCCATAAAACTCAGTGACAGTGGTAGCCAACAATTCTAATTCTTAATTCTACAGCTTGTGCCATTTCTGCTTCCTGCTTAGTGTGTGTGGCTACCCAGGACATCTCTGTAAGCAGTAAGCTCAGTCTCAGTAAGGCCAATAGTGGGTACTGTGACAAGGAGAGCCACCAGAGGAAGTTCCATGACTGTCCACTGGATGAAGAGGCCTTAGCTGTCATCTCTGAGGCAATCCCTTCTTCTGACATCACTTCTCGACCAGCAGGGACCCTTCCCTAATCAGATATCTAACCGAATTTCCCACAGTGGCGAATCTTCTCACTCTGACTGGGGCGCTATCACTGCTCTCACCACGTTACACCACTGCCCGTCTCTTTAAAGCTGCGACTCTGGTCACCAAGAATTGCTTCCGGGGCCTTTGCTTAGTTCTGTGCTGTGCTGAGGTCAGTGGGGCGTGTCGTGCACATGCCGCCATGACCACGAGTGAAGTCAACACCTTTGCCGCTGCGAGCCTGTTCCCTGAGGGCGATTCGACTTTCCCCCAAAGCATCGACTCAGACCTGCGCTAAGGAGGCCGGAGGTCGGCGGCCTGTCAGGGTTGGGGTAGGCCTTCAGATATTCTCTCCTTCCATGGATGCCACCAACTTAATACCCTTCTGCTGCTCATCCCAGCTGGCTACTTCCATAATTAGGTTGAGCTGCATCAGGTACACCTCGCAGCTTCTTATGCCATCAAAATGTCAAAGTTCGGGGGCTTTTCAATTGATCCCCACAGTCGAGGTGGTGGCTTTTAGGAGCTTTGCTAAGCGCTAGGCTACTAGTAGGCTGGTCCCATAGTGCAGGCTTGTGAATGCAGCCCCACCTAAGCTCCACCATCCTCTGCTTCTGACACCAGTGTAGTGCTGAGAGAGTCAGGGAGTGGACAAAGAGAGTCAGTGAGTGGACAAAGCCTTTTCCCACATTTACTGAGTTCCCCCAGTACAGAGTTAGCCATGGTAGCATGTAGTCTACATGCCGTTTAGCACCCAAGGCAGGCTTAGCCAGTAGCATTCCAAACAGGAAGAGCTTCCAGCGGTATCTGGTCATTC
Source organism: Albula glossodonta (assembly GCA_019788955.1). NCBI lineage: Eukaryota > Metazoa > Chordata > Actinopteri > Albuliformes > Albulidae > Albula > Albula glossodonta. The sequence goes on along the minus strand of JAFBMS010000071.1, from coordinate 2,019,173 downwards.
AATAAAACACATTTCCTTGGTTTATATGTTTTCAGGTACGTGTATTTACATTGAAGCTCTGACCTGCCGGGTACATTATCCTGAGGAGCCCAGCAAAAGCAAAAAGGCTAAGCAGGTTGGCGCTGTGGTAGCAGTTGCAAGCAAAAACAAAAACAAATGGAAAGTAGCATTATGTAGCCGCGTATCAATAGCAGCAGCATTTGCAGAGTGATAATGAGTATGTCTGAGCTGCCAAGTGAATACGCTTCAATAACACGAGTGCTGCGCTCCACTTGACTGTGAACTGACTCAGTTGGCTATCAGCTGATATAGATTCTGAGTTGCATTTTATGTCCATAATTAGATTTGCTTCATTTATCAGATGTTTACTTCAGGTTTGAGACCTTACAGTAATTTTGAGTCAACTCCACAAATGTGACTTATCGGGGGGGTCATCAAAGGGTATATGTTACGACATTTTTTTTTTCAATTTTTCCTTTGAAAATGAGTTTGTTATGCAATTTCATTATAAATGAATACAAACTGTAACTGTGTGGGATTCATTTTTGTCCACAAATATTACATCTATTGGCAAAGGAAGCTGTAATTCTGCTCACGTACACTTTTGACTTAACGTGTTTTTTGTGGGTTTCAGAACAGAGACAGGCAGTTCCCATGAAGTTAAGGTTGAACACCTGCATAGGGAAAGACCAGACCTGACAATTTAGATCCTTAAGATTGATTCTTCCCTTGTTCAAAATGTTGGTTCTTATGTGAGCGAGCACAGCACTTCCCCTTTCGGTTTGGGTTTAGGCGTGTGCACAAGGTGATCCAGGAGGTCACTGGCCTCTTTCGAGATTATGGAGATTATCGTTATCAATTATGTTCAAGGGCTTTGAATCGATTTAGGGTTCTTAGTGTCTTTGAAAGGGGGTAAGTTGACATACAGGGACTGCTATTTCCTCTGCCATTCAAATAATTCAGCATAAGAATTTATAATTGTTGACTTTAACGATTCATAATAACAGCTAAGCTACTCACAGCAACACCTGTTTTCATCCTCTACTGTCATGGGTAACACAAACTGAAAAGCCACACTTACTCAGGGACAAAACAATGGAACTCTGCACTTCCAAAATAATTTGTCATTATCCATTTTATACATTTCTTGGACATTTTAAAAAAATATCACAATTGCTGGTGAGCAGCACATTGTGACCTGTGGGAAACGTACCATTGTGACCTTGGAAAACGGTTTCTATAATTAGGAGCCTGTGAATCACCCGTGTGAGTTTTTGGCGGCCAGTGAAGTTGCTGCCTCTGCTAGACTGTTGCCAGTAAGCTTGGGTGAGAATCGTAGTTGAGTTTATTCCAAAAGCTGTCCTGCCAATAACTCAGGTTCTGCAGGTAAACCCACTGTCCGAGACGAGCAAGCAATACCATCCTGAACACTCCTCTCTGCCTGACTTAATCTTCTCTTGTCTAGATGTAAATAGCAGTGATTTTATATTGATCACCAGAGTACTCCTGGTAGAGAGTAACAGGTTGAAAGTAGTACAGAGTAGTGTTGGATTGATAGCAAAATTTTGACTTTGGTACCAATACCAGCTTCAGTACCTTGGTATCGATACCGGTATCATTACTTTAGGCTGCGCTCACACGCAGCGGTTTTTATCCCCAGCTGCCACTGCCTGTTTTACATGGAGTAGTTGAAAAAAGTGTAACTTTTCAGAAAAGCGCCAAGTGACGTCAACTGCTATTTTTTTCAGACATGTCTTCCTGGGGTCCATGGGAAAAACAAAAAAAAAAAAAATCACATCAACACACAGAACATACATATCCTAGGCAATTCCCCGGTGGCACTCCAAAGCAAATTCAGAGAAGCTGCCAGTGAGGTAAAATATTTGTGTCCTGCTAGACAAACAGCTCTTAGTCCAGGGGTGTGCCGCTGTTCAGAAACCATAACACTCTAATTTGGCACATAAGAGCTCTCAGGACCAATTAGCTTATGAGAGCTCTTATTTGATAAATAATCATTAATTATTTATCAGTGACAAGATTGTTACTGCAAATGCAATACAGGTTCGGCAAATACATATACTCCTGCCATATTATATAAATGAATCCCTTTTTCTCTTTAAAAAAATATATTTTGTTGATGTTTATGTTCACATAAAACACACTGGAAATAAGGCCAGAAGTCATATTGTGAATTCCTTTCTGAAAAATACAATCTAAAACGCTGAAGTGAAAAGGAAAAGGTAAAACTTCATTATCTTAGCAACGATCTTTGCATAACACATGGTAAAAGGTTGGGTCGTCCTGTCCTTCCTAAATTGCACTCTCATGAGCCGTTGCCAGGATAAATAAATTGAGCTGAGCTTTCGCTTGATGTCTTTATTGGCACAGACCATTACAAATTACAGTTAATTATGCCCCACCTTTTGCCACTGCTTTCCAGCATATACATAAAAAGGAGGAAAGGGGTATATTTTAAAAGCTATGGATTTTCGTTGTAGAACAAATGATATTGGCATTGAATAAGACTTAGCTTGAGAGCAGGCACCAGTTATATCCTACACCAATTCCTCCTAAAACATGGGGTCTCCAGCAACGTATTTTGAATGCTTTTGTAGGTATTATGATGAATAGCGAGCTCACATAAAAAGTACAACCTGCACAACCTGTTGTTAGGTAGCTGGTTAATACTCCCCATATATTTCATCACAAACACCTGTGTAACATAACCTGAAAAATTTCCATACATTTCATCCGACACATACATGTAGACACTGGCTGTAAGACAAAAAAGCCAAAGCATACTGTTCTGTACAAAACAAAGCCTTTTATTCACAAATCATTTAGTCTGTAATGAATGCTACTGTATATAGAGTACCACAGCGATAGAATACTATAGAGTAGTGTAGCGCCAGTTATCCAGTTAGCAAAAATTTTAAGCCGTTTAATATTGTGTTGTGTAAACTCAGAACAAGTTCACAGAGAAATCTGAGGTAAACCATTTAAGCCAACATTTGTGATATTATTGACTTAATATCGCATTATAGATTGTAATATTAGTACTATTTGACAGGTGGCAGATGATAATGAAAGCAAAAGCTACCAAACCTCCAATACCTGAGCAATTCAGCATTCTAGTTGAAAAAAAATATATATAGTGAATAAAGATATGTATGAGAAGCAAGCACTGTTAAACTGGTTCAAATAAAGCAGTAACAGCTAAAAATTAACTTTTAAAAATTTGACTTTTAATGCCAGTGTCTTACTATAGTGAAGCTTAATTAATTTGACTGAGCCAAACCTCTAAATGCAGGATGTTCACATTAACAAATACAAAGAGAGAGGGGTTTTGGTTCTGAAGAATTGCAATGGTCAGTGAAATCGCGGCACAATTTGACTTATTTGAATGATTCAGTTCATATACAGAACTGTAACAATTTTGTTATTGATCAAATGAATGGTTTCAGCGAGGTAAAGTTTGAGAGAGCTGAACCCTGCCGCTTGTTAAGAAATACGCAGGTATTATCTTTGTCATGCCCCAGCCTATACGTTTAGCAGAGGCATGAATAGAATGCTCTCAGTGATTGGTTCAATCACTGAGAGCATGAATAGAATGCTCTCAGTGATTGGTTCAATCAGCATCAATATCTCTTTGAGAGAGAGAGCACTCTTTGACATTTGTGAATGTAGTATAATTACATCAAACGTTGATTACTAGGTATCTTGAATGTGCAAATGTACCACGTCATTGTATAACATCAATTTGTGTCCCTTTCGCTAAACATGATAGGTCACAAAAGAATATGGCACTTACTGTAGGTTATGTTGAATAAGGTTGAAAAAACAGCTTCTGATATCTAGGGATATTTTTGAAAAGACCATGAAATGGAAACTCTGTATTTTACAATTTTATTTTATTTTATGTTATTCACTCTGAATAACATAAACACTTTAAGCTTCACTTCAACTATGACTACGAATCTGCTTGGATCTTTGTAGTCATTGCTAGTACTGTGCTAGTTCATATTATTGTCATTTGTGCTTGATTTATGCAAACCAGGTGGATTCCACCTTAGATTTTAGATGTCTTAGCAACAAAATGATGAAATATCACCCAAGAGCCAATCAAGTGTGAGTGTGTTCATTAAGGCGGTTAAACACGCGAGAAGATATCCTCCCAATATCTGATTGGAAGAACACCCTTTTAAACTGCTTTAAATTCCCTGCTTGCTTTCCCGAGGTCATCATGGAAATGTAATTCTAAGTTGACCCACTTGGTTAAATAAAGTTACATAACATCATAATTTAAAAGGAGGGTAATGACTTATAACAGTTGTTGTATAATTTTTTTTTTCATAGTTACAAATAAATTGCATCACTATTACACTTAATTTGAACCAAGATCATTGACTGATCATATGAGCTTTTGAAACACAGTGAGGAAAACTAGCCTTGAAAAAATTAATAAAAAGTCAAAATGATATAAAGTTTTGAAACTGGAAAGTACAGATGTCAAATATAAAACTGGTTAGACACAAATGCTACATCACTTTGGGGCACACATTGTAGGAGAGAGAGAGAGAGAGAGAGCTGACAGTGGCTCAAAGTCAAATGCAACATCTGCAGCTCTCATCACAACACCCATCCTAAATAGCATCCAATAATGTGACAAAGAGGAGCTTGGTCCGCATTCAGAATCCTGTCATTCCACAGCCATTTTCATCACAACCAGAACGGAGGGTGAGGTGACAATCACTACATTATAATGCACCTCGCCTCCTTTAATCCCCATCCTCGCGTCACCTTTGAGCCGTCCCCGCACAATTTTCATCATTAGCTGAATGAGAAAATTGAGGAGCGCGAAAATTGAATGCTGTGCTAGAATTAGGCTGCCACAAACCAATCTGAGTAGGCCTCATATGACAAGCCACTCGGGGAGTGATTCTGAGAAGAGTGAATGAAATAGGTCTGAATTATCAAGTAGCACCGCTGGTGGCTTGATTAGCTGCCGCCGGCCCATTGTGTCGCTAAAATTGAAGGGAAGGGAAGGGCACAGACCCGGAGATGCAGGAGATGGGAATGGGACGTTCACACAGAATGGGCACTATGCCTGAAGGAGTCAATTTCTCCCTAATTTCTTCCAAACACAGATCAACCTGTGAAGGTGGTTTACCATATATATATATATCTATACATAACTATAGCACAAAATCTCTCCTCTCCCCTAGATGTCTGTATGTTATTGTACACAAAGTATACTGTTAAGGGGGCTGCTGTTGGAAGCCAAGGATGCAGGACGTGTCTCCCTGCCGCCCCTGAGTCAATGCCCAAATTTATATATGTAATCTTGCAAAACTGTATATATTTCTGTTTGGCCAGGCGTCTGAGAAGACCTCTAAACAATGACAGTCTACAAGTCTGAATGCTCTTTTCCACCACCTATATATATATATATATATATTCAAGCCATGTCTAATATTTGGCTGTTTGCATAGTTCAGTCACAGTGTTACCACTTGCTACCACCATTTTATCGACCTTAACCTCTCAACCGATGTTAGTTTTCCTCAGACTCTACTAGGGTCCAATTTATGCACATTTGGTTTACTCTGGTTCAATGGTCACAATCTCAGGTAGCAAAGAGTAAGAGCTATCATGCTTTGTTCTAAACTTTTTTTGCATTTAGGGTTTTGCTAGCATCTGAGCAAACTTTAAATAGATCTAATCTATAATTGCCCAATTAGATGGAATTTAGGCCATTCCACCATTTCAGATATTTACACATTACTAACAGACCCGTTTACTTGAACTGCTTGTCAAGTCTACGAGGAGGTAAAGCCAGTAAATTATTAGCTCACAAGTTACGCCAAATACTATCATCACACCAGATTCCTAAAATTCGTACGTTGTCCGGGACATCGTTAGACCCCAGGGGAATCAAATATGAGTCCAAGAGATGTTACCAGTCTTTACATACATATAAAAATGACGCGGATATATTAGAATCGGATGATTTCTTACACTCCCATGCTGTGCCTTTAGTCAGCCACGATTTGGTTAAAAAATTAGAGAATTGTCTAAGAATTGTCGACTGTCAAATCCCTTCAATCTGGAAGAAGACCAGGGCCTGACGGCTATTTGGTGGAGTTTCCCAAAATAGCCCTTATTCTAATTGAAATGTACAATGAAGCATTTGTCAATGAAACTCTCACTTGAACAACTATTTGTCTCATTCTTAAAAAAACAACAAAGACCCTCTTGACTGTGCATTACGCCGTCCAATTTGCTTGTTAAATGGAAATGAAATGGTACTCTCATCAATTATCTCTCCAGATCAAACAGGAGCTATTAAAAATAGATATTAATTTTTCAGTCTTCGATGATTATTTAAATTCATTTCAACATTCCGGTGATGTAAGAGGCCTAGTTTTTTATATACATTTTATATATTTAGATTTATATATTCTATATCTAGAACACTGGTTCTTAACCTGGGTTCGATTGAACCCCAGGGGTTCGGTGAGTCATTCTCAGGGGTTCGGTGGAGGTCAAGACACACACCCGACTCATATGATTCGTGATGTCACACCCCGTTTTTGTTTTTGTGTGAAAATCATGTTTTGATGGTTTTGTTCTTTGAACACAGTGATGTTGATGCACGGTTCATTTTTTGCACCAGTAAAATGTATACCTGTGTTTTGAATGTGAAAAAATCATATTTTATTTTTCCAATTAAGAAGGGTTCGGTGAATGCGCATATGAAACTGGTGGGGTTCAGTACCTCCAACAAGGTTAAGAACCACTGATCTAGAATGTTAAGGAGGACTGTATTGTCTGATCTAGCTGACCTGGAAACAATGATATTTTGATATATTTTAGTTTCTTTTTTTATTTTTATTATATATGTTTGATATGTTGTTTTATACTCCTACTAAATAATGTTATGCTGTAGTTAGGTAAAGTTACATTGAAAATCCAATAAAGTTAAAAAAAGTATACTGTTTAGATTAATGTATCCAAATGAAAATGTACACTCAAATGATTAGATAACCAACAAAATCATCTCATCATTTTCATTACTGTCATACACACTCTTATCTATTGCTAACTGCTTACAGATGTGTCTGACAGTTTACAGTCAGAGCAAAAACAGAATGTATAAAACAAATTACTACTGAAGGGTCGCTTAAGCAATTTTGTATAATGAGCTTTTTTAAATCTTTTTAACCAGTATTAAATGCTCCTTAGAAGTGCTTGCTGTCTACATGTACCATCAATTCTGTATGGACGTCCTATTCAATTCTATAAACCAGGGCAAGAAATGTACCCTAACTGAACAATAACTTTTTAAATTAACCCCAGAATGCCTCGAAGATAATTAAACAGCAGTGTAATGTTTTATACACTGTCATATTTGACCTTCTGTCAACACTCATTTTATTAGGTGACCTTTATCAGATTAGTTTGTTTATAGTTCTGAAATGATAAGCTTACTCATGTGGCAGTTAGCTTGTTTACAACATATGCGGGCGTTTATCAACGTTCAGACTGACAACAACAAACAACTACTTATATTTTACCGTGGTACTAAGGCCAAGATCTCAGAGAACTGTTTATTCCCAGGAAGTAAAGAATTAAATTTGTTCTAGTAACTTCCATTTGTTTGCATGTCCATAATAAAATTAAGTATATCATTTCAGCATTACTCCACTTAGTGTTTTGTCCTTCACATTTAGGTTTTGATGACATTAATATCCAACGGCAAAACATTTTTGGGAGTGACATTGAAAGTGGCATTCTTAATCTAATCGGGGCATACGCATGTAAATCGCACACAAATTGTGATATAAACTGAATAAGCCTCATATTCAAATTTGGTATAAAACGGATTTGAAAAGATCAAATTCTATGTAACATTTTGCTATTTAGCCTAACATCCTAAACCTACATGATCTCATACAACAATGTCTCCATAACTCCATTGTTGCTGATTCACAGGAATAAAACTATTTTTGCAAGGTCACAGTTCATAAATGTCCGTGCTGAAATATTATAACCGTGTAAACTGCAATCAATAATGCATATCTTTTTTTATTTATATAAACAGGGGGTCCTCGACTTACGAACGAGTTCCGTTACTACAACTTGTCGTAAGCCGATTTTCGACGTAAATCGGAATTTATACCGAAATTATACCTAAATTAACACCTTAAGTCACTCACACTGTACACACAACACATGAAGGACATATAAAATACAGTAATTAAATGAAACATTAATAAATAAAAAAAAGGGAGAACAGTTTCTTATCTTTATTTCTGTGGTCGTATTTACGAACCAAACCGCTTAGGTCGAAACTAGGTTTTTTAAGTCATTTATGGGAGTGCGTCGTAACCATGAAACAACTTAACTCGAGACCGCCGTAACCCGAGGACCTCCTGTACATCTGAAGATTTTAACACTGAAATAATACTCTCTTACCTCCAAGGGTCATTCCAGCCTCAAAGCACTTTTTTAGGCGACAGCTTGGGCAGTTCTTTCTTCTCAGTTTATCAATGGTGCAATCATTCCGGCTGGCACACAGGTACCTCTGTTTTCCTATGAACAAAACCATGATTAAGAGAGTGTTTCAGTTACTGACATAAATGGACGCCGGAGTATTCATCGGTCACAGTAATAAAATGTGCATCAATGCCACAGAGGGAAAGCGAGAGAAGAAGAGGAAGAAGGGAAACACGGCTTCTGCTTCTATGGACTGTATCGGTCATGGTAGGAATGCAGACGGATACTCTGTTATTTGCTCTCAATTTTTTCCAAAAAGCCTGGGTTGCAGTATGCAAAGGAATTAAACAAAAATTAGCACCCGCAACAGCTAGCCACAGCTTTGTTTAATGAAAGACAAAGTTGGCAGGCATGCACTTGACCTTTCCATGTTGAATTTGTAATTTTTATAAATATGGACACATGACTTTCAGCAAAGGTATAGAGCAGATAATGGATTTTAGGTTATTCCCTCTCTTACACATTTACTTTTATTCACAAAAAAGTATTTATAAACTGCAGCAAATAAGTACTGAGTGTCATTAAAAGGAACATGATTAATTTTAGCTACAATTTTTACTAATATGGTGTCGACAGAACGTATTAGGCCACCTGTACTCTGTACATAATTTGTGATCAAACAGTTCACATGCAGTTGCAGTCTAACCTTTATTCAGTGGTAGTTTTATATATTTTGTTTTCACCATATAGAAATGAAAGCATATTTGATACATTTCCTCCCATTTCAACAGAAACACATAGGACATATTAATGTTTTGTACATATTAATTTTACGCACACTAAAGCAGTCTCGTTTTGTATCGTATCACATATCCCTTAGCACGCAATGACTACTTGGAAGTCTGTGACTCACAAACATCGTGGTACTCAAGGTGTTGAGTACCTTCTCTGGTGATACACTGAAGAAATCTTCAGCTCCCCCTTGTTTTGGGGACTGGTTGCCTCATGTTGTCTCTTCATATAAAATGCATGTTCAGCTGGATTCAGATCAGGTGTCTGACTTAACCAGTCTCGAAATTTCTGGTTTTGGCTTTGAAAAACTCTTTCTGTTGCTTTAGCAGCGAGTTTGGGATCGTTGTCTTGCTGTAGGATGTCCGGTTTGTTTAGAGGCCTCTGCTTGGACTTGTACAGATAAGATGTCTTCAGAATTCATTCTGCTGCTATCAGCAGTCACATCATGAGTTAAGACAGCCAGCACCTCATACATGCTCGGGCCACAACACCCCAACTTCCACAGATAATGGTGCTTTGTTTTGGATCTTAGGCAGTTCCATTTGAGCTCCACACTTTGCTTTTGCCATCACTCTTGATGCTTCTGAATCTCCCACCGATACATAAGACTCGGAAGGCTCTGGTAGGTACTTCTTAACAAACAGATGTATCCATTCCCACCACCTGATGGGGGTTTCTGATCTGTTGGACAGGCGTTTGGGGGTTTTTCTGCACTACATGTAATGTGATGCGATGTAATGTAATGTGATGTGATGTGATGTGATGCGATGTAATGTAATGTGATGTGATGCCATGTGATGTGATGTAATAATGTAATGTAATGTGATGTGATGTTATGTAATGTGATGTGATGTAACTCTTCAATGCTCAACTTTAGAGGTCTTCTTTTGCCTAAAGGGTCCTTTGCAGTTTCTGAGCTCATAGTGCCTTCTTCTTAATGACATTACACAGTTGATTTCAGTGAAAATAATGTCTGGCCTATGACTCATATTGGCTTCCTCGGCTTTCATTTCATATTCCAAAAACAGACTGAAAGCTGAAAGTAAGAAATAGAACAAATCTAATAATCTAAGAATAGTTTGATCACAAATCTAAAATTGTGCAGTGTGGAGACAAGTCATCTCAACTTTTATTTTTTAAAAACTACAGGTGGAATAATACGTCTTGACCTATATTGTAAAATTTCAGCTCTTATTCTCAAGACATTACTGTAGGCCCTAAGTTTCAGACTCACATCATAAATCTCATTAGGTAATAGAACAGGTAAGAAAGTGTGAGGGCCTCCTTGAGGACAAAACGAAAGGTATTAAAAGATGGTACTATTCGAAATAACTGAATCACAATTAAAGAGGGGTCTATTCATGCATTTTGAGTCAATGGCAATGCTACAAAAACATTTTGCAGTCAACACTTTGACATTTGACCTTCTGAAGCAATATGATACATCAAATAGATTTTGAAAGGAGTCAACTTGAATCTCTCCCACAGTGATAAATTGACAATTAAAATGTTAGCTACCAAAAACCACAAAACAGCCTCAAAATGACTTCAGACAAAGAAAAAGAAAATAAAACAATGTTAACTGTAACTTGAAATGGTATTGGCATCACTTGCGCCTTTCTGCATGCACTGCTGTCTGTGTGTGGGCGTGCGTAGCGGAAACTGTGTGGGAAGGGTCCCGAAACAGGTCAGTGAGCTCTCCCTCTGCCATACCTTAACCCTTCATATGGCCTAACACACGGCAACGACGTACAAATCTATAGAAAGAGGCCGTGTTAACCGAGGAGTTATTTTCTTCATCCGGCATGTTTTTCTCACCCTTATCGACTGTGGAGTAACGCAAACACAAAAAAAGATTTTTTTTTTTTTTTGTGTGCTGAGAATTGGACAGATGCTGTTTTTTTCTGGTCACTGGGAACTCAAAAATGTTACATTTTTATAAAATATTATACTCATAACTGTCACTCCTTACTCAACTATCAAATCTCATGGAAGGGAAGGTGGGACAAACCACCATACCGGAGAGGTTGTTGCTGCCGATGCCCATACAATGTAATATAGTAGCAAGTAATATATTACATGCATCACTGGACTATTTTCATGTGTAAATTCCATAAAGTTAGCAAAGCATGCTACCTACCCAACATTGATTAACTGATTAGATAGCAGCATAGTGTAGCTAGGTCTAACCAGGCCTGTTGTGTTTGATACCTCTGGTGAAAGCTAAGCAGGAGATTTTGAATTTACAGACAGTCCTTTGTTGTCTAATTTAGGTATGTTTAAACCCAGTTTATAACTGTTGTGTAATGCAGCTGGACCACACAGCTAATCTGTCATGTCAGTATCAATTTGCATTTGTACAGCCTATTTGAAGCCTAAACTCTGTATTGACAAAAGGGGAAAAATACCTGAAGCAAGGACATTTTGTTGTTCCCATCCAAATTTTCTTGTTAGATTTTGCACATAAAATACTTGGATGGAAATGTGGCTTTGCGTTTCCACGTGGCATATTAACTTTTAAAAGCAGGCATGCTTATATCTGTCTTCAACCGCTTTTCATTACCTTATGTAGGCCTGCACGATAAAATATTTAAGACAGACCTATCAGCATGTGCAAGAGAGTGAGACAAACATTGTTTCAGATGTGTGCATTGACTATATGATGTGCCAAAGACCACATCTTCAGTGAGTAATCTTTGAGGTTAACAATATTGCTTTAGGTCAAGTTGCGCAGCTAAATTAACATAACATCTGTGGCACAGCATGGAAAAAAGATAAATCATTAATCACAATTATTTGTATGACAATTAATCATCAACAAAAATTCCATGATTGTGATTCTAACTATAAAATTGGAATGGAAATATGTGGCTTCCTTGTTATCATATTAAAGGATATTATTTTAAAATACCCGTCTGACAAGTTAGCGTCCTATTTGAATAGGTAGGCCACAAAATAGGGTGAGGTGCCTTCACATACAAAGAGGCTAGCTGCCAGTTGCACCGACACACATACGAACAGCAAACACAAAACAGCTGGTGGCTGTGATCTGCAGTTTTTAGCAGTTACATAACTGCCACTTTCGAAAGCTTAAATTGTCACCTCTCAGTGCCAAGCCAAAAAGTTAACACTTTTAACCTCTAAATCGTACTGATATAATTTAATAGATTTTAACAATCACATTGAAGATGAACAGCAAAGAGGCAGGTACTCTCTAGCCTGTTCACTGTTGGTTTTCATCATATGTCAGACTCTTTTGTCACGCTCTTTCTCACATCGGTTTTTCCCCCCCTTTCTCGTTGCAATCTAACCAATGAGCAAATCAACAGTGTGGTCTAGCCACTATTGTATTAAAAACTGAATCGGAGGACTATAAACATGAGCAGGGAGTGAGTGTGCATAAATCATTGTCAATGATAAAATGCCATTTATTATGATCTTGCGATGAAAAAAATAACGTAAATTCTTGCATATTCTACATTTAAGTAATTACGTAATTTGTGCCAGCGTTTTTGCAGTTGTGGGCTATTGTTGATGCTCCACCGCTAAGTACTCACCTTCAGCAGCCCTCTTGAAGAAGACCTTGCAGCTGCCGCATGTGAGGGCCCCGTAGTGACAGCCAGACGCCTCGTCTGCGCAGATCAGGCAGGTCCTCTGAGGCGGGAAGAAGAACTCCATGGGGAACACATGCTCCCGCCCACCTTCGAACCTTAAACCACAAAACACCGGCCGCTGACTGGACGATCTTGCAACGCACATAGCATGGTAGACGGATAACACACATAGACTTTTTTTTGTGGGTTGTAAGAGGTGGAGGTGGGGTAATAAAACGTGCAGCCAGGTGTGATGATGCTATTACACACAAGGTAACCAAGATAAATGACGGTGATAATTCAGGTAAGGTGTTGGGATACTTTTGATCAGGCTTACGTTGAGCCAGCCCTGTCCAGTATAATTCTAACAATCACTGGCCCCATCATCAGGCCTTCAGCAAACTGGTTGAAGCGGCACATGATACCATACTGTAACGAAACCCCTCTCAGAGCCGTTATTTCCATGAAACTACGAGAGAGCGGCTGTCCAGTCACGATCTCTTCAAAGGAATGCAAAACCGTCCCCTCACGCCTCAGCTAAGGTCATTGTCCAGTGTCCATGACTACACCCTCAGAAAGACAAGTAAGTTTGCAAAACCGCATGGATGATCTTCAAGTTCTTTCAAAACCTTTGGCCTCATTTATAAAAATTGTGTAGTTCTGTAACTAAATATCTATGTACGCCAAAACCTACAACTTTGCGTATGAAAAAAAAACTTGTGTACACCACATATAAGAATGTTTTCAATTATAAATCACAACTAATCCTGTGACTGTGCATGCATGCACGCAACAACCACAACGTGAAAGGACCACATTTAACCATATGGCGCTATGGAAGTCAAAATCAATTAAGCAAGATCTGTAAGCAATGCGCAGGACATTAAAGCTGACGACAAACACCGCTTGGTTTTAATGATTTATACAAAAGATGACATAACTAGCTGCTGAATCTAAGGTGTGGGGTTACTTTATTACAAGCAGTGTTTATTCTTGATTAACTTTTTAAAATCAATACATTTTTGTTATTTGTTCACTCAGGTTCACATTTTATCCAACATTAGGTTTTGGTGTATCGGAGCATGTCCACTAGAGTGAAGCAAGGCTTTCCCATCAATTTCCAATAGAACTCGGGTGAACTTGTGTGAAAGGTTTGCATGGAGCATTGTGGGATTGAGAGGGAAGCCAATCAAGCGAACCGAGCAGAAATATTTTCAACTTTAAGCAAATAAGGAGCCAATCGGATTGTCTCTTATGTAAAACCTTCTCACGGCTCCAAAATAGATCATAAACTGTAGAGTGGCTGTGACTACTGTACCTACAGAAACACTAACAAGAAGAAATGAGGCATGGCACAGGAGTTCAGTGTTGCCAGTGTTTTTTCTTAAAATACATTTACTTCTAATTACATTTTAGTCTCTAGACATTAACTTTCCTTTGTTCTGTAACATTATAGCTACATCTGCGCACACTTGATAGGGAAAACTTTACGATATATTTGCAGAGACTCCCTACATTAAAATATCAAACAGCTAGCTGAAACACTAATTATCAAAATAAATGCACAAATAAACATGAACCATGTCTGATTGACTGTGTGCCCGCTCATGACAACCAGTGCATCTTACAGACACGCCCCTAGAGCAAACCAGACATGCCCCTGAGTGAAGAACCATTCAAAGCTCAAACGAGCGCTACCTGCATTGGAAACGACCCGTAACATCTCATAGCAATCAGTAACAAAAATATATGTACGAGTCCCAGCTGGAATTTCACACTGGCTAGGCGACAACTTTCTCAGCCTCACGGGGGGTACTCCCATTTTGGACCATTTGGAGTGTCATGCAGTCAGAGTACAAGCAGAACACAGAAAGCAGCAAGCCAAATTTCATTTCGCATTGACTCAGTCATATTCAGGCTTGCTTTAAAGTAATGTTATATTTTGTAAATCACCTTATGGAACTAGGAGTAAAAATATTTTCAAAGGATGGAATGTTACATGTTCTCAGGGATTAAGAACATTTTTGTTAAGAACATGTTCTACAAGAAGTATTTTTGCATTTCATTTTCATTTCACAAAAATAATGACATTTCAGTTCCGACATTCTGTCCACTCATGTGGTTAATAATGGTATCGAGACAAGGAGAGTACAATAGAACTGGGGACGTGTTGTCAAGAGCACTTGACGGAGTAAACAGCCCCCCATACGCTGAGCACTTTAAAAATATTAATCAGCTTTGGGTGACGTCTGTGCCAAGTGTCTGTACACTTTAAAAAAAATGTTGAAGCAATTGTGAGGCATATCCCTCCAAAAAGTCATTTTTTGTGAATGCTCTATGGATATTATTGTTATTTACCATAATCACATAAACAGTGCTACTCAAGTTCAAGCTGATTTCAAAGGGAGGTCATCTCAAACAGATGGATATAACAAAACAATGTAGGGACAAGGAAAAATGCTTCACTGAAAAAAAAACAGGTGTAGCATGTAGTTCAAATTAAACTCCCACAGTTTTTATAACTCTTCACAAAATTATGCCTGCATCGATGTGGCGTCATTGGAATCATGTGTTTCTGAATCCTAATCAAATTTTACTCGAATGAATGTGGAAATTAAAGGCTGAGAAGTCAGAGATAATTGATTGATGATACACTCGTTACTGAGTTTTTATGTCTCATCATTGTTCCTTCAATAGTCACACACAGGCTAGCAAACTTGCCGTTGGTTTGTCAGATCTTATGTTTGCTTAATGCTCACAACTGAAATGACTGATTATGCAGATGTGGGCTGCTGTTGCAGTGAATTAGGGCCTGACTGATACTGGATTTTATCACCAATATCAAAGAAAAGGACCTGTGATTGTCAATAACCATAACTATTATTGGCCAATAACCCTGGGACCTATTATTGATCACTTACCATACAAGCACTTACTATCGAATACTTAAAACCCCAACATATTAATTCTAAATTTATTTGTGAAAAGGCAATCTCAACAGTAGTGAAAGATATGTCCCATAAATTCTTTTGGATTCTTCAATCACTATGGTTAAGTGTCACTGTCCTGTTGCTACTCTATACAGCTGGTCAAGTACAGTCCCCACATTTTTACTGTAACAATAAATAACAAAACAACACACAAAACTCTTCTTTTTCCATGATGCTGTTCGTCTCACTTCTGGACATTTGATCTGCTAATCTAGAGAACATAGCATACACAAATTAACTAGCTAGCTACCTTACCGGCTAGCAAGCTAGGTTAACAAACTTGTTAGCTAATTAGCTAGCTGTCTTATTCATTGTCAAATGCACTGTGGGTGTAATCACTATTATGATACACAGGGAGATTTATGCATGTATCTCTGAATCCTGTATGTTCTGTCACTTAAAATTTCTGCGCCTTATTGGGTCCTACTGCAGCGTCACTACTGCCGATAGCCGATAAAGTGTAAGAGCCACATTTTAAGTTCACTGCTGCCTGTGTTTCCTTAGAACTTGCCTCTCAATGGAACATTATCCTTGCCTTGCCTTGCCTTAATTTCCATTATCTTCACATTAAAATATTCCTGTAGCTAGCAACCAAACCTTAAACCTGATTGAATCTGTGGCGGCTAGCATTACCAGTTAGTAGATATATAAACATATAGTGTGCTTTTTTGACAGTCTTACGCGCTACGGGCTATTCCTCTCATTATCTTAAGTGTATTCATGGGTGTGGCAAAGCCACTTAATTAGTTCAATTGGGGGATGTCCTTATGTGCGAAACTCGGGCACAACATCCAAGGACAATGAACTATTGAGCTTAATTTAACATGGATGTGATTTGGGCATAACAAGCTATACCCCAATTGTCATGTTTCAACACCTTTACAAATGGATAAGGTTCGTGCCTTGGCTTATTCCTTCATAACAATGTTCATTTGCTATTTAACGTGCATCAGGCAAAAGCCCAGAAGCAAAGAAAGTGTAGAGACAATAGGCAGCTCCCCAAAGTGAAGTAAGGCTATCCTCATTTGCTGTGATGTAACATTTACAAATAAATGAAATATTCACTGGAAAACGTTTTGGACTCTTTCTCCATGAAATAAACTATCTGGTTTGCTTACCAGGCGACAGATATATGAAAATATTTGTCTGTTACGGCCCAGTGGGGTAAGCATAACTTACATGGTACTATAATGATGTGGAACAAAAGTCATTTAGATGTAGTTCAGATATTTGATCTGTGATCTTTACATTTTTGCTGTCAAAACACATCTCTAGAATACATGTAAGGACTATCTGTTTAAATGTTGATGAGTATTTCCATGTTGAAAAAATGTATCAGTTTCAAGTCTCATGTTTAACACTTAATTTTAATTTTTTTTTTTTTTTTGCCTTTGCTACCGCCTCACAGGGGTGAAATGTATCTCTCAAAGGTCTGACAACAACAACAGAAATAGCCTGTTTTTGTATTGTCTGTGTATCTACAAAAGGGCGGCAAAATTCTGGGAACGTAAGTATCTTGCAGGCAGAGGAGGACAGAGCTTTAAGAGTCATAGCGATACCGTCGGATTATAAAACTCTATTTTCAGAGAGGGAGGAAGGGGAGAGCAGAGACACAAGACACACATCTGCACCTTGCAAAATCTGCAAACGTGAATTGGCAGAAACTAGAGTCAGGTCGAACATGGGGGCGGAGCCATCATGGTCATTGGCTTGGACACAAGGAGGGGCGGGGCAAGGCCAGGAAGACTGGGGAGCTGAGTGTGTGCGAGTGAGAATCAGCAGCAGAAAATCTCAAGGTTGGTGGATACTTGAAAGGATATTGGTAAGAATACGGAGCAGGAGAGACAGTCTGAGAATAATTCTCCCAAACTTTTTTTTTTTTGTCGTAACTTCATGGTACTAAAGAGAGCTTTAAGAAAGCAGTAGATATGTCACAAATACATGGCCACTGCACCCTTTCGGCCATAAGCTTCACCAAAATGAACACATTCATATAGCTCATCATGGTCCTTGTGTTCACAGAGGCTGAGACGAGAGCTAAGTAATCATACAAGTGTACAATAATACAATATACAGTTTATTTCCATAATTTTCTGTAGTCTCACATCATGTCTTGAATACTATGACTACACATGCTTATGCCATTTGAGCTAACAAACAGGTAATTGCTACATTAGCTAACACGTTGTGAGAATTCTTGTACTATCTCTATTGCTCCTCCCATTCAAAAGCCTATCCTGGGTGGAATCGGAATGGGGTAAACTGAGGGTATTCATTTACCCGAATACCCTGTTATCCATATTTTATTTTCATGGTTGTCTTAATTTCAGAGACCTCAATTGATTTCCTGCTAAACCAAAAGCGCCATTCTCAGAAGTTTTGTGGAAATATTCTGACACTTTTCTGTTTTCTGTCTACAATTTCAAAGAATGCTCTGGAACAATAACGAAGGTGATACAATCATCACCCAAAAAGCGTGCCTTGCGATTGTTCGGGGCTTAAAATGGAAGCGCTCGTTTCGCTGCCGGTCCCATGATATCAACGGGGTTAAAGTCTAGTGTGAGAGAACAGCTTTCTCAGAAACGTCTCAGCAACAGCTCTTTTTATGGTTTCCCGCCAAGAGCCGAGCAGATGGCGCAGTGAAGGCTACGGAGAAGTGTGGGAAAAGCATAAAGGGCCAGGGGAGGGATGAGCAGCTATGAGGACACCATGACTGGACACTTTGTACAGACATAACTGTACTTCAATGACCCTTAGCTTAGATGTCAAGGTGTCAGTGCACAAAAAGGAACCAAGGACAAAACTTGTACAAAGTTTAACAGTCTTCAGAATGTTTTACAAACATCTTTGTCTTGCTGAGGAGTGAGAGTATGAGAGGCGGCATGGAAACAAATTTAAAGTCACGAATGCGTCTTTTACCTATATAGCGAGTGCTTAGTCTGTTAGGCCTTCATCATTTTTAGGATACAGAGTTCACATTTTTTTACTATTTTCTGAGTGACAAGCCCTTATTGCTTTAATCCCTGCTGAACACATACTCAAGTCATGTGACAGTCAACATAGTTAGTCCAACTTCAAATAAATTTGTTGCACTTGTAAAATATATGTACATATGGACCGTACTTGAATGGTTGGTACTTATGCAGTAAATGTGGATGTTATTATGCAAAACAGCATGCTAAAAGAAACAAACAACTAAAATAACCTTTCATAGTGTTGATTGCATCTTTTCTTTTCTCTGGAGTTGGTAGTACAGTTGACCCTCCCACATCGTGGCTTCGATTTTTCAACAAACAATTAAATGGGAATTTTTTGGGAGCTTTGCGGCCTCGTGCGGGAAACCGCGTGGCAGTGGAGACGATGTGTGTAGCAGACGAAAAGTAAATGAAATGTAAAAAAGTTTAGAAAGTCATAAATGCATAAAATATATGTAAAATACGAATGTATTTTATCGTTTAATACCATAAATATACACACATTTTTTATGTGGTTTTTCCACAGGAGGGTCAGCTGTACTTATGAATGGAAATGGACAACAAAGCAATTTCAGTGATGGGACAAATAACTTGGATACGTGTTTAAGAACGTGACTGATGAAAACATACTTTAAGTAGGTGTCTCAAATTTTCTGCATAATGCTGAAATACCAGTGTACTTTGAATGCAAAGCCGAATACTGTCAGCATCATAAATCATGTTTTACCATTTTGAATTTGGCATATGAATAGAAATCAATTTTTTGACTGACTTGAGGTACT
Source organism: Albula glossodonta (assembly GCA_019788955.1). NCBI lineage: Eukaryota > Metazoa > Chordata > Actinopteri > Albuliformes > Albulidae > Albula > Albula glossodonta. Next base: position 1,999,543 of record JAFBMS010000071.1, on the reverse strand, counting down.
GACCAAAATGCATCCAACTTTCACTGACTCAGCCTAAATATACATTTTTAATGATAAAATTAAGTTGGACTTAAATGTCACTGTCAAACTGACATCTATGAAGCAAAAGAGGTGGTCTGATGGTGTTTATCATTCTCTGAAAAACTAAATTTTTAAATGTAGATACAAAGAAAACCTAAAATGAAATAAATGTCATTATGTAAACATGGCACATGTATTCATGAACTATGTGTTTATTCAAAAATATACTACATTTTAAAAGGCGTTACATTCCCTAAAAATGCCCATTTTTAAAACAAAACATTTGAAAACTGAATAATACGCACATTAATGCTTTTCAATCAATAGGAATATGTTCTGGGAAATCTAAATATTGCAAAAGAGGAACGGGTTTTTTGAACTTTTCTGCAGTGGAGACTAAAAGATTCGGATCAGCATGACGATCACATCTTTTTCAGCTCATCAATGCTTACTAAATTAAACGAATGCACTTTGCACAGAGCACTTTAAAATGTGTGTTTTGTGCAGGTGGGTATTTTACCGTAGGCTATCACAACAGGCTGTGTAAGTGTGAGCTGATTTTTTAAAACTGGTACCAAGTGCAGGTAAAAAAAACCTTGTCTTTCACATGACTAGCAGGCTGTCTTGGTACAGTTTACTCAAAGGGGTTTAATTGCGGTATTCATAAGAGGCTCTTCTGCAAGTACAAGTACATTACCTTCCTTTTTAGAGAATCACATCTGACAGATCCTCTAAGTACCTGGAGCTACCTCTTAATCAGACATGAGGAAGTTAACAGTTCGCCATGCGGTGGCATTGACACCGTTCGAGGGACAGGAAGTGGTTGATCGACCTGACTGGCCAGCATTAAACTGAACTAATAACATAGTGACTGAATGTGTATTCACCTTAAAGCGACGTTTGTGTTGTGGGATCACAATTATGCTGTTGACACAAAATGTCTGGAATTGTTTTGGACACACCTTCGTGAACTGCCATTCTTAGTGCTGAGAGTCTTGACAGTGCAACTTCACAACAGAAATAGAGTACCTGGCCTGGTTTCCACCCAAAATTATATCCTGCGAGGATGCAAATTTGTGCTGTACATGTATATGTGCTGAAATCCAAATTTGGAATTTTGGAAAAGTGTTTTTTGGTATGAAAATTTTTGTCAGAGTAGGATGGAATTTACTCAGCACATGATTTTGGTTAGGTTTCTGTCAAAATGGTGCCATGTATTCATAAAATCCAACGAATGAAAGCAGTTTATTCTAACATGTGATTCCCCTCAGAAAAAGTAAAAATGTGTCTGCATATGGGCAAATATGCTTGCAAGACTCATTTTGGGCTTTGTTTTGGCTAGCAGGTGCACGTCCTATGACCGATTTAAAATGCGCCATTACCGCAACGACACCCGCAAAGCTATTTTCACACCGCAACAGGAAAAATGCGGAAGCACAAAGCCACGTGCGCCTCTGACGTAATAAAGGGGCGTAGAAGTACAACGTCTGGGAGTGCCCTCTGAAAACAAACTTGAGTACCATGCAAATTATGCAAGTTTCATCAAAATTGAAACCCTTGCACTTACGAGGTCTCAAAAGCAAATCTATTCGCAGCACAAAACTCAAAGGTAGAAAAATAAATTGTAGTACAATGACTAAGCCAGCAGGTGTCACAACATGACTTCGGAGACATTACCGAAAGGCAATAATGGTCAAACGTCCATAATGACACAAATAATTGAATTCCCCACGATCTACGAGGAAAATGTGAGACCCCTGCTCTTAAAATTTTTAATTATTTTAATGCTTGTAACATGATGGATGCAGACTCTTAATCTTGGCTGAAATTAACATCTGTTTTGCTGTCGATCCCAACAGTATGGAATACATAATTGCAAGGAGAAGAAGGCGTTACCGCCAACAACTTTTCAAACAGCAACACTCCATCCTTAATATGACTGACCCTACATTCACACATGAGCAGAATTTCGGCTCTGCATTCTGCAAGTAAGAGCACAGAGCATAGAACAATTTCACACCTGTCAAAAATCGGCGATCACTGAATGGGACCTGCAGCAGACATGTAACTCACTAGTGATACATTATTATGTAAGGACAATAAATATAGTTGACTGTCAAATAATGATCATCAATATATTTAGCTAGCTAGCTAAGCTAGGCCCCCATGACCACAACGGACCATAAAAAGTAAGTTAACTAGCACTAGTGAGCTTGATAGGATATCCTATATTTTATAGTTCATAACTAGGCTATTCAGACAATAAAATACATACCTATCAGTGCATGCACTTTTCTGTCAGTGTTACAGTATGAGTTTGATATCGTACAATTCAGGGTATCCTTGAACCGTAAGAACGCTCCACTGCAGTTTCTAGGCTGCTGCTGACCGCCTGCCTTGCCTCCATCCGTATTTAGTGTAGCTGAGTGAAATATGTCATGCTAGCAGCAGTGGTTACTGTAGGCTATATTCTTTTTTATGTGTCATGCGGTTTGACGTTACTTAATATAAAACAGGTTTTAGCAGTAATAAGCAATGTATTGTATCACTGAGCATACATACATTAAAAATTATACGATCACCACATATCATATATTTAATAATTGGACATGTGTGCTCTGCCCCTTCACATTCTGCCAGTGGCGAGTGTGTCACAGAACTGGAGACAAGTAATTGTCAATTTTACCAGCAGTTATTTGCCGGTTTTTTGCCAGGCTGAACCCCAGCGATCTTGTCCGAGTGGACACGAACCAGGACGTCCATCTCTTCTGGTGTGCAGCGCACGTTCCTCTGTCTTCGGTCATTAATTTTCTCATGCGAGCGCTGGGTGCATGTGATTTTAATCCCATCCCAAGCCCTCTAATTGATATTAACACATTACTCCACCCACTGTGAATTGCGCCATGTGAAGGACCTCCAATTGTCCACGAAAATAGTTTTGTGGGTTTGCCCCTCCCATCGAGTGCTACACGAATCGAGCGAATACGATTTATAACTTATGACGTATGAATTTCAAAATAGAGCCCTTTATGTCCCTTGATTTGATAAAGATCCATGGTTAGCCCATAACGATGGAAAAGTAAGTAAGTAACGGATACACACACACACACACACACACACACACACACTCACAAACAGTAATGCAATTTCCAAATGGCCAACATTATAGTTTAAATCAAATTCACAAAAGATTTGTACACCCAAATTCAAATGTTACTCCATGTAACAGCATACAATGTTCCTTTGGCAGATTTGGCAGTACCATGCTATGACCCTCATACTTTCTTCATCAAGGAGCAATGTCAAGATTCAAGTGATCGTTTAAAATGACGGTGCAGTAAGGCATGGACAACACAGTTCTAGCAGCTTCAATACAAGAGACACCAGTGCATCTACAGCACAGTGTGTAAAAGAGACCAAGTTAAGTATACATTACTTGAGAGTGTGGTGGAGATATCAATTCCACGATAACTCAGGTGCAACTGTTCTCATCAAATAAAAAGCCCTACAAGAAAAATATTTGCACTGCACTTTGGGTAATCAATGAGCCATGACAGCCGAGGTTCCTGAAACTGTGATTTTGCTCACCATCACCCACAAATATCTCCCATGCTGTAACCAAACCCCACCAAAACCCCCTCATTACTACAAAGATTATAAGAAACAGCAGGGAATTAATTACACCATGAATAATTTAAACAACAGTCAAAACAAAACAAAAAAAAACAGTCAACGGGGAAATTAACTTTGCCTGTTCCAATTACATTACATACACAAGTAATGCGACAACTCAAAACAGAAAACACAGTTCAGTTCTGTGGCCGCAGCATGTGCCGTGTGTTACCAAAGACAACGCAGTTATGAGCCATGGAGAAACGTATGGGACACAACCAATTAAGACAAGAGGGATTTTACCAGGAAGCAGGTTTATCCTCCAGTGGAGATTAAGCCCGATCATAACAATTGGGTGAATTGGGGAAAATAAGACTGGACAGGGCCAAGCCTCCCGTTGAAAAAAATATACATCACAAAACATATCTGCAATGTGCAGAACATTTATATGGCCAAAATCAAAGTGGAAACACTGTAAGTTTGCATACAGTCCCGACAAGACTTCAACGCCTTTGTTTAAAAATTCTTAAAATTTTTAAACTGTAAACAATATTATTGAACAAACTGTAATAATATGACTAAATCTAGTCATTGTTTTTGAGACACAAAAATGTGGGTGGAAATTCTATTTCACACACAGTTTCCAAAATACACGATACTACATGTGTCTCCAATGAAAATAACCAATACCTATCATTCTCTTATGCAGAGATTACTCATAAAATAGTAATTAGTTGGAGTTATTCATCCTTTAAAAACTAACATGAATGTAAAGCTGCTGATGTGTCAAAATAATCCTGTGCTACTGAGAAACATTGCGCTCAAAATATGGTTAGAAGAATAAACTATGATGGTCAAGCACTTCAGTGGACAAAATAGCAACCAACAGGTACAAATTATTCTTTGTGGCAAATTTTGTAACTGATAACCCAAATCAGGCTTATATCTGTTGAGCAGAAATGGACACACAAGCACAGTGCATTCAAATTCGATGTGAAATGTCTTGCCGGGAAGGTTATGAGATCTATAGTCAAGATTTGAATATTTAGGAGACCTCGCTGAGGATCCTACACATCTGCAAATGTTTATGAGTTTATAATAAGTACAGTATATTGATATAGTATCTCAGAGAACTATGAGATAAAATAATAATAAATTATATGACAATTACACAAAGGGATATGTTTTAGCTCTACAGATAAAAAAAATAGTGTTGAAAATGAAAAATAAATAAGCTGACATGGAAATGCTCATAATAGCTACAATCTATAAACATAAAGATACAAATGGGCGGTTACACAAATCTGTATTATCTGACAAATGATTGGCTAGCCAGTCAGATAGCAAAATAGATAAATAAAATTAAAACTAAAAGTAAGTAATAGCTATATGAAAAAACCTCAAATATCTTCTATTATTTTTCTTATCATTGATGCAAAAATCAACCCAAAAGGAATCATTTGAAATTAATAGTTCACTATAAATCTCTACGACAATAAATTGGTCAAGTAGGAGTCCAGAGAATGATTCAATAAAAACAACCATACCTACTAGTGCAAGCTACAATAAAAACTGTCCTTGAAGCTGTACTTGAAATAAAACTAGGTGTCAAAAAATTCAGTTATTCACTTATTCACATTTGGCTGAACAAACTGAATTAACTGAAAAACATGAGGATCTCCAAACATGGAAATATAATTTCTGTTTGGTGAAATTAGTATTACTTGCAAGAAAATAAAAAAAACAACTGTTGATTACAGATGAATGTATATTATTTTGTCTTTTTCAAAGACGACTACCAACTATTCACGTGGAGATGAATGTTCCTTAATGCCCTGTAAGGTTTTCATAAATCTTGCAAAAAATCTTCAAGAGTGACACTATTGGCACAACTCTTATTTGATTCTCAACTTGGGTGCTAATAAAACAAATAGTGGACAAAAGACGGATATTATAACCTTATAATCTGACTATAATCTGTTCCAAAATAACTACAGGGATTTATGGACATAAACACAAATTACATATTGCTTACAATTACATAAAATGTAGCCAGGTGCTAAACAGGTAGGCTAGTAAATTGTAGCCTAGCTGATAATCAAGCAAATGCAAATGCTAGTGACAAAATTTGGTCTGGTATTGCTACTATTTTGATTATCATCAGGCAGGCTAGCTAGCTCAATCACAGAAATCAAGATAATAATCATTGATTCCTATTGCCAAAAAATTTCGAGGCCAGGTGGTGTTACTACACTGAAACACGTACATTAACATTTTCTGAAAATTGCATATTCTCAGAAAATTTTATAAGAGTTATGTTTATTGGATCCCCATTAGCTTCCGCAAGCAATGCAGCTGCCAGTCTTCCTGCAGTCTATGAAAAAATATTAAATAAATAAAATACTGAAATATGCATTTGTAACTATTTTCCATTAACTTACATAGTCTAGTTCCAGTGTGACTGACAGAGCAACGCCAGTCACCAATTAAACTGAACTGTCAAACATAATTTTGGCACTGTTGGCCTCCCATAGAAAATAAGGACCGATGTGTGATCATATTGAAATGTAATAATATTTTTTTTCTTTTAACTTTAGTAAATGAGAAAAAAATTGTAAACGCAACTGTTTTGATATGCCTGAGCATAATTATTTTTTAAAATATGTTTTGTTTAGGTATTTATATTGTCAGGTATTTCAGGTTTATATTTCTTTAATCAGAGTTATGTCTACACATTATATTACTTAAAGCTGGCAGCAACCAGAGTAAATGTGCACTTAATGCGTATGCATGTGTCATGATATTGTTAGCAGCTAAAAACTGAGCAAAGCTTCACATAAAAAAATAAGGCCAGGATTGTGTGTGTGTATGTGTATGTGTGTGTGTGTGTGTGTGTGTTTTTTAACATGTGACCATGTTTTGACTTAATTTTCACTGTTTTGCATTTGAAATGAATAAGGTTATTTTGGTACATTTGGTTTAATAACCCATTCATAAATCTGGGTTACTAAACTTATACTGTCCTTGGAAGAGAAAAGTGTGCAACCACTTCAAATTGTACTAGCCAGCTGGATTAAAACAGTAATGCAGCCAAACAAACTGTAGTTACCTGATACAACTGTCAATTTACTGAAGAAGAAAAAAGGCTGGCAGGAAACACTGTACATAGGAAGGCACAATAACAGAACTGCTATAGTTGTTACTACTGTTAAATTAAACCATAAAGGTCAAAGCTAATACGACTCTTCAAGGTAGGTCACAAGCAAGGGAATCGTACTAAAACTAATTCCAATGAGCTCTGCGATGTGGTCGTGTTTAAACCACCAAGACAGACAGTTGAATGACACTGAGAGGACCACCAAATTGTGTTTGACTGAGCAACTCTGGTTGGTGTCAAATTCTGTGCACAGCAACCACTTAGAAAGTTGGAAAAAAGATTCAATAGGAGGGGTCCGATTCAGCGGAACTGCCCACCTCGGCCTTTCATTGGCAGACAGTGAATAAACAGGTATATTTTTCTAAGGTGTCGAAAAACTAGCAGAGGAACATGCACTTACTGTCGTTACATACATAGCAACATGTGAGAAAGGAAGTCCCAGGTTAAACCTGTCCACCACATAATATACCACAAGTGCCATAGTGAATAATGGCCATGGATAATAAACTGTGTGTTCTTATCATATGTCACATATTTAGACACCATTAACAATGACTATGCAACCTGAAAAGACTGCAACCATATTGGGTGCAGTCTGAGTGTGGTATTTTGCACACAAGCACAACCTATGCCTGAAAACGTTTGGTATCCACACTGGTTGTGATCCAGGATCTAACTAACTGTAGATGCTTTACTTAATACACCAATGGCTATACTTAATACACTATTGATTGTAGGTAAACGGCAAGCCTGGTTGGGCTAAATGGCCTGACATTACATGTTCTTGTGCTCTAAAATCAGAGAACACATTTGATTTTAAAATTAACCCTAAAATTAAAGTACCAGTTTTATTTTAACATATTTGTGGGTACTTAAGAACACACTGCTTACACTACAGCAGAATGAATCGCTCATTGACATACAGTGGAGTTTTCCCAGAGCTTCTGAATGATTCACAAAGAAGAAGAATCAGTTTTGAGTATTACAGTCTCAGTATGTCAAACTATGAGACTGTAGTCAGTTGCCAATTTATACCTCATCGTGTAATTTTTTATTATCTTGCTAAATCCTCACTGTTTTACACGATATCAGAACGGTTCTCCTACCTTGTGGTCTGTCACTGTGTTAATACATTCATTTAGCCAGCCACAAATCAAAAAAACATTTTTTGAAATTTTTATTCTTCCTCACCGATTCAAAACTAGCGTCTTTTTTTTACAGGAAATATGATCTATCACTATCTGCTGCCGACTATCTGGTGAGGACAGGAATGCAACGTTACCCTTGACCTTACTTTCTCCTTACTCCGTAAACTCAAACGGCTTCAGGCAATATAACATCTATTGCTGCGTTGCTTTGAAAAACAAATCCAACCACAGCCATCACATTCACCAATTGGTCACAATCGAGGGCTTCACATTAGGTGAAATTTAAACTAGCACTCTGGACCAATGCGTTATAAAACTTACTGGCACCATTACTGTAACTACCTTCCCCCGAACGCAGTGCACAAAACACATGCAAAAGAAGCAGCGCGTCACAACCAAGCCTATTAATAATGTAGTCATCTCGTAATCATAAGATGTGAGTATACTGATTCTACTTACATCCTGACACTCCAGAGAAGAGTAACAGCCAATATTAAGCTAATTACAAACTCCATATAACCGAGATATTGAGAAAGCTATATACCGTGAATGTGTTTTGGCATGAAACTTCTGTGAATACATAATTATTGGAGGACTTACATTCTGTGCTGTCAGAGAGGCCAGAATTGAAAGTAAACATTTCAAGAATCTGGGCTTATTAATCTACATTTCGGGTTGGGGTAATTTTACAGTCACTTCGGCTTAGCTGCTCCTGATTTGACTCAAAATCACTGCAAATAGGTGTATCTAGTTGCATGGAAACTCTTATATGTGTATATCAGACACTGAGAACATTCTGGCAGACCTCATCTCTGTTACTTAGCATGTACCTAATAGTTCCGACAATGTCGATGCTAACGCATCCTCAAAAATAGTGCATGCTACAAAAAAGGCCTTAAGCTTAGCTCAGTGATGCATGAGTGGCTGTTAAGAGATCCAGTTCTGGACCCGGCCCACAGTATGAGTGGTCCAGCGCACTCATGAAATTTCTTCAGACCTGTAAACAAACGTTTTTTTGATAAATCCCACGTTTCAGGTCATAATTCATTCATTCACGCTTGATATCCCAGTCACTGAGGTCAGACATGAAAACCACAATGTTTTTATGCCATAAGAGTAAAGGTACCAATACTGGCCCATGAGAACACGATTGAAATTGTTTTTAATCATTTATCAGGATGCAAAATGACTTTTCAACTGTGACTGCAATAAAAATAGTTGAATCACACCTTTAAAGGCAATAGTATTGACTGTTAATTCGATATTTATGTAAAAAGAAGAACTTAAGGTATGTGATACCTTACTTGTTTTGTAGTCAATCATCACAGTCAATTTATTTGACATAGCCTGTGCTGATACCTAATGTTAAAAAAAAATCATATAAACTTATATTTACAGGTGCCTTCTTGCTTCTTGCCTGACAAGCTTTGATTGGCAATTTGCAATGCAACAAATAATTAACTACTTCATTAGAGACGTTTTAAAATATCCCAAATGAACACCGAGGCAAATTAACCATGCACTGTTCCTTTCCACCAAGGTATCACTGTTGTGACAGTTGTGTTTCCCTTATCTTCCATATCTGAGATTGAGTATACAATTATGAACAGCAGGTAATAACCTGAAGTACATTTATGATTTTGTGATAATTGCATGTGTATTCCAACGACACTGCATCAGCTATGCTAATCTGGGAATTCCAATTTCCCTAAAGCTTCTTTCAGGTTGTTTAACAGCATATCTTGCTAAACTCAACTACAATATTAAATACTGTATATGGGCCCATTTAACTGCACACATTTATCTGCTTTCATCAGAGCTGAGAGAGGTAAATGCTTCCACACAGTAACTGAATGCATACTTTGCATATCCTGTTGTTACATTTGTCGATGACTCCCAGGCAGAATTATGGGAAATGTCAAGCGTGCAGAACCTTAAATCACAATCAGACAGCATGCAGAAGTATTTTCCCAGGCAAATCGTACTCAAACGTGAACATCTCAGTACACCTCTTGTGGTGAAAAGAAACGCGAAACCAATTTTTTATGCTTGCTTGGAACTTTAAAACATAATGGTCCGAGCCAGGCTATAGAAATCTCGACAAAACGGCCCAAGGGGCGTCTGAAGACACTGCAAAGCCAGTATAAATACTGAGCCCTAAAATTAATTCAAAAACATATTTTGGTCACATTGCTACGTCTCACTGGTTGAGCAGATATTGCTCAGATACAAAATTAATATCACAGGATCAGGATAAAGACTAAAATTTTCAAAGAAAATGGCAAACAGCTCCTCAGCCTTTTTTAATATGTGCAAAATGAAAGTGGCACGAAAAATGTGCCAATTCAATTACTTGGACCCTATGTATGCTGGGAGTTCTTTCATTTGACTTCTAAAAGTACTGCATCAGAATAATTGAATTTAAAGAAGGGATTAAACATGTCAATTGTTAAAAAAATATATGTAGGTACACCACTTATTTTTGTTGAAAATTATCCACATTAAGTAAAACCAAATGCTGATGATTTTAATGTAATCACCAGTATTTAATTTAATGGGCTGTTTTTAAAACCATGCAAAATCTACACTTGACCTAATGTGTGTATTACTTAGTAACTACATTTATTTACATTACAATTAACCTGCTTCTTATGTGTTTACTTTTAACAGAACATAAACACAGTTATTAACAAAATAATTGGTTTGATATTTTATAGAAACCAGTATTTGTGTGATATCTGTGTCAGTGCAAACTTACTCTTAGAGATATTTGGAAGGTAGCCATCGCTGTCACATAACTGTTTCATTTCACTCGTGTGAAACTGACGCCACATAGTTTTGAAAGAAACACGGCAACAATTATTCAAGGTAATGTGGTCTATTTTGACCACTGTGCCATTAAAATTGAGCCTTTGGCTTACAAGATTTAATTTGATTGTTATGTTATTCAGTAACAGAATCCTAACCGTGTACAAAAGACACTACCAAACAAGTAATTTCATGCATTACTTTTGTCAACAGTATGTGTTTAGCTTATTTTGAGGAGCCTTTTTACATTAAAAAAAAATCTAGTCAAAATCAATTATTTCTCTTCTCATATGTTGTGGTTATAAGGTTTGCATTCAGAAATTACTCAGCAACATCAGAGTTAAAAAAAAAAATTCCACTAAAAGCCCCCCCCCCGCCCCCCAATTTAATCTGCCAAAATGCTGTAAATTCCCAGTGAATACTTCTACATAAATGAGATCCTGTACCTTGGGTCACCAGTAAACAGTGGGTTCTGTAGGTGCATGTTTTCTGTATTTCATCAACAAGTTCTGTATTTAAACCCAGCTGTTTTTATGCTGAAGAACAGATTCACTTAATTTTTTTTTCATCTTGATGAAAATCTGTAGGTGTTGTTCCTCTTTTTAAAAAATGAAAATATAAACAAATAAAAAACAAAAGCATTACGAATGCAGATTCTGCTAATCGAGCCTTCAAAATATTAGTGTACCTTACAACGACCTGCTTAATGAGATGCAACAATTCTCGAGGTTTTAATTTGAGTGTAACAGTAAGTTTCTACATCATTAAAAATGACTTAAATTGATAGTTGGATTTTTGTGAAGTGCATAGTACTACACGAGGTGGTCTAGTGTAATTCTCATCTCTCTGATCACTTAAAAAATAATCCAACCTGTTGAAAGGAAAAGATTACACTGTTGAACAACAGTGCTTGATTTTCAAAGCAGCCTCTTTTAATACACTTTAAGCTCTTAACTTCAAGCTATAAGATCCTGAGATATATTCTCAAGAAAGTCCAAGATCTTACATCAATTTTGCATAGTGTTTTAGGTCAGTTTCCAACCTTTGTAAACTGATTACACAATTTTAGGTGATTCTGTACATAAAAAACCTAAACTAAAATATTCTATCAAATATAACTACTGCCACAACTCCTGCTACCATAAGTACTTCAAGTACTTTACTGAAATACAATTTGAAAATGATGGCAACAGCACACTTCACTTTGGCAAAGAAAACCAGCTTTTAACGATAATGAGTCTTCCTGATGAGACAAACCAATGCTTTTGTGAAGAATCGACCCAGTGTTTACCTTTTATCACGAGTGCAATACACATTGATAATAATGAGAATTGATCGGGATCTTACCGAATGTCAGAGTAAGGCACTTCCAGCCAATCTGTGACTTCCTTTTTCAGACAAGAAGAACTGGTGTAGGACATCCTTCCCAGCATCCCACCTGGCAACCATGGCTCCATAGCAGTCCGATCACTTCGGACAAAACTGCCACCTCTGCTGTAGTCAAACGGTTCAACAACATCTGGGTTATTTGTTCCAGAATAGTATGGGTGGATACTGTGTCTCGAAGGTCCATATTGTGAGTGGGAATTTTCATTGTACTTGTTCTGGTGACCCCATCCGGTGACAGGTTCAATCTTGACATCTTCCGCCTTTATGTTGACACTATATTGCGCTAAACTGTCAGCATACCGCTCTTCAATGTCCCCTATGGCTTCGTTAGCGTATGTCAAACTTCTGTAAAAGACCTGGGACCTGACATTATTCTGATCCACTGACAATGGATCTGTTTGATTGTAGCGTGCCAGGTTTGCTGGCAACAGTTGGTCAAACTCACAGATTCCAGATAGTGTCTCATCCATATTCAGGCAACTCTCGCACTCCTTAGAAGCAGAGGTTCCAGTATGAGATTCCAGTTTTGTCTGTTGTCTCTCCCAGTCTGGATATGCAGAGCTGAGTTGGTTTTGCTTTGGTACAACCTCATTTGCCAGGTGCTTTACGTCGGTACTTTTTAAAACTGGAGAAAGCTTATCGCTGTGTTGCAGACGTTCACCATACGCACTGGAGGTGTTATAGTCCGTCATCGGGACACTCTCCCCGGTTCCAGGACTTTCCAAATAATGCACATCAAACATATAGCTTTCCTTCCGTAATTCGCTTGCGAGAGATGAAGCGTGATTAGGTCTCGGGTCGTTCATCTCGTTTGATTCAATGTTCAATCCGAGAGAAACTGAGACGGCTTTGCAAAGCTCCCGTGCAGTTTCTGAGATTGTGGTGCAGGCTGAGTCGGAGCAACTGTTAGAACTACAAGCGTCACTGGTAGGATTTATCTGTCGTCTTTTATAGGGAGCAGTTGGTAGCGAGGATTTTTGTTCCGTGTAACAGTCTGAAAGACGGGGACCAGACGCATTCTCCTCTGCATGGTCTCCCTCGATTCTACAGGAGTTGCCTTCACTATCCAATGGGCTTTTTGCAAGACGGATACGTTTGCCTTCAGTCTCAGGCAGCACTGGATTATTAGCACCCTCGGCATCCTGCACGTCCGTGTCCAAATTGTGAGAGGTCCCGTGACACAGTCCTTTTCGGGTTATCTGCCTATTCGTTTGGCGCATCTCCGAGCGGTGTATATCCTGAAAGAATATGTACTTTGAACTTGGAAAGTCCAAGCTCAGAAGGTCAGCACTGTTACTCTGAAATACAACTTGCACGCTGTGGCAAACGTTTTGGTAAGGTCCTCGAAAAACTATTTGGGGAGTCGTAAACTCCTCCTAATCCAACCGGAGTCTCCAAAGTTAAAACGTCCCTCTGGCACACTGATAGGGCGTATGAATCGTGGTTTGCAATGTAATCACAACTATGTGAGTCCATTGACATACGCAGTTTTTTCGGAAATATGTCGTGAAGCGTCTCGGTGTGTGATACAAAGCAAACGACACTTCAGAACATTATATGAAATGCGAATAAAAGTTTGCGACAACCAACAAAGTTGTTTATAGTCTATTGAGTAGTTGACAATGCAACTATCAACAAGTACATTACGGTTAATTAATTACATACTGTCAAGAATAGAAGCAGGGTGACATTTAAAGTATGTAATTCTTTGCCTAACGATAGTTAATTAGAGTTGCAGAAACAAAGTTGAAAGGCCAGAGCAGAGCTCACCACCCACAAGGACGAGAATGAAAGTTGTCCAGTCCGTGGTGTAGTTACGTGTTCCGCCAAAAAAAAAAAAAAAAAAACTTGTTGCAGATTTTCCTCACCTCTAAGATATGCAACTAAATCATACATCCGGAGTTTCAGCGTCAATAGTACCTGAAAGCGTGTCTCCCGAAGTAGGTTTTTTGACTATGGCGTAGTGTGTTTACATTCATTTTCAGTAAAACGCAGCATTTAAATCAATCTAGCATCTATCCTTCTTCGACTCATTCCATCGAGGTGGTGTAGATCGCTTGAATTTTAACACCGTTTTACTGGTTTGCAGCACCTCGAGTTTTGGAACAAGACTCTCTTCCTAAGTCCTTGAGCGTCTTTCTTGCTCTGCGCCTGGCATCCAGCCCTGATGACTAAATATTGAATTCTCTGGGTTGCGGCCAGTTCGCAAAGTCAGTCATAATAAATGTGGAAACAGAGGCACAACATTGAAGATTGAAAGTCCAGCTTAATTAGATCTAAAAGCTCAAAATAAAATGCTACACCCTGGATACTTTGGAGTTCAAAGCAACATTTTATTACTACTACGTCTTGTTACTGCGTCAACATTTCCAACATTTTGTATTTTGGTGTATTTAATGTAATCGTAGTTGAGGAGCTTATATTCAAATCCCCCATCAAAACGGAGATATGACAGCCTGGAAAAACATCTTAAACGAATGTATGCGGATAAAGATTAAACTGAATGTGTAACAGTTTGTGATCATTTACTGGAGGGTTCGTTCAATTCGTGTCCCCGGAAATTATTTTTCTTGGCATTTTGGTGAAAACCACACGGTTGATCAAAACACTCGATATTTGGCAGGATTGTAGATAATTACAGTTAAACTACAGTTTTCCGGAGACCTTTGGTTTGGCCTATTCTATAACGGTTGTAATTATTCCAGGTTGTAAAAATTGCGCCATCAACAAACACATCGTACACTGTATAAGCCTGAAACTGTACATAATGTACATGTATGTGTTTATTCTGAACATCTTTGCAACAAAGTGGAATTAATTTATGAGACCTTATAGTACTTCCTGCCATTTTTGATTACTGCGGACCAAGACTATTTAACAGACCAAAATGTGACGATTGGAAGTTTGATTTATAAGCAGTCATCTTCAAACATTGTTTATAAAGCTGCTATATAAAACACAGCCACAGTTAGCCAACCAATATATCCATTTATTCAACTGGAGATAACGTAGAACTATGAAACGTCCAGGAAAGCAAAACGCTTTTGCCTGTAGGTAGCATTCAGTCGCTGCTCTTAACTACAAACCGTGACGCAAAAAAAAAGACCAGCATTAAACTGAACCTGCGTATTGACATTTCAGAGGAGTAGTCTCCTGAAACAGTGAGGCAGCATAGAACATGCACAGTAATTCCACGACATCTGCATAAAAGTGATAACACCATTCCTGATTCCCACCATTCCTTTAAAGCATTATGCCTGGACGAGGTTAGTGATAATATTTTAGCGCTAGGCAAAGTAGCGACACCGCTTGCGGGAGATAAGGCAGGTATGATTCACTTATTCGGCAAAAGTGTTTACCACTGCAGCAACCAAAATAGGCGAGGACCCTTCCCTAGGCCATCTAACACACCCAGAGAGGACACAACATGGAATACTGGGGGATTATGGTAGGGCAGTGACTTTTAATGCCTAGATATTAGAGACGTATGGTACAGGCACTTGGGTGTAGGTAAGGAACATACTGGTGCACTTAGTAGCACATGCTATTTGTACACGGGCCTATTTATACAGCCTGGTGTATAGTTCTGCATGCCATGTTTGCCTGGGTGTATTTGGTCATGACAGGTTATGAATGTCCAAATGTGATCATTTTAGAATGATGGCATGTTTTTAAAACTTGTGTTAACAGTATATACTAATAGATGGTTTTGATTTGATTTGTTTCCTGTGTTTTTTTTTTTTAAACCCATTTACATTTCACCTTTAAGTCCTCTTAATTGTGTGTTTAATTTGTACACATGAAAACAGTGTCAGAGCTGGTTCAGCAAAGTATTGACCGAGGCTGTATATGTTAAAAATAATACACTGTCATTTCAGTTTTCCAAATATAACTATTTTAAAAGTATCATTCTTAAGTGGAACCAACAGTAATAATTCCTGACGCTCATGTAAGGTGACTTTGCAAAATGAATGGACCCCACACACACACACACACACACACATCAGAGTTGGGGGAACAAGGCAATGTTGCCACATTTGTAAACCACATTAGCTATGTTAACACACTATATTAACATGGTATTACTCATGTTTTTTTCCCCCATCTAGGTATTTTTCTTATACAGCTAATGCTTACAGAATTGTCACTCGTGTCAAAAAGAGATTTACATTAAATGAACATACTTGCCACATTATTCTCATTTATTCAGATGTACAGCTCAGACATCTGAGCAAAAAATCCCATCGCTTTCTTATCATATAGGATGTTTAGGATACTGTAAAAGAAATAAGCACCTACCTTAAAACTCACCATTATCTAACTATGGGTGTTGGTCAGCTTTGTGTGTCCGGGACTAAAAAAAGAATTGCAGCACTGAAAGGGTCTGAACTCCCATTTGGTTTGTGGAAGCTCAAATAGTTCCAGGCTGAATCTCTGTATACAGCTGTACGGTTGTTCAAAGTGGGAACGTTGTGAGCAAGCCCTGAAGTAGATAATTTATGGTGATTTAGACAACCAAAGCATACCAACTATGTCTCATGTTTCATACAAACTACATTGATATAAAATTTTATGCTGCTGTTGTTTAGTTCATAGAGAATGTTACCTAACTTTAGTTAAGACAGCCAACGTTATGGCTATGGCATGGGTTAACCAACGTTGTCTAACACTGTTAAACGCAAGTCACATTCTAGCTATCTACCCAAATAGTAGCTTGCATTATGTTCAGGTGTGTCTCTGCGACTGACTTGGGAAGTTTACCATGTTGGTAGTCATAAGTAGGTAGCTAATGATAGCCATTCAATATGTTGTTTACACCAAATCCCTGATAGCTAAGCTAAAAGTTATCTTGCTTGGCTGTCCTGCTTGCTGTCCAGTAAATATGGCATCCCAGATATTCTCGACAATTTGGGGTGCCATTTGTAATATGTTGCACGTTCTGTAATCCTGCATCATTTTTCCACATTTACAAGTGCCATATGTAAGAAAAATGCACTACAAGTCTCCCTTTGTAAACATTTAGAGGGAAATACATGTAATTTTATGTAATATCTTTTCCAAGAGTAACGTTCTGCATTTATGCAAAATGATAAAATATACTGTATAAATACAAATGTAAATGTTAAATATGCATGTAAATGTTACATCAAAAAGTTAAATATAAATGTTAATGTTAAATATAAATGCGAAATATAAATGTTAAATCTAAATGTAGGATTTGAAAAGTAGATACACAGCAAATATGGTGACTTGTCCACACCCTCCATGTGTAACATCCGTTTTTTTGCATAGAGCAGGGCGGTCTAAGCCACATCAGACACAAACCTGTGGACACTATTAACAGCAGCCTAATCAAATGGCTAGTCTTCTTATCGAAAGAGCTGTTGCAGCTGGGGTCAGAGCTACTTGACGAGACCGACCTGACGCTGGATTACCAACGCAAGACACGACGGCTTCGTCATCAGACACGGCCTCTACATCAATGCCATCGGTAAGTTGTGAAACGATGTGCTTTAAAAAATAGAGGGGTCTTACAGTTAACATAGTATCATGTGTATTACTTTATGATTTTATTTTGTGGGGGAGCTTTTTGATCATATTGTGGGTCAAAAGTTAAAAGTCTTCCATCGTTAGCACTTTCAGTTTGTATGGTAATGAAAATACCCTAGCTAACTAATGTATCATATAAATAACTCTACACGATACTAGCTATTAGTATTCAATATTTTGTGGTCAATATTATAAATAGTTTCACTGTGCATAAATCCTGTCACTTTCAGTAGTCACATGATACACCTCACAAACAGGGAAGCATTCCAAATACCCCCACCTGCTTCCTTCCTGCAGTTCCCGCCACCTTTACAAACAGAAGAAGAGTGGCTTTGGACTAGGCAGACAGTACACACTGCAATGCTATCTCCATTAGCACACTGCTATAGGTTCTTCTAAATTTCTACAAGCGGTCTTTACAATTTTCACTACTTGACAATGAACCTTGACAATTTCTCATAATGCATTTTCATGTCCACTCTCCACGTCCTCCACCGCTGAGCATTCTGACTAGGCGTCCATGTAGCTATGACATATGAGCATAGAGCATCAGTGTACTGTGTGATAATAGGTGTAGGCAATATTGTGTTCTACATAAATACTTAATTGGACATTTTACTGTGTTTCAGGGTTCTGTGGGGCCTGATAACATTGAGAGCTACAGGAGAAACCAGGACCTGGCAGATTACCTGGTAGATTATCTAAACTGAGAAGCCATGGCACAGCCCTCAGCATGGAGGAGTGTTCCCAGACTGTGGGGTACGATGGACGAGTACGACCGATAGCGCACCCCGTATTCTGCACGCCATCAGATGTTCAGCAGCAAAGGGAGGTTCAGGGCCACGAAGACGACTGTTGCCCCAAGAGTGGAGAGGACAAAAAGGTACGGACAATCAAAAAGAAATTTTACATGATGTGAATACATGTAAGATGATTTTTTTCTTATTTTACTTTGTGTCTAATCTTGATCATCTACTTTAAGGTTTTTGTTGGGAGCTCATTCCAGTCCACAGTGGCCTGACTCCAATCGTGTTACGGAGGCAGTCATGGTCAAACTGTACGAGCTGTACCCTAACTCCACGTCGTCCGGATGGGTCAGACTGACAAAAGTGGACTTTGACTGTTCCTACAAACACATTGGGGAGTCCATCCTCAGAGGGGGACCACTCCCCAGCTACCTGAGATAAACAATGTCGCCCTCACAATGGTACGTTTGATAATTATTCCATAGTACAGTACCCGACAGACTCGATGTTGTCAGGCCCTACAGAACTGTGACGGTTTGGGTTGGGGGGGAGTGAGGATGACAGAAGTTCAAATATATAGGGTATATACAGGGTGGTCCTGCATGAAGGAGGGTGGGATACCGGTGGTATCTGCTCCTTGCTGTAATTGGGACACAGGAAGTGACTGGGGGGAGTAGGTTTCTGACGGTTCAAGCGCCAAGCGTGGGACGTTATGCTGTAGGCACTGCTTACAGCAGCTTAGGAGCTTCCTGCCCCTGTACAACCTCCCTCAAGCCTTCAGTCTGGCCCCTTTTATTTCCCATTTGTCCCCAAACACTGCTGGAGCTGCAAAAACC
Source organism: Albula glossodonta (assembly GCA_019788955.1). Taxonomy (NCBI): domain Eukaryota; kingdom Metazoa; phylum Chordata; class Actinopteri; order Albuliformes; family Albulidae; genus Albula; species Albula glossodonta. The sequence continues at coordinate 1,980,276 of JAFBMS010000071.1, read as the reverse complement.
AAGATGAGGTGGATAGCTTTAACATCGGCAGCGGCCACACAAACCAGGGCCCTCCACTACCTGCATCATTTTTCTCTGATCCCCATCTGGTGGAGCCTCTACCTCTGCAGCTCCTTGACCTCCCGGCACTAAAAGCAGCCCTGCAACCCCCAGCCGGCCAGAGCCGTCATTTCCCTCACCTTCTCCCAGCCCCACATCCAGCAGCGGGTGCCCATCCCTTCAAATAACCCTCTCGCTGCTCCACCAGCAACTCCTACGCCCGCTTCTGTCCCGTGCCATACATAAACTAGCAGTACTGCAGAAGGAAGGAGCAGAAGGAACAAGCTGGTGTCTTCACCAGGAGGTCATTTTCTGCAGCCAATGCAGAAAGCAAAGAGATCCCCTGACACTTAAGCAGTATATTGGCAACTGGCACTGCCAAGAGACTGCTATTATGTCATAGGAGGAGTGGAAGTCATCATTAGTACTAAAGAGGTATGGGAGGAGGAAATAAAACTAATCTTAATACAAGGAGAGAAAAAAGAGGAAACAAAACTATCAATAACAATCTGTGGCTTGTTTCTCTTCTGACTAATCTCCCCTACCCCAACACTCCTCAACAAAAATTCCCGGCTTGTACTTTAAATCTGTTATCCATAACAAGAATTATTATAATGTACGGTGTTGTTACATCTAGCTGCCTGAATTGCTATGGCTCCCTTTTGGGTGTATTTGTTAGTTTTGGGGCTGCTGTGTTTGTTTGTTTTTCGTTCAGGTGGTTGTGAGGATGCATCGTGTTGCTAGGTGAGCTGACCAGAAAATGCAGTGGAGGACATCACACTGAGGACCATAGCTGAGGAGCAAGCTTAAAAATGCGAGGAGACATGAATGCCGCTGTTCTCGCCGAGCAACGGGACATGAGGACGCTGTATCCAGGGATGCTGAAGGCTGTGGTGGAGCCGCAAATTTTTAAAAAATGATGCAAAACTTAAGTTTTAATGATTACCCTATACAAAAAAAAGCTCTTAAGTTAATTAAGGCGCAGACTATACCGATAGCAGAAATTTAATAACTCAAACTCAAGTATGCATAGAATTCACCGGAAGTTCTCTTCGCATACTTGGGAGGACCGAAAAACGACGGTCGGGCTCGGAATGATTCACTAATTCACTATTCCTTATATTGTATTATCTACTGTTAATGTTAAATTTACTGATCAAATTGTGAATGTGTCAGTGCAAAAAAAAAAGCAAAAGTAAAACAAATAGCAGCAGTGCAATTTTTTTGAAAACATTTTAGAATTATTCAAACCTTTTAAATGAATGAAAGTGTTGATGTCATCATGCACTTGTCTCTTCTAACTCAAGAAGCAAGTTGGTCTTTATTGTGTTTATATTTTTAAAATAAAAGTAACAAATGAATCCTTATTTTGTATTCACTTTCAGTTGGCCGTTCCTTGCCAGTTCCCCAAAAGTATTGATACGTTGCAGAGGTCTTGTAATGAAAATTTCAGCATTGTGACAACTCTAGTATATAATGTATTATTGCACTATTAAGCTGAAGAAGGAGGCATTCATCAAATACATCAAACATCTACAGGCCATGATTTAACCAATCTGTGCTTCCACGTGTCTAGTGTGGCAATTGTTGGAATGGTAAAATAAGTCTGCTGTTTCCAGACAATCAGTTGAGTGCTAAGAGATCTGTCCATCTGGGTTCCAAGGATAGGTGTCTCCAGTTTATACACAAAATATAGGCTATGCCACTTGAATCTAGTGTATATAGACGGTTGGATTTGTAATTGGATTCCATATGAAAATGTCTGCATAAATTCCTGTGAAGAGCAACCTCTGACCGATAACATGCTATCGAAGCTGTACTGTAATTACACAAATATATTCATTAAATAATTTACATCAGCAATTTTCTCATGTTCCATTAAACTTAAACCATTATGCGAATTGCATTCTGTAAAGAAACATTTCACATAATTGAATCGGTCAACTTTGAATGAAACCACAGAATGGAACAAACATTCATTAACTTTCATATCTACGCTTCGAACATACCATTAGTGACTATTCATCAGCAGAATACAGCCAAGCAAGAACTGTTGCCAAGCAACATGCTTTCCATTACCAATGTATTTTCTCAGCCACTGTTTGAAACAACTGTTTTAAACTGTAGTCAACTTTAGATACAGAGCGGATCTGCATTAATGTTTCGCAGGATACGTTCTGGTGACTGTCCGTGCTGCTCTCCACAATCAAGCATGCCATGTCTCACAACCACGTCTCTTAACTTAACGCACTAAAATTAGCGTTCTGCTCCAGTTCTCTCTTGAGCACCTGTCAGAGAAGCATTTTTAAAAGAGTTGATATCTGGCATCCTAATGACAACATAAAGGCGTTGTTACAACAGTCCAATCGAAAACCCAAATCCTCGTAATGTGAATCATTAATTCGTTTTGTCACTTAATCCATTTGCACACATGCTAGCATAATCAGCGTCACTATGGAAAACAAAGTCTGAAAGTAAAACTACTCATTATCGCAGACATCTATATAGTTTTAATTCCAGCCTACGAGCAGTTTCTTTACTAGTAGATAGGCTTACACTAGTTGTGAAATCTGGGTAAGACCCAAGATTAGGGTTATAGTCAGGCTTAACTATCAGGTTTGGATAATTATGTTATTAAATGTCTCTTTTGATTAATTTCTCAACTGAAATAGTTGCTGGTTCAGTGGTGGCAGCTAACATTAAAATAAATCACATTGGTTAGCAAGCAAAATGTCATGTCATTTTTACATTTTGTATATATTTATATATCTTGGAAATGTAATTTACATTTAGCTTGTTGTATGTAAATAATGGGCTGCGATTCGGCAGTTCTGCAACCATTACGCTGCTTGCGCTGGGGTCCGGGTCAGCCAGAATGTTCCACCATGAAATTCAAACAGAAATGTGCAAAGACATGAGCACAATTAAGAGTAACTTGCATGCAAGTACAGGGTAAATTATAATGCTAGAAAAATGTAGAAAATCATTCTTCCTTTAATCACCTCAATGGCTTTTCAAGTCTGTGTTTGAGTTTTGCAGTCCAACATTTCTGGCTTTTACCTTGACCGCTTGTTCTCAATATGACATTACATTACAGGCATTTTGCAGAGCGACCTAGAACTCAAAGTGCATTAAGTCATTATTAAAGACATTAATTGAGATCCTAAAAAGTAACTCGCCACTTGAGTTATTTTTTCAAGTAGTTATTTTCATTACTACTTCTGCTTGAGTCATTATTATTTTAAAGCGGCAATACTTTGAATACAGTTTTTGGCTATTCTACTCAACTCTGTTACTGTTTACTAAACTACAGTGTATACTGAAGAGGCAGATGTTTACACTAGCAAGTAAATTCGGAAATTAGTATCCTTTTCACTTTTTCGTTGTAATTTTTTAGCTATATTTTTGTTGTTTTCCCCTCACAAACTATGACAAATGCACATAATACCCTTTATTGCGTATTGCAAAAAGGAATATCATGTTTAATAAATCAGACGTCATTATATGAAGATATTAGAGTGGCTTCCTTCATGAATCCAGGTACCAATTCTCTTTACTTTGCATGCATCTCCATTTTAGATCTTAAATAAAAGAGACTATACGGTACAAGAGGAAGATCAGGTTTGTTAAAAGAGCTTATTATGCCGTCTGATCTCATCCCTTCCTATTTACTTTGCAACCGCAGCCTCTAGGAATCTTCCAGTTTCCAACCAAATATTTGTGAGGTCTGAGCTCATTACAACACCAGGAGGGACGCGTAACAGAGTATACGGAAAAGCTGCTTTTAATCGAAACATTCTTAAGCGACCACATTTTTCATTCCCTTCACCCCACATCAAGTGTGGGTATAAATAATTAGGATGTGAAAACTGCAGGTGGCAGGATAACATTTTTCCTCACCTCTGAAATAGTCACCAGAGGTCTCTTCTCTCATGCTCATTGGCTAACAAAGTGTATACAATATTGACCTGCTGTTTCTACATAATGAAGCTTAAGTTAAATAGTCATTTACTAGAAAATAGACCATTCCTCCCAGCTTTTATGAATTGCCGCTTTACTCTACTGAGACAGGCAACAACCTCAAATTTGCATGTAATATGGCAGACAGACTTTTCTTTAACTGCTTACCAGAAAGTTCCTTATTTCCCAGCAAATTACTGTAAACTGAAAATCGTTCACACATGAGTTGTTTCATCTCTTTAACACAGATACGTTTGGGCAAACGTTGCAGAAGACAGGAAATTCAATTGAGCACCATGAAGCCAATCAGGTCTCAGCACTATCAAGTACTTCTGATGTATGAATTATGCTTTATGATAGACAGGAATAAAATCCCTGATAGCCCATTCTATAATGTATGTGTAATATAATGTGAATGCGTAAAAAATTTCAGTATGTACTCAGATATATTAATGCATTATCATGCCACCTTTAATGAATGAATGTAGATATTGCCAAGAGCTGAAATTTGGATTGGTGGTGTTCACTTGAATTTCCTGTCTTCTGCAGCTTATGAAACAGCCAAACATCAAAATTAAAAAAGATTTTTTATCATTAACGTAACTAGAAGATGACAATCTGACATGTGAACTGGGCGTTCTTTGCTCAGTGGGCCTGAACACCTTTCACAGTCACACCATTTTATCAGCAGAGATATATACACTGAGCAGAAAAATAGTATGGTGTAAGTATGATTTTCTACCACTAAGGAGTACTTAGGTGGATAACTCTATGCTAATATCTACCAATCAGCCATAACATTATGACCACTGGCACCTGTTATGGCACCTGGGATATGTTAGGTAGCAAGTGAACATTTTGTCCTCAAAGTTGATGTGTTAGAAGCAGGAAAAATGGGCAAGCGTAAGGATTTTAGTGACTTTGACAAGGGCCAGATTGCGACGGCTAGACGACTGGGTCAGAGCATCTCCAAAACAGCAGCTCTTGTGGGGTGTTCCTGGTCTGCAGTGGTCAGTACCCATCAAAAGTGGTCCAGGGAAGGAAAAGCGGTGAACCGGCAACAGGGTCATGGGTGGCCAAGCCTCACTGATGCATGTGGGGAGTGAAGGCTGGCCCGTGTGGTCCAATCCAACAGACGAGCTACTGTAGCTCAAATTGCTGAAAAAGTTAATGCTGGTTCTGATAGAAAGGTGTCAGAACACACAGTGCATCGCAGTTTGTTGCATATGGGGCTGCATAGCCGCAGACGAGTCAGGGTGCCCATGCTGACCTCTGTCCACTGCAGAAAACGCCAACAATGGGCACGTGAGCATCAGAACTGGACCACGGAGCAATGGAAGAAGGTGGCCTAGTCTCATGAATCACGTTTTCTTTTACATCACGTGGATGGCTGGGTGCGTGTGCGTAGCTTACCTGGGGAACACGTGGCACCAGGATGCACTATGGGAAGAAGGCAAGCCGGCAGAGGTAGTGTGATGCTTTGGGCAATGTTCTGCTGGGAAACCTTGGGTCCTGGTTGGAGGAACACAACAAGGAGTTCAAGGTGTTGACTTGGCCTCCATATTCCCCCGATCTCAGTCCAATCGAGCATCTGTGCGATGTTCTGGACAAACAAGTCCGATTCCATTGAGGCCCCACCTCGTAACTTACAGGACTTAAAGGATCTGCTGCTAACGTCTTGGTGCCAGATACCACAGCGCAACTTCAGAGGTCGAGTGGAGTCCATACCTCGATGGGTCAGGGCTGTTTTGGCGGCAAAACGAGGATCTACACAATATTAGGCAGGTGGTCATAATATTATGGCTGATCAGTGTATGTATGTGTTTGTATGTATGTGTAACTTTTCTGTCATCAACAATGAGGTTTAATTCATAACAACCATCTCTTTCCTATGACTATATGCATGTTTTGTGTTTATATATACAGTGCTGTTAAAAAGACTGTTGTTGGAACACAACAACAACAGTAATAACACAAATAATTGCAAAAATCTGGTTATTTCTGCTTTATTCATTTGTAGGTTTAGTGAATGTAAGCATCCAGTAGTGGAAGCAGCAGGCAGTGGGCTCAGTAATTATAGGGGGAAAAAAATTAGTTATTAGGAATGGCGTCTCATACTTGGTAGACATCCACTTCCTTGCATGTGAACGTGTTCTCTAGATTCCTCCAAAGCACATCCACAAGTCAGAGCTGTGAAGGTTGTGTTGCACAGCAGTACCATCACTCATCCAAAGTGTATGCAGAGCTTCAAGGTGTAGCAGAAGGAAGGGATGAGAAGATCCTGGGACCTGTAAATCTGTGTGTTCAAGCTGTGCTTCCTCACCCGTTAAAGCACATCCTGCTTTAGACAATTGCTTTGGGCCGATCCTTGAGCATTTTGAGCATGTAGCCAAGTGACCAGTGCAGGCAGTGATGACGTGATTGGGAGAAATCGTCTTTCATTTCCTGAAGAACTTCAAGTCTTCTATTTGTCTTCGTTTCTGCTTGATACTATTTGCTTGATACTACTTGACTCTATTTGTCTTGACCAGCTGTCACGGTGTTTGGAATTCCAGGGAAACTCCATGACGTTGAGCGATGCACATCGTGCACCAGAGGTATTGTAATTCACCTGCACAGGCATGTGTTTCACAACCAGGACCACGCCTACATGCGTGCCGGTGGAGAGCCAGAATGGTGCGCTTAAAGGTGTGGACGTGCCTGAGCACAAGGGCGGAAGTGCGTTGGAAAGCTGGTCGTCAGGTGGGGAAACGGCAAGAGGGTAGCCGAAGGATTTTTTTTCTTTGGCTGTCACTCCTTCAGGTATTAAATAATGATTATTAATGATGAAATCATCTGCATGTTTATCAGGATTTCAAATATGGATTTGGAATGTATTTTGGTTAATTAGTCAGCACTTACATAAACAATGTATCAATTAAAACATACAGCTGTTTATGTCTGTGTTTGTCATCCTTTGTTAAGAAACATACATATTCATACTGCATCTACTCTTGTTTAACTCTTTGTGTACCAGTGCTGGCCAGAACAAGATGGGCTCCCCCTATAAGCCCAGTTCTGCTCAAGGTTTCTTCCTGGATGACAGGGAGTTTTTCCTTGCCACTGTTGCCTTGGCTTGGCAATCAAATATTTTTTCTTTCATGAGAAACAGGTGAGATGAATTGTGGGACGGTTGGCCAGCAGGGAGAACAGGTGGTCTCAGAGCCATACAGCCACCATCCTTATTATTATTAGGACCAAATCCAATTCTGGGTCATAGTTTTGAAAATATGAAAATTTATAGAGAACACATGTAACCAAGATGGCCCCTTTTCACATTGTGCTAAAGTGACAACTGCACACGTTGTGTTCCCACTCCACCAAGTGCAAGATAAAGCCCAATGAGTTTGTTCTTTCCCCAGCAAATGCACATTAGATAGCTAGTTATTTTACAGATGAATTAGAGTTGTCAAGTCACATTCCGAGACAACACTATTGATGATACTATTCCAATTATGATTAAGTGAAGTTCATGCCTGTTTTTACTGGTTTTAGATACAATTTTGAATAGGAACTGGACCCGGCGGTGGAAGGCACATCCAACCAGATGCAAGGAATGTGATGCGATATGAAAATGATCAAATATTATTTATTATTGAGAGATTTAGAAAGTGGGTTAAAATAAAAACAATACCGGTTTTGTCCTCTATATATACCTTTGCTCCACAAAGATAACCTTCTGTGTTTAAGACCTGTGGTCATCGCTGGTAATAGCATGGCTGGGAGACCATTTTCAGCGTTAATTACCTACATTTTGGTTATGATTTGACGAATTGTAAATGATGTGTGGCTAGAAATGGGATGGGCGCAAATATGATTTCAACTTCAGCAACGCTTATTGCAATAACACAATAACACGGAAAATATTACCGAACAATTGAATGTCACTTATTTTGTGAGAGGTGAATGACAATAGTGATTTAAATGACTGTAGCTGTTGGCTACAACAACTGAAGAAAATATATGCAGAAAATTGAGCTTTTTCAATTTCTTTTTTCTATTTATGATATTACATCACAGTATTCTTATGTTTGTCCTTGAAGTTCCTTCAAGTTTCTGACCGTACATAACTTTAAGTAGACAGAACTGCATTTTCGTGGTTTGTCTCCTTGTATGGTCTTTGTCTTGAACAGTGTTATCTGACAAAACGTCCAGAACTGCATGGACGCTTTTTATTACTCACATTATTTTGTGGAACAGGGAACACCCAGCTTGAACGTTACTTCATGTGTGGTTATGTTATGTCGGCCAAAGTGAAAGGTTAATGCAGCCCCCAGTTTGCCCTGTTATGCTTTCTCTTACTTAACCCTCTGCTAAGTAGAGACACAGTGTACAAATACATTGCAAGACATTTTTTTTCTTGATTAGCTGACACACTGCATCATTTTTACCGAGCAAACCATGGTCTTTATGCAGATCTTTTCCTGAACAAATACCTTTTACAGATTGTCAGATGTTTGATCATAACATATTTTTCTTACATAATTAATAAAAAGTTTAAAATTGAAAGGTAGAATCCGACTCATTTTTTGTTCTCTTTAGTTGCGGGCTGAAGGCCAATTTGTTTGGCAAGCCTTTATCTCCTTTGAAATCGTCTGGGTTTCAAAAAGGAGCATAATTCTGTAGGGAAAAAGTTTACTTAACTTATCTCCTCATGAATCTGCTTTCTAACCCATGTACACATTTTTTTAGGAGTATATATTTCATTCATTATATTTAAAAATGTGTCACAGTTGGCCATCATAAATCTTGACAACAGATGCAAAATCTCTGATTGTGTGTTTCTTGTGAGTTTTTATTCATAGTTTTTCCTGAGTGCTATAGGTTAATTTCAAGACTTTGGCCTATGTGATATATAGCCTATGCAAATCACGTGTTTGTGAAAATAATATTAGGGAAACAATGAATGATGAAGTGCCTTTATGATTTGCCAGATCCTACACTCCAAAGGATAATCAAGGAATTCACAATGAATGAATGTTAAATTACTTTTTATTAGTGATGAATGAAATACTGGGCCATGGAGGCAATATGTAATTCATATTGAATTGTTTAATTCATAATTTGGTTGAAAAAATATTGCTATTACCCAGAGATCAGCTTTTAATGGGAAAATGTTTGACCTGAGGGCAGAATTGTTTGGGAGTAGATATTTTATCATTTCCTGCACCCACCACGAAGAAATAACCTCCTAATGTACCTTAATTACAACACTTGGCTCAGCTAGCAATAGCGGATGACAGATTCTTTGTGCATATGGAGATTTCAGAGGACTTTTTTGAGTCGTCTACTGGACAACTGTGCAATGTTCACTGTACTCTCTACACTGAAGCTACTGCAATATCGTTAGCAAGAAAAATGTTACGAATCGAAATGGTCCTGTCTGTCTGCTGACAAAAAATTGTAAATGTGTGGACATACGTAGCCGGTGAATGATATCATTTTGGTATGACAATTATGTCCATATTTTATATGCAAGTGCGGATAAAATGTAATGTCATGTTGGTAATGTAGGATGACAGTTTGCCATTAGTTTTGGATCACTGGAGACACTCATGACAGAAAAAAAAATGGCTACGCAATCCTACTAGCTTTTCAGGTGAAAAAAACTGTGTGGTATCTAAATGTTCAAAGAGTACAAAAAGTGTAACTCGCATGTATATCATTTAGCAAAGCCTTGCCAGGAAGACCAGCTGTGAATCATGACTTTCAATTCCCCTTGCACATTGACTGCAATTCATCAGAAAGAGTAGCTCACCATTGGTTTAGCTGCAAACTTGGGTAGAGTTACAGTGTATTCCATTCAACTGTATGTTTTAAGTTCCGGAATCTTGAAATGGGTAGATAAAATAATAGGGATGCTAAACAACATATAAATATATATTAACTAATATGAGGTTTAGGCTGGCCTTTGCCCTCATAAAAGCTTCAAAGCTAATCCTGTAGTGTTGTGACAGGGTGCCCTCCACCTCAAAACCTTCACTTGGACCCTTCGTATTTCGACCTGGGAACATACTTGACATTACTCTGACCTACTCTCTCTTTCAAGCTCAAACATACAAGTTATATTGTTTCATATCACAAACAACTAGTGATGCATTCTGCCTAAACCTGACACTGTAGTTGTGCTGGCCTACTAGCAAGCGAGCAAACCAAACATTTTTTTTTTGCTCCAAAGATGCACAGGGGACTTTAAGGATTTTGACATTTATTACTTATGGCATAACATTCTTTGTTATTTGTTGGTTGGAAAGCAGCATTTCTGGCATCAAGCCCATTAGTTGCTTCCTGGATTCATTGGACCCAAACTGAGAAGTAAGGGGGAGTTGTCCTTGTAGTACCTGAAATGATTTACAGTTGAAAAATAGGCATAGTTTATTTAAAAATGGGTATGTTCTGATATTTTACTGTATGTGGGGACTGTGAAAATGTATTATTTGTTAACATATCCAAAACTACTTCATGACATTTAACCTATTCAGGTTTAGCAAAAGGAGATGGGGGGGGGGGGGGGGGGGGGGGGGTTTAGTAGACGTTACATTTATGAAGGGACTTGAAGAGCAGTTTTGTATTACTTTACAAAAAGAATCGTCAATACTTGGAAAAGGTTGCCAGTTCATGTACTTGGGGCAGAGACCTTCAGGGTGTTCACATCTAGCCTTGATGAAGAATTTGACACTCTGTAGATTAAATTGTGAGCCCAGCTGGGCTGAATGGACCGTTCTTCTCATAATTTCACTTATGTCTAAGAAACTGCATTCCACAAATATGGCAATTTTGGGGGTGGGGGGGAGTTAGGACCATCACTAAAATGCAAGAATCCCAATAAGCTATATTGAAGTTCCTCTGAGAAAAAGTATTAGCTGTATTTGCTGTATGTATGGATGCATTTAAGCTGAATTTTCCCCGAGAAAATGTAGCTTTGCCTCAATCTTTTGCGTAACTTGTCTTTGACTGCAGGTGTTAAACTGTTTCGTTTCTTATCTACCATTTGGCAGTCCTTTGCGGCCTTCAACAGACCAGCTCCCACTGGAAGAAAAAAAAAATACGCAGGACTGGGTGAAAGACCGCTGGCTTCTGTCTGCCAACGCTCAGGATTCCTTTCTGAGCGGTTCTGCCTCCCTTAGGGCATGTGGATAAAGTGGAAATCACACAGCATGTTGCCCCTATTCCTCCTGTTCGGGTTTTCAACTTTTAACTTTAAACAAGGGGCGGAGTGGGACTTTGCTGATCCATTTTCCTGCTTTGAATGAATAATTCATTTACGAGGATTTGCAGGGCCCTAGCTTTTGCAGTCCTAACGGTATTGTGAAGCTATTGAAGATTTGAAGGTGTTGAAAAATGGTAGGGAATTTAGCCCTGTCCAAATCATGTTTGCAAATGTTGTGACTCGCAATAAGTCCCCTAGTCATGAACGAGGTCGGGTCAAATGAATAAATTACCTGTAGGTGTGGTATGGGCCGAATTCTTTTATGGCTTAATCAGGTCTGCTGCGGTTAACCCTTTAAAAGCCACTGCAGAAACAAAATGAATTAATGATTCTAAACAACCTCAGTATTTTGTATTTTGCTATTTCATAGTTCTAAAATATATTACATTAAGAACTTAGCTGACACTCAGTTCAGTCTAAAATAATGACGTTAGCTGAAACTTTTAATGTAATGGAATAGTTTCTTTAAATCAAGGACACAGAACAGAAAACCTGCATTTTCCAGAAATTTTATCCATGAAAGCACTTATTGCCCACATCTACATGGACCTTGTCAGAAAAACTAAATATTACAATTTACTCAAGCTACAACATCACAATACTTGTCCATATCAAAGCAAACAGTTTCCCTGCAAATTCCCTCAATGTTAATTGTCATGCCAAAAATTTTTTTATATATTATTAAATTTCAGTTGCCAAATATGTAAAATTTGAAAAGAAACGTGTAATCACTGTCGTTATAGGTGGGACTGATTGGATGAACACACTGACCTCCAGCATCCAGAATTTTCAAAGTTTGAACACTTCAGTGCAGGAGCTCGTAGATATTCTATGCAAACCTGAAGCTGCCCCGTCTGTAACAGCTGCGGGGCCGCATCCAACCTTCACTTTCACTAGCTGGTTCCCCAGGGGAGGCGGAAAAATAAATAAAAATACTATCATAAGAATTGGTTTTCAGCTTTGAAGCTGCAGCAGGGGGCCACCGTGTTTACCAAGATGGATCTCTGCAATGGCTTGTACGAAGACCTGGTGATGCCCTTCGGTTTAGTGAACGCGCCTGCTGTGTTCCAGGGCTTTATTAATGAAGTCCTTTGTGATGATCTAAATCGGTTTGTATTTGTCTATCTTGGCGATAAACAAATCTTCTCCAAAACCCCCCAGGAGCATTTCCAGCATGTCCGGCAGGTCTTACAGTGGTTACTCAGGAACTGGTTCTGTATTGTGTCCTTGTGTTTCAAATTTCACGAGCGCTTTTGAAGTGTTGTCTATGGAGAAACGTTCCATTTTATATAAATCTCCACCCAAAGCACACAAGTCTCTTAAGCGTGCATAAAAGGTACAGAGTCAAGACCATTTTCAAACATCAGGATGTAATATACTCTTTAAAGATGTTTTCCAATCTTTGACAGAAGCTCCTGCTGTTGTTTTGATTGCTGTTGTTCGCTACAAAATGAAAGTACTCTATTTAAAAATAAAATCCAACAATTACGTGAGGATTTTAACCACACCTGGACACAGGGCATTTTGATCTCCAAAGCTCTGATGTAGTTTCAAAATGGATGCTTGGTCTCATACTAAAATAATCAATGCTTACAGTCTGCAAAAGAAGCAATCTTATTGCAAATTACTGTGATTGCTACTTTATGTGTGTGTGTGGTGGGTTAGTGAGTATTAGGGGGTTGGTATTTTTCTTTTGGAATGAAAGACAATACGATATATAAGTGTGTCTGAAAATTCATGCCATAGAAAATGTCTCACTGTGAATAGATTGTTTGGAGAGACAAAGCAAAACGAAGCAACCATAATAGGGAACCTAGGTTTTGTAAGGTCGTTCATTTGACAAATGCTGACACTTCTTTAAGTGGTACCATGCAAACAAATAAGGTTGCCACCTGACCTGGTGATGTAATTGTACCAGGCTAGCAACACAGTAGGTGAACTGGTTGCTTTGAGGCTACAAGTGAAGTGGTTTTAAACTGCTTTAAATACAAATGACCCCCCCCCCCCCCCCCCCCCATGTCCTAAAAAGACAGTGGTGGCAACCCTACTAGCAAATGCAGAATACATGTCAGTTATTTATCAGGAACTAATATACTCATGAGCTGGAGAGGTATGAGCTGCATTAGTTTTTTGTGATTTTATTTTGAAACAAAAAAAGTTCTTTTTGTGCTTTTAATTTGTAATAAAAAATGGTATCATAAATGGCCTGAAGTAGGGGTTTCACATCCTGAAAGCGATGTGAAATGTGAATGATGTAAAACTCAGCTTCTAATTGTTGTTACCCCCTCTGACACATCATCTGTTCAACCAGTACAATATGCGTAATGCTGTGAGGTATGGATTTATTTACAAAAGTGAAGAAAATATATTTAACTTAAATGTTATAATCTATATGTCCTATAATTGTTAAAAGATGTTTATTGTTTTATCAGACAGCCAGGGATCGCGTAGGGTTATCAAATTAAAGAAAACCAAATTTCAAAGCCAAATCTCTCAGAAGAAACTCTGATATGAAGACGTTTCTGTGCATTGTTAATGTATCACCGTAATGTTATGAGGGATAAAGCAGGAACAGTTCACTGTAATTACTGGCCTGCTTAAAAATACAGAAATAATAATAGCCTTAAAGTTGAAAATTGCCATCCACTCTCCTGTTGAGTTTTTTAGACAGTCAAGGGTTTCCATGGTTACCTTACAGACCTTATTAAAAAAAACCTGTACTACTACTATCTTTACAAGGGAAAATGGAAAGTGTTGCTCCCTTTTTAACACCTCGTTGTATGTTATATTGTATGTGGGATCAAATAAAAATGTACAGATAGAAATTGGTTAACATGAAATAAATTAGAATTTAAAAGTCTGGGTCCGTGGGATGTAAATGCGAAATGAAAAATGTACATTAGGGTTCCATGTGCAATAATTAAACAGAAATAGAAGAAAAAGCTTTGTCGAGAGAGGCAAAGAAAACAGCAGTTCCAATTAAGACAGGTTTACTCTTTTTTTATATCAAACTAAAGTGATTTCTTCAGCCCCTGCTTTCCATGGTTACCTCAGACTTACAAATGTTGGTTCAATGAAGACATTTTTTAGGTATGGGAGAAAATGTGCTTACATTTAATTCTATTATCGTTAAATGTTAAATGTTCCAAATGGGAAAAATAATCAAAAAACTACAATTTAATTGGAACTAAAAAAATATGAAACAGTGATTTTTTATAGCTGTAATAATGAAGGAGTATTCAAAATGTTTCCATTCATGTTCGATTTTAATGATTAAATACAATCACTCATACCTGGAATAAGTTTTAAAACAGACTGAGACAAATCACAGAATCTAGGCTACAGACCTGGTCCACTACCTTGACGGACAGCACACCACAAAAAGGACATTAACAAAAATCACAAAGTATATGAATGAATAAAATGAAAATTACACAAACCATCTTGCAACATCTCTTGCAAGAAATGACCCACAATAGCAGCAAAACACCAAAAAGGGAAAATCCAAATGTTGCACGAAGCCGTGAGCCCATCCTAAGTGAAAAAAAGGCTAAGCTGAGCAGAAAAAACTGTTGATGAAGAAGAAGAAACCTGAGAAAAAAGTTAACTTAGGCATGTTCCAGGCCCAGTGGAAACAAGTCCGAACAAGGCGAAACATATCTTTTGAAGATTATCAAAATGATCATTTTCATAATCAGCTCTTCCTAAGCACTGCAATAAGACCAAACTTTAATGCATATGAGTTCAGGGAGGAGAGACCATAGAGAGGAATTGGAGTCCACTTGGACCCCAGTCCCTCGGCCCACAGGGGCAGCAGGGCTGGCCAATCTGTGGAGGTTGCGGTCAGGCAGGCCATATGCAGCAGAACTGCCCAGGACGGCGGCCGTTAAACTCCTGACCCTGTCCACGGTAGGATCCATTTCATGATTCAAGATTTAATTCAAGATTCAAGACGCGCAGGCGGGGTGCAACAGCGGTGGGAGGACGACCATCCGCCCTATGATGAAGTCCTGGGGGTGGTGGTAATAGCTGAGGGTGTCAGGGTCGGTTGAACGCTGGATACAGGTTTGTAGGTCACCTTGTTCAGCGAGGTGTATTTCCGGAGTTGGTATGGAGATCTGCCGGAGTGAGGACACCTTGAGCCTCCGTTGGGTGACTCTTCGGGCAGCCGATGGGCTTGATATGCCCTTTATTATAGGGTCTGCAAGAAGGACGGCGTGTGGTGGTTCTGCTTAGACGACCGCTGCCTGATCCCAGTGACCCACAAGGATGTCTACCCGCTCCCCAACTGGAGGAGTCCCGGGGGGGCAAGGATGAAAAAAGCTGAGTGGTTCTCCGCCTTAGATCTCATGAGTGGGTATTGGCAGGTGACGGTGGACCCCCAGGACTGTGAGAAGACCGCGTCTGCCATGTCCCTTGGTTTCTACCAGTTCAAGCAGATGCCTTTTGGCCTATGCAATGCTCCGCGACCTTCCAGTGGTTGATGCAGAAGTGTCTGTGGGACCTGGTAAATGATTCTGTTCTGATATACCTAGACAATATCGTGGTTTTTTCCCCAGACTTTCAGGGCTATCTGCATCACCTGGAGGCGGTGTTCGAGAAGCTGGGTCGGTACTGAAGCTCTAGTCCCAGAAGTGCCAGCTCTTCCAGAGGGTGCGGTACCTGGGGCATGTGGTGAGCAAGGTGGGGGTAGCCACAGACCCTGAGAAGACAGCTGCGGTCCAGGACTGGTCAGTACCTGAAATAGTTTCTGGGGTTTGCTGGTTACTATCGGCGATTCATCCCCGTACATTAACTCAGGAACGAGTGGCAAAGAAATTAATGTCAGCAATGACAGCAAATATTCCTCTAGTACAGTTTAGTGGGATACGTGTAACTTACATGGTCTTATGATAGCGTTGCACATTTCAAAAGAGTTCAGATATTTGATCCATGATCTTAATATTTTCACTGAAAAAAAAATTGCAACCTCTCGAATATATGTAAATACCGTCTGTTTAAATACTGAATTGTATTGCCATGACCGGTCAAATAATTCACCAGATTCATTCATCATCACTGTGATACTTGTCAAATCTCCCGTGAGATTTTAGTTTTTTGCCTTTGCTGCCATCTCAGACTCATGGAATGTACATGTCAAGGGCTGTCACACTTTAAAATAAAAGCTAAACAAGTTACATTAGATTTCTGTAGAGTGTAGTGACGCCCAGCTTGTAAATCCTAAACATCAGAAGTGGTACAGTGCCAAAAGTGAAAGAAAGTTTGAAGTAAGGTATTGAGTAGATTGCTATTAATTATTAAATCGAATATCCTTGAAGATGACGAATAGTAACAATAGTTAGTTAAAAAACTAAATTCTGTATTTGTATAAATTAAGAAACCCCAGCCAGGAATCTAATTCTGATTATCACTATATAATGACTAACCAATATGGCATGTATGTTTTACATATCTTGATATACACACAATAATCTTTTACATTCTTTTTGTTTTCCTTCATGTTTGTACGCGCCCCCTTGTGTCGAACATCCAGGATGTACATACGCTGAATACCTGCATATGTAGGTGCATATCACTGTAGATAGGTTTCCAAAATCAATTTACAAAGGCAGCTTTGAAAAAGTGTCAGACACACTTTTTTACATAAATGACTTGCAAGCTGTTTAATCTGCTAAAGTGAAAATGTAAAAGGACAAAGTACTGGTTAGCTAAACAATTCAGGAATCAGGAAACAGCTAAACATTCAAGTATCTGCAGGTGAGTAATGTATAATACACATTTTACATCCACCTGTAACAGAGACAGAGTGTTAGTTTTGCAGTTTCTCCACTTATGGTTGAGTCGAGGATAGGGGGAGGGAAAGCTGATAGCGAGTCAGCATTCAAAGCAGACTGGAAAAGCAAACATGCTGTGTCTAGTTTATTTGGCTATTTTCTTCAATGTTGGCATGTGTGCTACTCCAGAGTGCCTAAACTAAAACATCTTCCAAAATACAAACTGGGGAGAAAAAAAAACATGTATGTAAAATGAAAATGAATGAAAACAAAATACAAACAACAAAACACTGCTTTTCAGTGCCGTTTGGCATATTTCTCGTGTCTCTTGTCTCTTAGGTGTCCGGCTTTTCCTCGTCTCAGACACCTACTGGGTACAAAACGATTTCTAAAACTGGGAAATTCAGGTGTTCAGCAGGTGTGGTCCCAGATTGCCCAAATTTCCTCTCAGACTGACCCCTGCCATAGATAGTATGCAACTCCAGAAGACGAATAGTGGGAAAGGTGTCAAATCTGTGTCAATGAAAATGGTGTCAATTCAAAGAAAAAGGTTTCAAAGTGATATAATCGTATTTCACTTATTTTTTTCCTTGTGCAGCTGTGAATCCTTCCGCTAGATGTTTGAATCCCAGCAGTGCCATTACCATAGTTATGGCCATAGGTCCACAGAGGCAATGCAATGGCTTAGCTCAGTCTCACCAAGGGAAAATAGTAGCCAATGGTCTTATTGGTCTCTTGACAAAACTTGAATCAGGGGAAGTCACACAATTGGCTGCTCCAATTCTGTGGGAGAATGTCATTGTAATGTGCTGATACGCTTGGCTCAGGAGGGGGATAAGGTTGAAAAAGACCAAAGCTAAGCCTCTTATTTGTTAAACAGAAATACATGAAAACGAAACTGAAAAAGTTGGAAGAACCTTACTGTCAGTCGGTAAAGTTGGGTGAGTCGGTCGCTATCAATTAAAATGGCTGAAGTGTGATATGGAGTTCCGCCTGCACTAGCTGAAGCCTTAGCATTTGGCTAAATGGACTTTAAAATTCATCAAAATGGCCACATCTATCTATATCAATAAGCAGCATCTGAGGAGACATTGCAGGCAAAACTTGTGGAATCCATGTTTATCGATTCAGTTCAATTTTATTTATATATTGCCAGGAAGCAGCTTTACATGCATACTGGGCCTGAGACACCCTCAGAGCAAGCCCAGGGCAACAGTGGCAAGGAAAAACTCCTTGACAAACGGGAAGAAATCTTGAGCAGAACCTGGCTCAGAGGGGAAGCCCATCTGCTTCTGGCTGGTACAGGGCAGCTTTAATGTCTTAAACAGAGGAGTATGTCAATGCTGTCTAGGCAGGGAAATCTAAGGTTGAAATAGATGTGATTATAATGGCAAAAGGACAGAATGTCTTTGATTAAACAAATGCAAGAGGGACAGAAAGTTCAGGCAAAGAACGGTCCACCAGTGGAGGCTGAAGGGGATCTCAGGGGGATGGTTGAAGGGGATGGTTTCTGCCAAGGACAGGTAGAAGAGGTGAACTGCAGCCATGCCGACCTGCTCGACTGGATTCCTTCAGCCCCAGTTCCAGGCGAGAGCTCGGACCAGAGAGAGGAGACTCACATAGTTAATGTGAGATTGACAGACAGACAATGTTTACATCAACATAATACAGAAACAGAAGAAGCAGCACAAACACAAGATTTCCAGCCAAACAAACAAATGGAGAAGACGGGGGACAGAAGACAGTACAGTTAATCACAGCATGCTAACGAGCGTTAAGTACAAATAAAAGACATGCCATTCAATGCCATTCCCTGCCAACTCACCTAGAACCCCCACGTCATGTCATGGATTTTCCCTAAAAAAATTCTTCTAAAAACTTCTATTGAATTCATAGGACCTTGCAAAATCCTATAGCTCTATTCCAAATACTTTTTTCGTTATGAATTTTGGAAGTTTGGCCCTCTGAGCATTTTTGTGATTCTTTGCATGTGTATTCTAAGCCTCAGCAATTGCTTATTTTTCAGTGGACTGGGTTGAAATTTGAGAAATGAGAGCTCCATAGGGCATGCCGGGAGGACAGACCATCTGCATTTCCATGGTTACTGCATCACCTGTAATGGGGTGTGGTCTGTCACCAGGGTGACCTGCTGTCCCAGGAGGTAGTACTGGAGAGAAGAGAGGGTCCACTTAATGGCTAGGGCCTCCCTCTCTCCACAGCTGCATAACGTGACTCACTGGGGCGGAGCTTTCGTTTAAGGAAAACAATGGGTTGTTCCTCCAAGCCAAACTCCTGGGACAGCACTGCTGCAAACCCGGTCTCCGAGGCATCCGTCTGGATGACGGGCTGGGAGAAGTCAGGAGCACGGAGGACTGGGCCAGAGCACAGGGTGTGCTTCAGTTCCAGGACGGCGTCCTCCTCTCGCTGTCCCCAGGCAACTCGTTCCGGCTGCTACTTTCGGGTTAGATCAGCGACCTGAAGCGGTTGCAGAACCTCAGGGAGCTATTAGGTTCGGGAACCATCATGATAGGGCTTACCCAGGGGCTACAGGCCTCCTCGATGACTCCCAGGGTCAGCATCCTTTCCACCTCCTGCACAATGGCCTTCCGCTGTGCCTCAGATACCCAGTTGGGTCGTACGTTCCACCACCGTTCCTGACGGACTTGTGATCTGGTGTTTGATGACTCTTGTCCATCCTGGGTGGGTTGAGAAGACATCCTGGTACTGGGACACCAGCTCCTTTGCCTGTTGGACCTAGTGAGGGCTTAAGTCTTTTCCCAGGGCTTCCAGATTGCAGTCATTCTCCCTCTCTGAGAGACCGACTCTCTCCCAGATAGTGTACGGTCCTTGCTGGGAAGCGAGAAATGTATTCTCCATGGTTGGCACCAACAACCATAGATTATTTATCTCACCTGGTTGGAACTCCCAGGGCTGGGCTACCCGGTTTTTGGTGCGCTGCTGGACACGTTGCGTTTCCTCCACATGCTCCTGCACCAGCGGCATGACCTCATTGATACGACTCCTCATGTCTTGGATGTGCTTGATGAGGCTGCGGTGGGGTGCTGGCTGCCCCTTCCAGGTCTCATTGGCCAGGTCTAGAAGGCCATGGGGCCACTGCCCATACAGGAGCTCAGATGGGGAGAAGCCTGTAGATGCCTGGGGTACTTCCCATATAGCGACGAGCACATAGGGAAGGAGTTGGTCCCAGTCACGCCCGTCTGCAGCAATCACCCTCTGGAGCATGTTGAAGCGCTCTATCAGGCCATCGGTCTGGGGGTGGTACACAGGTGTGCGGAGATGCTTGATCAGAAGTAGGCAACAAACATCGGCCATGACCCTGGAGACAAAGGGAGTTCCTTGGTCAGCCAGAATTTCCTTTGGTAGCCTTGACCTGGCTCCAGGCATGGCGCAGGCGATCATCCTGGAGCTGCACCATCCTGAACCCCCCCTGTGGCAGGACCTGGGTATGGGAGTCAGAGAGAACAGTGAGACCAGCTGAAAAGTTCTACAGCACTATAGGATTCCAGACAAATTCATAACCCTCCACCAAAATCATTATCAAGACATAACCTGTTGAGTTGTGCACAATAGACATCTACCTGATTGCCTTGAGGCTAAGATTCAAGTCCATTATGACTGTTTAATTCCCCCATTCCTATTCATCCTCCTTGAAGTTTGTATCATGAGCACCGCTTCCAAAGGAAGGACATCAACGGTTGTTCGTTGGTCTCATCGCCAAAGTGCCTCCTCTGTTGTGCTGGGTGCCTGTGGCAGCACGAACTGATGGTACGCTGACTGCGTCATCCTCCAACGTCATAGGAAGTGTGCAATTAGTGGTGCGGCTGCTCTGTGAAAAGAAGATAGGGCGTCGTCGTGTGAATTGGAGGAATCACGATTTTGACTTCTCCTCCCAAAGCCGTCGGAGCGGGGGCTGCTTTGGGGTCAACCTTTTCGGTTGAACAAGTGTGGGCTGGGAAAAAACAGGAAAAATTATTTAAAAATAAAATAAATCCAAGTGTTAAACTTCATACTTAAATTGTATAGCTGTTAACCATTTTTTTCTGTAATGAGGGTAAGATATGTTTTCAGAAAATACTCAATATCAAAACTGTGATCAAATCATTCCAAACATAATGTATTTATTTGGGGTGTAGGGGCAACATACATGTAAATATTAGTATACTAACATGTCTGTACAGGAAGATAGGGCATGCTCCTATGTTTTATTCTGGTCTCCTCTGTACTTTGTGCAACTAAAAAATCATAATTTATATATATATATATATAAAATATTTCATCATCAGTTTTCATGCATCTTCAAACTTCCACCCACCAAAAACACAATGTTCTGGCATAACAACTGCGACAGCAGTAGTTGAAGTTATGTGAAAACTCTCGCGACTAGTTGTTTTGACTGTAACCGAACAAATCCTCATCAAGAGAGATTAAAAAATAATAAGGAATTCTACAGAGAAGACACAGTCCTGTTCTTCAATTCTTTTTAACGTTTTGAAGATGAGTACGTAATTACACAGTGCATCACTTTTTGATATTTTTTCTTTGTGAGGTGGTTTTGCGATTATCAAAGGTCTATTTTATGCCAGGCAGGTATTCACAATGCTTAGATCAGCTTCATTAGTTAATGGGCTCAGATGACAGTTAAGGCCTTCTACTCCATACTCAAAAACTGATTTACTCTGCATATTTTCTGTTGTCACACAAAGTAGAAAATGTCCTTATATCCAGTATACGTTCATGCAAGCATTCAGTATGGAGGATGTCATTATAAATATTATTCAAACAAGAAAATATTGTCTTATGTATTCTTAAATCTGGTAACATCATTCATAAACACATGACAGACAGTCCCATAATGCAGCACTCTTAAACGTCCATGTCATCTTTTCCAGCTGTACCATGGACATCACTACTATTTTCCTTGAGATGGGGATGTATAAGATTTTTTGGACATGTGAGTAATCTATTACTTAGTATATTACAACAGAGTAGTTGCAGAATATACATTATTTAGCACCAGCTTTGTCAGGAGGTAGCGCTGGTGGAGGTGGCTACCAGGTTAATTGGTTTGAAAATGGCTGATGTAACTGCTGGTTGAGGCTTGAATGAGGAATGCATTGCCTTGGAATAGTCAATAACCCTTCAGCAGCGGAAAGAGTATAACCGCTGAGGTGAGTTAATGCTCAGTCGTTCTGCAAAGTACATTTAGACAGGAAAAAAGTTGGGTGTCAGGTGGCGAGAAAGAATACTTTGCAAAGTGGATTCGATTATCTGAGTTTTGTTCGTTGCCAGCTACTTTTTGGTTGCAAATTAGTTCTGAATTCTATTTTTTTGGTTTATGTTATTTTTAGTTTTTTTTTTTTTTATTTTACCCCTTTGGTGTTGAGGAGCAAGTGGGCAGCGTGAGTTTCTAAGATGGTGGGCTTGCCTGGTGGCTGTCCGGCAAGCAAGGGAAAGTGGAACTTAAACCTGTGGGTAGAGAGAGGGAGTTGATGAATGGAGGTGCCGGTGAGATCCCATATAAGCTTGGAAGCACTTTAGGAATGTGGTTCCCTATGTCATAACAGCATGTACTTTTGGGGGGAGTTTGCGTTAATTTTGGGATGTTGAGATTTGCATTTGAGTGTGTCCAATGGAATGCATGCGGATGCATGTGTTGGAGCATCCTCGGTGGTGCTCCTCACCCCCTGTGTGTGGAATATCTATAGTGTGTGTGTGTGTGTGTGTGTGTGTGGGGAATAACTGTGGTGGTTATTTAAGATTGCTGTGAGGCAGGTTACTCTCACCTGCAATTAGTCTTGGTAGATGGGAGGGGGGACAACAGTACGCAGGGACATCTGTGGCCAGAAGGAGAGGGGGGAGCAGACAGTGTTGGGGTTAGTTGGCTGTGGCCATCCTATGTGTTATGAATTTGAATTTCATTCTGAGAAATTTTAATTGCAACTAGGGGGGCTTGGCCCACCAGTGAGCTCCAAGAAGGGGCTGAAAGATGATGGAAGATAATCTTAAAGTCTTTGGAAAGTACTAACCAAAGAATATGATTCCTTAATGTGTACAGCATTCAGCTAAATGTTTCATATATAAATAGCACGGCAGGAGTGCCATCTGGAAATACTTTGGATTAAAGCGGATGACCATCGCAAGCCGAAAGATTCAGCAAAGCCTGTATATATTTGATGTATCAATACAACATTCCAGTTAACCCTATTTACAGTGTACATAAGGGCCCTATCTTACCTGTCCTGGCTCAGAGCGGGCCAAAAGTTACTTCACAACAGGTAATAAGGGTACGCTAACAACGCACAGGCCACCAGGCAAGACAAAGACTCCAAACTACACCAAATTATTCCACACCAATGCCTTAAGACTACACCAACAACACACATTGGAGCTAACAGATCACAAAATCGATCATGTAAGGGGTACAAATGGACTTTAAAAGATGAAGTCGTCTTCCCACGAGGGGAATGAATGAAAGACTGCAGCAAGGTAGTGAAGATTGGTACCAGGATGGCCAAATAGCAGCTGTCAGTGAAGAGACAGGAACACAGTGGAAGATGGCGAGGACAAAAGGCAACACAGAACGCATGCCAAAACAGACACAGACCCCTCCTTTGACAGAGGTTGCCAGGATCAAATGGAGGGCTGGGCCTACATAACGAAAAGTGGAATTACCCAAGGTTCCACATTGGCTGTAACAGGTGGTCTTCAGAACGCACCAGAACCAAAAATTAAAACTGAACTGTAGGCATTCCTGGGATTGCTGAGCTTGTTATATCGTCTGCTAGATAAATCTACAACATGGCAGTGAACAGCTGTCCACACAATGGCTTATAACAAAGCTAAACAATTGCTGATGACATGTTAGCGCACGATTATAACAGCAAGCCCCTTGCTCTGGTGTCTGACGTCTCTGAATAGCGTGTGCAGGCGCAACCAGAGATGCTCCCTTCTTCATCCTCTGTAGCACCCTCATCCTGTTCTCTCCATGCTAGCTAGCTAGATTTCTGAGTGTGTCATGACACCAACATTACAGACTAATGCAGCCATCTTACACAAAAATGTATTACTCAGATTTTTTTGTGGGAATTCATTTGACATGCTGGAGCAATGTAACCAGAGGATTTCTGGCCAACATTAAGGCTGTGGACATTTTCTTCAACCACAGATAGGTCTGGGATAATGGACACAATGTTAATTCTCCACAAAATATAGTGACTATTATTTTCAAAATGGATTCAAACCTGAAGCTTTTTGTGGGTGCACAACAACATGCAATGGCAATGTGGCATAGACAAATATGTTTATTATACTAGCTGTAAAATTTAATCCAATAAAAGCAGTCATTTTTCATAAAAGAAGTATGTATTCCACATGTATATATTCCACATAAGTTGATTTATATACATAATGCCTATAACAATCCCACTGTAATCAATTCACATTTATAGAAGAGCTATGACCAGTGAGGGTTGACATAAGGTTTTATTCATTCTGTTAGGGTGGAGCTACACTCAACTATCAATCATTGACTTTTTTCAATCAATGAAAAATGTTTACTCTCCACAGCCTGTGTAGTTATTGGCCCACACGACTGCCTCAATGACACTACATGGTAGCTCCTCCTATTTTTGATTCACTAAAACCTTACGTTTGATATCGTGGCTCATGAAGCAGCAAGTTGAGCTGTCTACATGACTAAAATTCCCAATCAACCACCCTTCTTTGTCTACATCGCTAAAATTCTCAGTCAACTCACTGAGATCTCATGAGTTATAACACCCATTTTAGGCAACCAGGCCTGTCTAACATTTTTGTGAATGACCCCTAGAATGTGTTATGTTCTGGGAGTGCGTTTCTAATTTATTTTGTGTTGCTTACTTGCCCAAGTGGTTCCACCATTCCACTTTACACCAATATTTGCCAAGTGAATCATTCAGTGGTCTTGTGACATTTTCATGACTCCCCTACATAGAAATGCTGTAATTTTCATGACCAAGGCTGTTTGTATTTAATCGCACGTATTGGTAGGTTTCGTGTATTTCATATGTATGTGTGTGAGCATTGGTATGAATATATATGTGTTTCATATTTATGTCCAATATTCAGTATGTACGTATTTGAAAGTGTTTCAAATGTGTACGTGGGAGTGTTTCTTTCTGTGTGCGACAAAGTTTGAAATAGAGCGCTGAACGACCTCTCATAGCAAAAAGTCCGTTAATGCAAAGTCTTGATACAGTGTTTGTTTAGTCTGGGTTGTAATACGTAAACTAAAATTTTATATCAGGTCAAGTGAGAGAAAAAAGTTAACGTCGTGTCGGGTTAAGATATTTTTTGTTTTCGCTCACAGTTGCAAGTGCAAACTAGATCATTGATTGTCATTTGGGAACGAGCTATACGCCATAGCGAAATTAAATGAAAACTCTTCTATCCTATTCATTAATACACATACAGTAAAATAATCCATCGTTCTGTACATTAAAGACGACTGCTTCGTCTCATTATAACAGTTTGCCGCAAATGGTTTGCAATACCGTGAATGCAGCTGCTTGCCCAACAAATAAATGGTGACATAACCTCTTGGTTTTGAAAATTTTAGGTTGTACAGCAGGTATTAAACATTGTATAATGTAAAATATAAGGATTTTTCTTCATTGTGTTTATTTGTTTAAATTGCTGTTCAAGCGGTTTTAACATTTCCCTCGTTGAGTCGACATGCGCACTTAGCTCCGGATTTACAACGTGG
The DNA here is from genome assembly GCA_019788955.1 of Albula glossodonta. NCBI lineage: Eukaryota > Metazoa > Chordata > Actinopteri > Albuliformes > Albulidae > Albula > Albula glossodonta. The sequence goes on along the minus strand of JAFBMS010000071.1, from coordinate 1,954,490 downwards.
AAGGATTGCACTGATGTTGCATAATATTACATCAACATGTCCCCGTTATATTACTTCTTTCCACATTCACAAATCCACCCGATGTACTAAGAGTAAAAACTGAAAACAGCTGCGGGAACGATTGACAGAGGTAAAAAACAAAAGCACGTTTTAGTGTCTTTCAGAATACTATAAACCTGTTATAGTACTTGTTACTCACATTTAAGAAATACGTAGATTGTTAAGGTAGTTATTCGGAAATGCATCATATTTCCTTTAAGGCGGTTATTTAGAGATGTTTTGTATCTAAATCAGATGTCGAAAATACAATATTCGGTAATAGTCCATTTTAAGATAATTGCATCGCTCTTCGTGTTTTCAGGGATGGACTGGTGATGGGGCATCGGCATTAAATGTAAGCCTGGTAAAGGCATGCCTGGGCATGTATGAAACTGTATAGAGGACAGACTAATTTAGAAGGTGCAGAACTGACTGCCGGCTTTGCAGACGGAAGAAGTGTTGTCTTAGGCTCTAAAGCGTCGCACACACGGATGAAGGTACTGTACCATGTTTTTCCACATGATAAAATATTATTCAATGAGTGAGTCAAGTTGGAAGAAGGAGGGAGGTGACTTGGCTGGTTATGATTACTCATACGTATGCTCTACGAGGGAGGGCACACGTCTGTAAGGAACAAACAAGTCGTTTCTTACGTACTCAAGGAAGACATTCTCATAATTCTCTGTTGATTGTCTTACATCATCATTATTTGTCATTTTTCATTGTCTGTTTATTTATAACCCAGCACAATCTATTAGTAATCAAGGTTCGTCGCTTTTGAATGGGTACTGTATCGCGATTGCCTGATGAAAATTCACAAGGGCCTTTCAGAAACGATTGCTGACAGGATTAGTTCATTTAAACGTACAGTATACACATTTGAAAAGAAATATCACGAATATAGCAATCCTATAAGAGAGGGGTTCTTGAGTGAAGTAAGTTTGAGAGATGATGTGTATTGCACTGGCGTGAATGCTGTTTTTTATATTTATTTTTTGAAGATAATATAAAATTAGAATGGTTTAGACAAAGATTTGTATATTATTATTATTATTATTCAGATAATTTAGAATGCTTACTTTTCCTTCTTTGGATAGCTTACTTTTCTTCCTAGCATGTGGAAGACATGAAAGGCCATTAACATGAATGAGGTGTTATTAAAATAGGAGATTAACTGTGATGCATAGCCCTTCCAAGTTTTACTGAGGAAGGGGGTACGCATGGGAAATCGTATTCGTCAGATTTGTAATGATACGAGTGTTTGCAGTCTGATTACAAAATAATAACATTTCAAAGTGCTGTACCACTGTTGTTAGGGCCTATAAAAACCAGGAAACTTCTGCAACAAGTAGTAATTTCCTCCTCACGAAGCGGTAATACTTTAATATATTCTTTTCTCAAACCTATGTTTAAGAACTCATGTAATTTCAGTGTGATACTCATTTCAGTTATTTAAGTAGTGGCCATAATTTACGTTTCAACCATGTGGATGGTCTTCAGTCTAAAACTGAGACGACAAACATCTCATATTTATGTTGTGCCTTGAGAAATTCGCAAGCTAGCTGAAAGAGCTTTAATTTCTTTTTAGGTGATCAGGTTTAGAGTTTTGAGATTAGTTGTTTCTCCAGTTTCATTTCAAAAGCCTACTTTGTTGTAGATATAAAATATTATAAGACAAAAGCTATCAAAAAATGCTGGGTTCTGTATTATTGTTTTTTTTACCCATTCCTTATGTAATTGTAAACAACCAAACTACTTTTGCTGTAAAAGTTCCAGTTGATAGTGAATGTTTGCAAAAGCCTCAATTTAATAAATTAAATTGCCTGAGATCTAGGTCAACCTTTGTACTGACAAGGCATTCTAGCAAATTCTGTTAATGGTGATTTAAGCTATTATTTAGTATTATTTTACCTCACACAATATGTGCTCAGCTCGGATTGCTGAAGATTAAATGTTTCTTTCAGCAGCTGAATAAATACTCTTGAGGAATAAAGTGTATAATTATGTAACTCACTATACTTACTAGACAAATATCACTATATTTACAGGCAAATCTAGACCTGCTTAACTTAGTTGACTAACTGGTTGCAATTCTCCGGAATTTACCTCTGATTTTAGCACTTTAGCTTTATTTGTATCCAGACTGAAACAGGGCTTAAAGATACAAACATAATAATACAAATTTAGCTCTATCAGAGGCCAACCTCTAGGTGACCGACACAGGTTTCCCAGAGTGAACGTGTGGCCATGTTTCCTTTTAAGAACTTCATTGTGCCTCTGCATAAAAATGCAGATATTTACACTCACTAAAGTCGGTAGCAACTTCACAGTCATCACTTGCAAAAATGCTTGGAATATTTTCTGTTTAGCATGATTTTTCTGACAGAAGAGAATAACTATAAGATCCCCAATTTTTTATTAATCTTCAAATCTTTCATGCCGACTCACAAAACCAATACATTTACTGGCAGTTTATCACCTGAATAATCTGTTTTCGTGTATGGATAAATATGTCAGTCTCTGGATATGTTACAATTATGTGTTGAGCTGAGATGAAACATTCAGGTTGCTATGAGCCACTTTCGAGGAAGCTGCAGGAAAACATTCAAGAAAAGGGGAGTGATCTCAAAAGTTACGGCATGAACTGACAGTTATTTACAGTTGAGGATAATCCTCAGATCCTATCATTTTAATGACGACGAGCCATCTAAAGCAAACCATGAAAGGGTAGAGAAAAATGAAATGGCATTCAGGTGAAGGCAAGACAAGACATTGTCTAAAAATTTATTGAACAGTACATAAGTTGTTTCCTATAATGAGTTTGAGAGTCTGTAATACATCGTAATCTTGTGGAAATAATTTACTTCAAATTGTACAAGGCAATGAACATAATGTAACAGCTGATATATTGTATTTTTTTAAAAAAATATTATTTGTGATCATAAAATCCAAAATTTATAATGGGTTTCACTTTTTTAAGTGGGTGGAAAGACAGGATTGAATATGGATATGTGCTATGTGCCATGCACTAGGCACAGAAATCATTAAAATATAGTCACTGTAATGTAATGACTGGCAGCAATGTGCACCCCATCTAAAAGAAGGCTATTATTGAATACAGTCTTCTTTGCAGCCAGGAAATATCATGAATTGGTTTTCCGCAAGTCCTAAAATATAAAATACCATAACAAAACAGACAATCTTATTATACTGTATTACTCTAATATGGAAGAAGATCCTGAAATACTGGTTCAGATAACTAGAGAACTAGTTTAAACACAAAGTAGGTAAGTTATTCTGTAAACTGTTTACCTTCACCTTCTTCATCCTGCAGTCAATGTATGTAACAGCCTACAAAACTGCAATTAGAAGATGTTGCGTGAATGGTGTCTGCTGTAACATATAACTCCTTTTCGTTAATGAAATGAAATACAGATTCACCACAATGCACCTACAATATTCATTCATTGTGTGGAGCACTTTCATACAAAATCCAGCAAACTCTGTAGTTTAATGTTACGAGTATTTGAAGTATAATGTACATCCTGGGGTATGTCCCGTACAGTGACACTCAAACTATTTTTCATATTATAAGTAGCTATTGTTTGGCTTCTTAATGTTCTTGCATTAAAAATAACAGTTGCATTACATTGCATACTACATCCAGTAAACTCATTGATCCGTTTGTAGAGTCATTGATCTCATATAGAACAGGGAAGGGAGGCTGAATCGCTATGTACCTACGGGCCGACCCATCGCCTACACACTACTAATACCACAAGGTATATACAAACGTTCACAGCAACAACGCATCACTGATATAAAAATAATATACAAACGTTATGAAACACCACATCACTGAACTAAATCATATGTCCTGTATTAAGGCTAGCCCCTATTCATGATTCATTCATTTTCAGACTTCATCAGTGTAAGGTGGATCTTAAAGAGCACAATCCCTGCACTATTGTAGCATTCTGTAAGACCTATGGATGTTATTAGATTAAAAATAAGATGTTTAAGTCCATTAAGTGTTTCTGTCAATACGAGTAAATTCATAACGTGGTCATTTTCTACAGGCTCTGTTTTGCCATGGAGTGCTCACAAAATCAGTATTACTACAAAGGTGAGTGCCACAACTGCCAGCAGTGCGGACCTGGGCAAGAACTGTCTGAGGTGAGTTTTTTTTTATAAAACGTACAACTAATAGTCCCCTCATTAAATGTGTCTGTTTTCTACAAAAAAAAAAGGTTGAAGGAGGTGGTTATGCACAGAGCACAGATTTGGTATGAGAAAGTTTTGCCTTGCGGAGTATCAGAAAAATGATTTCTGATCGCTGTAAAATGGAACAGAGTTTGTTTTGACTGTGGCAAGCTCATTCGAAAAGAATCCTGCTGGCTAAAAATGTTGTTCCAAGTTCACACGAGTACACTTGGCAGAGCTGCCCTGGAACTTCGCATTTGCTGTAAGGGGGACCCCATGCCAAAGGAGGTTAACCCATGACCTGAAATAACCCCAGCGCTCAAGTGGCAGAAACAGCAACGTACCTCAAAATACAGACATCCATCCTTTGCTTAGCTCTATATCAGTTCTGAATTATGAAGTTTAAACATAACTCTGGGGAAAAAGGGACATATTCAGCTGAACAGAAATAGAAATTTTGAGGCATTTTATGAAGTCAAGTCTTGGAGGTAGTTGCTAAGTTTATGTTTTAGTTCTGATGGAGCTTACAGTGTCTGTTCTCAACTGTATCAGGACTGTGGCTACGGAAGTGGAGTGGAGGCTTACTGCACCTCGTGCAATGCAAAGTCTTACAAAGAGGACTGGGGTCACCACAGCTGCAGACTCTGCCAGTCCTGCAGACGGGTTAACAGGCACCAAAGGGTTCCCTGCACGTCCAAGAGCAACGCTGTCTGTGGAGAGTGTTTACCAGGGTATGTGACCCACGTCCGTTAACTATATGTTTGTATGCGGCTGAGATTTGAGGAATGTGTGTGGAAGCTGATTGGCATTTCGCCAAATTAAAGAATAGATACCTGTGTGAAATCTAAAAAGATTTTGTGACATGGCTGTTCATCGCTTTTTTTTTTCCAATTTTACCCCCCCGATAGATTTTACAGTAAGACTCGGATAGATGGGTTACGTGATTTGGAATGCATGCCCTGTGGGCCCTCATCGGTTAATGAGCATCAGTGCACCCGTAAGTTTTTTGGAAAACCAGCTCTTTCAGTCTGTATGTCAAGTCAGCTTTGTGTGACAAAATGTCCAGCAATTGCAAAAATAGGGTTTCTTTTCTGAATAGTTTGGTAGTAATATGAGAGTCTTTTTGGCGACCCTCAAAAAAGGATTTATTCAAAGCACATAACATCAAATGTATGCCTGTTAACAGTTTGGAGTTTTGTTTATGCTTTCCTTGTAGTTTCAGATGTTATTTGACATTAGGTCATCATATTCACTGTTCAGTATCACAAAGTGTTTTTGGCCTGGATACGAGGAACGTTCACCAGGCAGACATCTACGCAACTGTTTTGCAGGAGACAGAGGAGAGGGTGTGGAGGAGGTCTGGAGCACTCACGATCCGCCCCCAGAAACGGCTGCTGCTGCCACTGTTATTTGTGGAACTCTGCTCGTCGGAATGATCGCTGTGTCCGTCTTCTTGCTTCTGTACTGCAGACATACGTCGCTCAGAAAAATGTTTCAAGGTGCCCTCCTTCTTCCTCAAAGCATTTATCTATCAGTGAAAAATTCCCTTCAGTTCATTAATACCCTGAAGTAAGAATGTGAGCAGTGTTTGATGGAAATATTTACAACATGACAGAGATTTCACTTGGTCCATCTGAATACTGCTCCACTGCCAACCTGTGCAATGATCACGATTGTTCTGACAGGGTGTGCTGGGTCCAAAAATGGCAGCCACAGTGAAGACAACCGGGCTGCGGATACAGCTGGGAACACGGAGACTGTAGTGCTAAACCTCGAGAAGGACGTACAGCTCACGAGTGAGTAACGTGAAAGTACCCTCCCTTTCAAAAATTAAACATACTAGAGTGGATTATACAGAGGTAGACAAATTAATGGAAACAACATATGGATAGTAAATAATTAATAAGGAGTTGGGCCATCTTTTGCCAGCAGGACAGCTATATACAGTATACATATGTGTGTGTGTATTGTGGCGTGGAGGGAGGAGCAAGCTCCTCGGCTCCTCCCATTGTACTGCTATCAGTCTCCTCGTTCCCTCCCTCAGCCTGAGAGTCAACTGGACCTACAACAGCAGTTGCCGTACGAACAGACAGGCTCGCTGTGTGTGTGTGTCTGTGTGTCTGTCTATGTCTGAGCTGTTTTTGAGTTTAAACCTGTTTTGTAGTATATTTTTGTTTTGTTGTTCCTTTTGCCCCCTGAAAGGGATAAGTGAAAGGCCTTGGGCCACTTTTTGGTTGAAAGTTTTGGCGTGTTTCCTTCAACTCACCACCTGGCTCAGAGGCCACACCCGACACTGGGCCACAATACATATATATATTTAAAAGCAAATTTCTCAGGATCTCTTTCTAAATTTATTAATTTATTGCTATATAAGTTTTGAACTGTTTCTTTTGGGATATGGCGAATTCTTCATGAAAGCCTCCAATCAGTTGAAAGATAAATGTAGTGAAAATCCATTCTCACTCTGTGTTCCAGAACCTTCCAGAAAAGTTTGATGATGCTTAGATGTGGTAACTGGGGAGTCCATGGGAGATATGAGACTTGCTCTTGGTGCTCATGAAACAACTCTAGAATCTGTTTAGCATACTCTGTTTGGCTTTTGCCTGCATGATTCCTACCTTCTCTCTTACTAGCATTACACATGAGAGAGCTAGAATTTTTAGCTCTCTGCCATGTTTCTTTACAAACTTAAACATTAAAGTGATTTGAAAACAGAAAAAAAAATAGTAATTGGTATTGGCAATATGAAACATATGGGTTTAATTGCCATTTACATACATGAGAATATTTTACATACATATTTTACCTTTTCATTTGGTGATTCCATCTCTTGTCTACCCCCCGTAAATGTATTGTAATGAATATTTGTAATATATTTACAATTTACTGTTGTAGATGTAGTGTCCAGAAGTGTTCCGTAATTTAGTGTCTTCCTTATTCATAAACTTTCTTCCTCACAGGCCTGTGTGAAGGCTCAGCTATAGTGGACCCACCCTCCAGCCTCAAGTCCCATCTCAATGTATGCACTTTTTCCGGATTCCCCACAGCAACATCCGAACCCCAGGCTTCGTACCCCAGCAGCTCATCAGAGACGCAGCCCCTCATGAGAAACTCGACCTGTAGCAGCTGCTCCCTGGGGGGCGTCTCTCAGAGGTCGTCCAGCTCCGCAAGCAGCGAATGCCCCGCAGACCCGTCCCTTTCCCTATATGATGAAGCCAACCTCTACTGCGCCTCCGACCATCAGGAGACCTGCCAGCATACCCCTGTCGAGTGCACCGAGTTAGACCTTCAGGACTCCATCGCTGCAGATGGCAGTGGCGCAAGTGTTGCGATTGAAGCACCGACAAGGGTGCCCAGAGACTCCACAAAAAATGTGTCGGCGGAACAACTGAACAGCCCGTCTGTCCACTCCATGCAGCGGCCTGACAGCTGCGCGAATGACGATCAACAGTTCAGCAGCAACGGTCTCAGATGCAGCAAAACGGTAATTCGCTTACTCTTTTGAGGCTGGAAAGAAGTCAGCCATTTTGTGTCCCCGGTTCCTTTTTAAATCAATGAATGTTCAGTTAAATCTCCTCTTTGACCTAGTTGAAATACTTGTTTTAGAATAAAAAACAAATTAAATATTTCAGGTTCTCCACAAGAGTAAGATGTTAACTACAGACGTTAGCTTCAAAGACCTTCTATCTGAAGGTTGTAGATGGTCAGGGTTTATAAAATGATAGCACTTTAGGTCCAGCGTATTTTAGGGCACCAAGCTTGCATTGTAAAAATGTTGATTGTGGAAACAATCTTTGGATGGATGTCATCCAAAAATTGATGCTATGAAATGGACCCCCAACTCTCTTTATGATCCAAAAAATTTGCTCTCAATTTTTATGAAGTACATGGATATACAGTCTTCCAATTCACTTTGCTTACAGTATGGTGAGGGTTGATTGCCTTGTGATTTGTGGTATACCATTAGTATACACATAACTGGATTTAGCGTCCTGCTCTTTAAAAAATCAGCATCCTGCACTTTAATTGTCCATTTTATAATTCCATAATATACAGTTGACAAATAAATAATTGATTTTTATATTTGTATTTGTAATCTGAGTTTGTGATGCATAGTGTGCCTGTGTATATTCCAGTGACAGATACAATACATTAAAACTTAGTTCTTGTTGTTCTGAAACCTCTGTGGAGAAGAGTCTTTCCTCTTTTTTGGGTAGTCGAAATTTTAAATCGTGGATTCTTTATGAAGATAATGCCGATGATGTTTCTGTTCACAGGCATCTAACATCCAAAGCCTGGTGAAGAGGAGCTGTGTTCTTATGCAAGGTATGTGTCTCCATTCCAAATATTTTGATTGGTCCTCTGATATGTCACATGGCTACAACTGCCAGAAGTTCTTTTTAGCTTTTACTCTGTTGAATGTTAATTGCCTGTTCAGCTGATACCTTTTGTTTTTGCATTAGACTGTAAAATGATATAAAATGCCATTGGTCAAGGTTCTGGACTTTGTTGGAAGGAACATTTAAACTTAAAAGAAATTCACAAACTTGTTATTCAGGAATATACAGTAACCAGGGTCTCTAAATCCTCAATAGCTTGGATTCGATCCAACATTTTCCCTAACATACTTTGACATTTTAGAAACAAATCCTTTTTTGTCTAGTTTACCAAGAGTAAAGAAGCCCAGCCGTACCATTTTCAGAATGACACAGCAGACTGTACTTAGTGTCATCACAATGATTGGAAGTCTATGGGAAGTGCTAGGAATGGCTACACAGCTTCAATTATAACTGAGCGAATTTTCCTCACATTCCAAGCTCTTTCTTGCTTGCCAGCTTCACTAATTCAACTTCCTGCCTTTTCCCGTTCACTTCTGACTCAAAAGTCCCTTGTACATATATCTGGGTTTGACAAAATATGGATCTGGACCTGAAATTATGAAATTATTGATGTAACTGCAAGTCATAAGTAAAATAGTAAATAAAGCTCTGGAACTTTTGCTTACAAACCACATCACTACAACAAGGCATCGAAAAAAGAATTCATCATTTTCATTGGAGCTACTTCCTTTGATTGATATGCAAAGCACTTCCCTGAGACTTTTAATTAATCGTGCTAATGCTGAGTGCAGTTCAGTGCATTGTTGTTGAGTACACAAACAGATATTTAAGTTGCACTGGATGGTGGGTTTCATTGCTCTTTGTAAGGAGATAATAAGGGCATCTTTGCCAAAACAGAAGGAGTATTCCTTTAGCACAGAATGACAACTAAATGTATAAAAACCCATTTGGATTAATTTTGATGAGTGCTGAACTCACTAAATTTGCATTTGTGAGCACAAACATGCTTTTAACTGTGTAGTAATGAATTAGTAGTTAGCCAGGGTCTGGGGACTGTGGAAAGGTTTGTGTTTATCTGAGTGTGGCAGTAAGGAGAGCTTAAATTCAATCATGTGACCGTGATCGAGACTTGGGAACATATCCTTTTCTGCCCAAATGATGTCTCTCATTGGGCAGCACCCTTGGCTTCACTCAGTGAAAGTGAAATATTTTAACGCTATCGAAATATATTTGCGATCGCCCGTGTGAGCTTCAAAAAGATGCAAATCCTGAGCATGTGGTGTAATTATGCAAATGAGATAGACACCTTCGTTAGCACGTGGGTACATGGCGGAAAATTCACTTTCGGAAAGTGCGTGCAATGTCACAGGGTGCGGAATAGTAGAAGCATGAAATTGCGTGCCTTTTGAGGACTGCAATTCATAGCTCTGCAGTGGCTGTGAAGTACCCCACATCAGAGCAATTTTCTCATGATTTCTCTCTAAACGATGTTCAGAGATATTCCAGCTGTCTTCAGACGTCTCTGTAGAAAGTTATGTCTTGTTTATTATGCTGAAATTCCCCTTATATTTTTTGTGAGAATTTCGGTGTGTCAATTTAATCATCACAATCGGTACGTGTTTTGTATATCCTAAAAGTATATTGCAAGCATGATCATTTCTGTATAAAGAATATCTGATATTTCTTTAAATTTTAATAAATAGTTAATGCCGTACCCAGCCTATGTACTGTGTGTTGATGGCAGATGGCACCAGTGCTCTGAGTTTGCTGCTCACTCCTTTGCTTTGCTTAACATGGGCCATGTGTAGCAGCTTTTTCATATACATGTGTGGATTTTTACAAATGTATGGTACAGTATTATTTTAATCAGCCATGGAAAAGGTTGGTAATGTTTATGGTTTTGTAATGGTGTGCATTTCATGAATGAATTAATTATTTGTCTCCACCAGCTTGCTGAATCATTCGCTGAATTTTCAGCCCTGCAAACATTAAAGAGAGAAGTATATTTAAGGTACAGAGAGAAATGAAGAACATTTAAACTGTAGGCTTGTATGTTGTTGTGAACTTTGTCAGGCCTACACTACTCTTTTAAGCAACAAAACCAGTTCTCCTCATTTTTGTTTGAGCTGTATCAGTTGTCCTTTTTCCTATTTCTTTTGAATCGTACCTGTACTGCGAAACACACACACTCAGCTATGCTATTTTGAGGTACTCCCTCAGCTCAGTCCTCATTCATATAATTCTTACTGCTGTGAGAGACATTTTGTCCCTCTAGAATGATAAATCATACATGTACAGATGGCTGTTAAACAGCATTCATCAGTGCAGTATTTATAATGAAAGCCCAAATAGCTAGTATGATGTGAGCATCAGCTGTTTTGGTCTGTGGAGACTAGTGGTGTCATAGCTATTTGCTAGCTACCCAGCCAGCTAGTGAGTTAGCCAACGATAGCCAAGTGCTAGCTGGTTAGGTAACGTCATCGCTCAAGTACATTATAATGCATGGCACGAAATGCAGCCTGTTTGTGGTAATACATTTTTAGCTGTTTTTTTATGGAACTATCATTTAGTCATAATGTTAATCACACATATCAAGAGGCTTGGGTGTCATGCAACCCTACCTACTAGCTAGCTAACTTCCCATGTTAATTTACAATGTCTTCACTAGCTATGTCCTCGCTGGTGAGCCAGTTGCAAATATATGTAGCTAGTGTCAGGAAGAAATTGACTATTGGCTGAGAATCCGTCTGTGTTATTGCTTGCATGTGTGGACTACTAATAACAAAATGTGTTTCACATGTTAAGACTAGTTAAAGTGCTGTGATGTTGTTATGCTAATCTTCCTATTTATGATCCCAAACTAACTAGGAAAAAGCTAATTACTATGATAATGGAATAAATCGTTCCTTTAAGAATTAAAGTATTCTGATTGGCCAAAGCACCGCCGCACCTTTGCAACACCTTTAGCTCATCACCATGAGCACAGCATGCTCAATTTCCATTGAAATGCAAAACCTGATTCACACACATACCTCTTCTCATCTGTAATGCCACCCACAGCTGTGATTTCATAAATGGAAAACTAATTTATATAAAGTTCCCAAAACATTTTTGTTTACCTCCATTTGGGTATTTCACTACTGTTATATAATCTCTCAAAATGTAAATGAATTTAGTGTACCACCAATGTTGCACATAAGCAGGATGAAATAACACCTTGAAACTTTTTGTTCACCAGTGTCCACTCTGTTATTTTAGATTCATTGTCCAGTGCTATTGGATGTTGGTGTAATTTCATGTTAATCTACTCCTGCAGCAACCCCTTACAGTAGATTGCTCTGAGATTATGTTGATGTGAATAAAAAAGAAAACAGAATACTCTTATTTTAATTTTTCTTTTTATTCATTTAAGAAGATATGTTAATAAGCTTCATCATAAGGTCATCTCTGGGTGGGTGATGTTTATAGTCAGTCCTACAGCTGGGTGTTTAAGTCATGACCAGTTATAGCTGGAGGTCTGCATTTTTAGGCAGCAGCCATTTTGGGCTAAACTGAAGTCATTAGTCTCATCACTCTCTAGAGGACACTTCTGGCCAGCAGAGTGCCTGCAAATATAAGAACTAATGATAGGTTGACTTTGTGTTCTTCCAACACCATAGGCAATATGTAATTGGTACACATTTGGAGTATGGAATGAATCTAGTTGTAATGTGAAATAGGGCAGTCAGAGAAGAGTTTGAAGGAGGGAGCTTTTATGTGCTTTGTTATGGTAAGTGTTAAATTTCCAATCCCATAGCACCAAAGACACATTCTTTGGATTATACAAATTGACAAGACACAGGCTTTCAATAGCTGTGTTGTGAATGGCATAGTCACTTATTGGTAATATGTTTTTGTTTCGTTTGTACTTTTTTTTCAATACTTGGAGAAATACTGTTCTTTGTATCAAATTCTCGCAGATCATTCTCCATTAAATTGCCAGTGTTACTGTGCGGAACAGCAGGTTACACTGTAATAGATTGCATCAGTCAAATGCTTCAGAGGCTACTGTGTAAAAGCCATTTCCAAAAGGTATTTTTTTACATTTTTACTCAAGGCACTTGAATGTACAAAAGCTGTTTTCCACTCGGTGCTGCTGTGTCCCAGGAATTTTCTTTATTTTGGCCAGGATGTAATGTCAGTTCTACAATGTCTCACTGTTCTGCAGGCTGCAGTGAGGGGCGGCAATCGCTCTGCCAAAACAGCAAGTGGCATACTTGGCAGTACTATGAATATATTAATGGAGATAGCAAAATATGAGATATACACCCTAAAACATTCCTTATGTTGTAGTCTGATAATGAATCAACCTGGAGTACAAGCACTGTGCTTCTTGAAAAATTGTCTAAATCTCTAACCTTACACAATGGCAGGTATCTCTCTCAGGTTAGCTTTACACAACAATTAAAAGAGCCAAGGGCCAAATCAGTAAACACATTCAACTTTTTCCACTGAGAACTTTTACAATAGTTCTCAGTTTTGATATTTCTTGACTATTTTATCAATTTTTATTGCAGTAAGCAACCGATAGTTACTGTACCATTTCAGCTGTAAATTATTCAGCTGTAAAATCTTTTTTGATAGCGTAAAGGTCACATTCTATCTGCAGTATGTATTTCTTGAGTTCGAGTAAGGTCTTGTGATCTGTCTCAGGAGTTCATCTGGGGAGACTACCTCGGGCTCTTGTGGAGTCGCTGGCCTTGAAGCTGGATCCAGTATTTCCCGGGGTGAAGAACTACCAGCAGGTGGCGCTGGAGATGGGCGTCCCTCTGGAGGTGCTGCAGAGCCTGCGAGGATTTGAGCATGTCTTCCAGTACCTCTCCTCCTGCACCCTGCACACAGTACCCGACCTCGTCAACACCTTCCACCACCTACAGAGGTTTGACACTCTGCTCCTTCTCTGTGAGTACGCCACCAAGGGCCAGCTCAACACCTGCTCACACTAACCCGCAGCAAGGCCAAAAACAACTCAGCCAGGATGGCATGACGTGTGTCGCCAAAACTGCTCATTTCTGGGGAAAAAAAGCACAAGTTAGCTATAAAAACATTAGGGATTTCAGGTAAAACAGATGTAAATGGTCTATTTTTGTTGTAATTGATAGGTCCATTTCAATTAAGAACTATTTTGGTGTATTTTTATGCGATCCTAGTATGGATTTAATACAGAATAGGAGTATTTTCTTATGTGACAGAATGACTGTATGCACAAGTGTTTCATATACCTTTTTTTTTACTGAATTCTTTGAACAATTAACCTTTTTTTTGGAGCGGACGGCTTGCTTTTCTGAGTGATGCCTATTTTGTTAAGCTGATGTATGTTTCTTAAATTTGTTTCACTCTTATATTTTAACTAACATTGGCATATGTTTTGATGACAGAATATTTTCGAAGCTTCTAAAATAAGTCGTTGTGGTAAGATTCCTGTTAGTTGTCAATTTTATGTGTTTTCTATCATTAAAATTGAATATTCTCAGTGACTGATCTTGGATTTTATTCAGCATTAATGATTCAAGTTTGACTTCCCTAAGGACATCTTATTTATGCACATAACATGTCAGAATTACATAGGATGAAAATTTTACTTCTCATAGGGAACAGACCAACTCAATTTTCCAAATGGAAAACAAGTATTGAACTTGGCAGCTTGTAGAAAAGTTGATGACAATAATTTTTATTATATAAATATATTCTTAATAAATCATTTTCATTGTGGCAGCTTTTCTGGGTGTTACCATATTTAATGAAACGTTGCCTATATAAACCAAGGAAAAAATAGTATTGTTTTCTTATTATTGAAGTGAAACCACTTTTATAATGGCCAAAGGGATACAGGATTTGGTGTATTGCTGTATATCACATGATGCACAGATATATTCTGAACTTGAACAGAAGAATGTTTTACCAGCACTATGTTCAGTATATTTAAAAGACTTCTGGTGAGACGCATAATTATCATTGATTGACATTGGCTCTTATTCAAAATTTTTTTTGAATGCCTTAGTCTCAGTAAAATTAACACTATAAATGTTAATTAGTAAGTGTGGCATTTTGAAGATTTATTCAACAGGATCACACAATATTGGTTTTTTTTTTTGCTCTTTCAGCGCAAAACAAAACTCCACAATATAAATCCACTCTTGCCTCAATGTCCCAGCACTCATCCTTTGATTCATTTTCAACCTGCAAGTATTATTTGTTCCATAAAAAGTATTTATCAGCATCAGTATAAATGTTATTAATAAAATACCCCTCGTTTATGCAGCATCAGATTGAATTAATTTTAATGAATATGAAAGCCGACTCTTACTTGAGTGTTGCAGATATAGTGAATTATATGACTAATTGCATATGTATGGTTGTATCCTGTTGAAAGTGTATTTCAGCTTATTCCCAAAGGTTTTTCATATAAAGATTGACTGAGCAGGTATGAAACAACTGATTTTTAAAATTTTTAATTAAAGTTTCTACAATGTACTTGATACAGCTCTTTTAACATTTGGATGGATATATTTTCACTGGAGAAGGTATTAAGAAGACACATCCATGAATGCGTAGTGAAATAACGATAATAAATGTATGAGTCAGCATGATAGGTAGGGGTAACACATATTATCTGTCATTCGAAATGTACTACATGCACCCAATATATTTAATTACTGCAAAGCTTTCTGTAAGGTCAAGGACGAGATGTACTGTTTCAATACAATACAGCATGACCATAACTGCATATTGTGCCATTAAAGTAAGACAAAAGAACACTATAAATGTATGTGTACCTATAATAAGCTGTTTTTATCAAATACATGTATCTGAATGTAGTTCACTGAATTACTTGTAATTACAATAAGCACAACTAAATTACGCTGACATGTGTTTAACATTCATGTATATGTACCAACATTATTTCATAAAAATGCAAAGCAATAGTAAGTTACAATGAAGAAATATAAAATCCAAAGAGAAAGTACATCCTTCAAAAAATAAAGAATTGCAGTTGCAATTTTTGAAAAAATAGAGCCCTCTTGTGTTCTTCTAATGTAAGAGCTAGAGTTTGATCTTCCCATGCAAATTACAGTTACTCCATGGTGACAGAATTAGAAAAAAGGGCATAAAACAAACATTTTTAAACAAACAAGAAAAACAAAAAGAAGTTCAAAATGACTTATTCAACCACATAGTTTCTTAGTAAATCTGCCCGGTGCCTGCCAGGTAAAGATGTCTCCCCCATGAGCCGGGTTCACTGGAAGTAAACCCTTCACTCAACCGGCATACAACCTCTATGTTTGTCACCTACGCCAACACTGTTACTGTTACTGTTTTGGCAGTAAATTACGCATTCCACACAGGTTAATCGTGTCGTATGTTGTGTGGCGCCAGGAGAGGTGATGGGAGAAGCACACCCTTTGGTTCCTCCCATGAGGTTGCTGTCAGTTCCAATTCCCTCCCTCAACCTGGAGCGAATGAAGGAACTTGAGCAGCAACGGCCTCACTAACAGGTAGGTTCACCTGTGGGGGATTACTAATCAGCACAGGTGTGAGCACTTGCCTTCAATTAGGCCACCCGTTTGAGCACAGCCTTGAAGACTGAGAGGAGTGAGCTTTTGTGTTGTGGTTTCCCTGGTTGTGCTGTTATATTTTGTACTTTTGTGTTTATTCTTTGTTATGTAGTTCCTGCCCCCCCCACCCCACACACACACAAAAAGGGGGTAAATAAAAGGCCTTTGGCCAGTTTTGTTTAAAATCTTGTTGGTGTTTCCTTCCAATCATGACCTGGCTCAGTGGCCATGCCTGTCACTGCACCACAGTTGTTTGATGTATATATATGTGTGTGCGTGTGCGTGCATGTGTGGGTGGGCCACTGTATGATGTATACAATGCACATGTGGCAGTGTTGGAAAATAAAGCATGCTATACCAACATTACAAACTTAACTGACAAAATCATAACCACAAAGATATAATTTACAATGTAATCTGTTGCGTTCTCTTCTGTTAGATTTATTAATATTTTGCAGACAACTAGGATTGGTTTCAGTAAGTGTCCCATGTGACTTTTTTAGCATTTGGTGAGTTGGGGTTCATATTGCATGTGGTTTTGGCAGTTTTGGCAGTTTTGCCCATGCTGGCCATTACAAACTGGCCAGATGGTGGCCTCATAGGGTCAAAAATCCCAGCCTGCTCCAAGCTCTGCACACATCTCTCCCATCCAGTCATAATGGTGTCTTCATCTTTATGACCAGTGATATTCTTATGTTTCATTACATAATTACATGGCACAAAGAGAAAAAATAACCTATGAGCAGAGACATTAAATAATTTCCAAAAAGGTTCAATTACTGCTGGCCTAACAATTCTTATTGTATGTATGAGCACTCTTTCTGAAAGAGAGATTTACGCAATATGACCAAAAGTATGTGGACACCCTCCTAATTATTGTGTTCAGGCGTTTCAGTCACACCCATTCCAATCAGGTTCATAAAATCAAACACATAGCCATGCGATCTCCATAGACAAACACTGGCAGTAGGATGGGTTGTACTGAAGAGCTCAGCGACTTCGAATGTTGGTGCTGCCGTCAGATGCCACCTTTGTCATAAGGCAGTTTGTGAAATTTCTGCCCCGTTAGATCTGTCCCGGTCAGCTGTAAGTGCTATTACTATGAAGCTGAAGCGTCTCGGAGCAACGACAGCTCAGCCACGAAGCGGTCAGGTTTCCACATGCTTTTGGCCATGTACTGTATATTCACCATCATGTGGCTTAGGTAAAAGGGTATGTTGTAATTGTAATTTTAATTGTATTTCAGCTGGACGATAAAAAGATGCTTCGATTTGGATTTAATTGTAATTCAACTGGACAATAAAAAGCAAGCTTTGATGGTCAGCAAATTTGCAATATTTTGTTATCTGTACATCATTCCAACTGAGATTCAGAATGCTTACTGGGATAAAATAAAATTTCTGGATGAAATAAAATTTCATTTAACCTTTAGCGTAAGATTTTATTGTACATTTGAGCATATAAATGAGGTCTTGCCAACTTATTTTTGCCCAAGCAAAAGCACACTTCGGTAGTGATAGTAACGTCAGGATAGAACAATCGTACGCATCTGTTTGTGCAGAAATAAGTGCTTTGGGTAAGCGGATTATTAACCAGAATTGCAATTGTTTGTAACCAAATGGATAAATGTCTACAGACGTGCTGCTCAGGAAGGTGAATCAAGGCAGGGTACCGATCGTTGTGCCCTGTGAGTAATGAGACAGTACGCTTACAGTAATCAAATGCCATAAATTACTCAGAGTAACAGATTCGCCATTTGAGAGTTTTTAAATATCCTTCGATTGGTATCTCAAATGAGTGCGATTGTCACAATACTGTCGTTATAGACTCAACTCCTCACTTGTAATGGACTGAAATATGCATTTGTGTCGTGTGTTGGAAAATGTGTCTTTCAGTGATCTCTCCCTCGCTGCTTTAATTAGTCGACCATCAGAAATATCATCAAACATTACCATACACGTAGGAGGTAAAACGTTAAAGTTGGCCGCAACATAAATCAAAATTTTTCTCTTATTTTTGTTTTAACATGAAAAAAATGGTTGTACAAGTCACATTATTAAATTTTTTGTACATTTCCAAAATTTTCCTATATAACTTATGTATCAGTTTTAAACCACATGACTTTCTACCGCTCTGAAAGTGAAAGCCTACATTTGAGCACCTTCCATTGAAAAAGACTGACAATAAAACAATAGGGACAAAACAAGAGAAGTGCTAATAAGCCATGGTTTTTAAAACGATTTTTCTAAAATGTCGGCATCTGAGGGTAGATGCTGTAAAAAAAAGATGTTTTAGCAATGCTGTACAACGGAGCAAGATATTCAAGATCAGTGATGCTGATTTCGGAAGAATGGACACAAGAAGCCACTATTTCATGAAAAGCGCTGATTTTGCTAGGCCAAACAGGACGTCAGAGGGGCAAAACATAGCAGTCAGATCTGCCTGTACGCAGATATTAGTCCTGGAAGGACTTTATATGAGTATATTTATTGGCCTCAAGTTGATTCCAATCTCGGTTCTGCTGAGCTGGATTAAACACCACAAGAGTAATCCAAGAGTATCATTTGGGTCAGAGTTTGGGTCACTCAGAGCAGGTACTTGGATGCTACTCAGATTCCCACTGCGATCAAAGTGTGAGAGAATCTTTGGCTACCATCCACAACCCCTACCCATATCATAACCTCACACTTATGCAATTGACTCCTCAAATGCACCATTAAACTGTGCAAAATTTAAAATTTCTCTATAATTAAATGTCCACCACTAATCCAAATTTAGTCCCTCAGCTTTGCCATTTTCCCAGAAATCTTTCGTATACCTTTGGATCTCATTGGATACAAATGTTGGGTATAATTATTTGTTTATTCATAGATATAAACAAATGTGTATAAACAGATGTTGGTCATGACCAATAATTTAACATTATCTTGAGACAGAACATAAGCTTGTTGCTTTGTATTTTCAGGCTAATAGTCAACAATGTACAGATATCTGGACCTGAAGAAGTTTCAAACCCATGATCTACCACCTATATTGGCCTTTATATATGTGTAACATACTTGTTTGTGGATCATTGGAGATTGTCACCTTTGTCTCTTCATGTTAAGGTAATGTATTACTCTGTGTGTTCAGGGATTATGATTCAAATTCTCTCGTTGGTGAGAAACGCCACCTTTTTTCTTTACTCTCAGACATTCATGCTTCAATGTTGCTCGAACAGAAGGTACCACTTGTGACTGTCTTAGTTCCGAATGGAATTAAAGGGGAATGTCTGTTCTATGCTGTTATTTAAATTTAGACCCAAGTGAATTTGCCACTTGACTGAAATGTCAATGTACTCGGTTCAAAATGTTGACTACGCTAACGGATTATGTTTAATTTACCAGTCAGGACCTGTGTCCTGTCTTTTCGCAGTGTCTTGACTGGTAGGCATGGACTCGAAATACTTGAGACTCATGCCGTGAGATGTACCTTCATGAGGCAGGCTGTAATGGTTAAGATCACTAGTTTCATCCATCTCTAGTCGTGGGCATTCCTGGTCAGGCCATTAATGAGTTGGTGAGTGAATGAAGTGACTATATATTCATAACTTTGGCATCTTCTGACAACACACTTCTGACAGTATGTTATTTCTGGCCCATCCATGTTGTGGAAAGAATTGAGCATTTGTCGTCACGAGATCTGGAGGAGTTATGTGTTCTCAGCCTCCACCTCCTTGGTTGGCAGGAGAGGGTTGGGGTGGCACTGGTGTGGTTGAGATTTGGGTTCGTAAAAAACAGGGACATTACAAAAGGGAAATAGTCTAAGAATAACTTTCTGAATTAGAGATAATGACTGTGACTGAAAACTGCACCCTGTTACATACAGGTCACCCATTCAAATCAGATTCCCTTTTTCATGTTATGTTAGCATTACCATTTTGCACTTCAAATTGAGTAGTTGTAATTAAATGACAATAGAAATAAGATGGGAATTTAAATTTAGACTGGCTGAAATGTCTGCTAAAATTAATTTTAAAAAATATTAAGTTAACATAGTTGACAGTTAACATGTAATTTCACCATGTGAAACACAAATCCTTTCAAAATTGTTCAGTTATTATAGATTCCAAACCAATCAAAAATTATAACATAAGAAAGCATTTTTCGTTTCCCTAATACTGGCCCATATCAACATTTAAATATCATTCTTGCTCACATATATAAACCTTCCAATTATACAATATGACATGTTTCAGAGAATGCCATAATACTGGTGAAATTATCCTCGGTATTTAGAGAATCTCTTCCTCTTTGGTCTCTTGAAATAAGTTACTGGTGTGATTTCAGTCAATATGGGACACAAATTCAGTAGAAGACCTCCAGGGCCAGGGTTGGAGACTACTGTCCAAGACAAGTCGGTTTCAAAAACCACATAGCCAAAGCTCTGGCCAGAAACTTAGGTCACAACTATTTTATTTTGCAATGCGTATGTCAATCTGAGCACGTGAAAGCCCTTATAAAACATCTCGAAGACTGGAAAATTCCAAGCTGGAACTGGGCAGCTGAGGAGACTCAAGCGTTGACTGGGCTGAGAAACCTATGAACTGTAGAAGAATAAATGTGACACAAGCAACATGTGCACAGGAAGTACAGGTTGAGGTGCAGGTCAACACAGGAAGGAACAGTTATGAGCAGTTATGAGCACAATGACACCATTCCAGTGTACTACAGGCATACAATATGTGGCATTATGGGAAAGTATAAAGAATTTCTTTGAACAAATTAAGATTTTGGTATAGGTGATGTCTTCTGGCAATAAGCAACACAACATAAATATGACTGTTTATATTTTTAAAGGTACATCTTTGTATCTTTCTGTAGCAAAGGGGTTGTTTTACAGGAAGTGCGATGGAAGAAACCATAATAAAACAGTGACACAAGTTTTGAAAACGTTAAAAACCTTTAAAAATGTCAGTGACTTTCAACACATTCTCTGGAAGAAAGAATGATTCCACGGTCTGACCAGAGAGGCCATGTTTTATCCTGCACCACCACCTGCGCGTTTATATCATGATAAAGCCCTTGGCGTTTACTGTACAGAGATAAATGCCTTGCTTCAGTTTGACCTGTCCTGCCACTGATTTCTGAGTAATGTAATGTTTCACCGTGCAATCTGCTTGTCTGTCTCTGCGGTCATGGCGGCCATGAAGAGACGTGTTTCACCTGATAAGATGCAATGCATTTCTGGTTTCTTGGTTTGTTGACCCTGGTAAGGCATGAGTTCACTTAACACTTATGTGCTAGCAAGAAATGTATAACCAAATGTTTCTGTTGTTAGCTTTCATATGATTCCTCTTCCTGATTTGAATCTCTGCACAGGGAGAAGAACAAGTACAAATGCAGCTTCTGTCCTGGAGATTTCTTGAACTCTCTCAGATTCTGGTCACATTGTTCATCCATAAATGGGGTCTTGATTAGGGGAAATCAGGAAAGAAGGGAATAGTCTGGAACTAGAAGCTCATTTTTCAAACTCTGTGGGAAAACGTGAACAGAGAAGAGGGGCAAACGGACTGGAGAAAAGGGTAGATGTGGCAAAATCAGGATCCGAAAAGACTCGATAGAGGAAGGCAATGGGAGGGCAGCAGCAGCAAGGGCTGGAATTTGGTGTGAAAAGGGAGGTGAGGTAGCGGGCTGGGCTGGAGGGACAGGTGGGGTTGAAACGGTGGTCGATCGGGGAGAATCAGCAGAGGCATCGACGGTCGCTCTTGGTGACCTCCTCAGAGGAGTGCACCACGTTGGGCACGAATCCGCTTTTCACCCCCTCCCAACCCTCCTGTATGGTGATGTCCCCGGATTTGACCAGCTCGAAGATGTCCCGTGTGAGGTCCGTGAAGGCCTTCTCCACGTTGATGGCGTCACGGGCGGAGGTTTCAACGTAGCGCATGCCGTAGGCCCCCGCCAGCTTCTCGGCCTCCTGCCGGCTGACCTGCCGCTGGGCCTCCAGGTCACACTTATGGCCCACCAGGAGGAAGACGATGCTGTGCGGCTGCACATGGCTGCGTGCTTCCTCCAGCCACTCGTGAACGTTCTGGAAGGAACGGCGGTTGGTGATGTCGAACAGCAGCAGCCCACCCACAGAATTGCGGTAGTAGGCCCTCGTGATAGACCTGGGAATGTGAGGTATGAAGGAAGACGGTAGTACAAGACAGGCGATGGAATGGGAACAACAAAGCAGTGTGTGGTAAAAAATAAACAAATACAACATAATTCAAGGGGCAGTAACAGAGATTGAGAGGAGTATGACGAATAGTATGAATGGTTAAAACGGACACAGGTGGAAGAGATGAATAACGAAGCCAGGAGGGAGAAATACGTGAAACTTAGCATGGGGTCCAACAGCATTGCTTTAGACTGACAGCATATACAATCAAAACCTGATAATTGCAAGAAAGGCTTGTCAATACTGAAGGCTCAGTCAATACTAATGGACATTATCTGTTAACGATATTGTATTTGATTTTCAGTACACATGCAAGCTGATCATTTTTTTAGAGTCTCAAGACTCAAAAAAGAGTAACGTAGGCCAGAGATGAATCTCTCCACATAGTGTGTGTATATATATATATAGTAGGTGATTTGTTAATTTTTAACAGGGGATGGCTCAATGGGAGCACCCCCCGCCCCCACACCACCAACCAACACACACGTTTAAAATGGGGATGAGAGGTTAACAAGGGGGATGCGTTTTGGTCATTTTTCTTACAAGGGGGATGGCATCCCCCCTCATCTCCCCTCAAATCGTCTACTGTGTGTATGTATATATATATATATATATATATATATATATATATATATATATATATATAAAGTATGTTTGAGACATTACCTGAATCTCTCTTGCCCTGCAGTGTCCCAGATCTGAAGTTTGATACGTTTTCCTGGTTCTATCTCCACCAGGCGAGAAAAGAAATCGACCCCAACTGTGGGATCAGACACTTGGGCAAAGCGACCTTCAGTGAACCGTCGGATCAAACACGATTTCCCCACTGTTGAATCGCCAATTACGATCATTCGGAACTGGTACAGCCATATCGCTTCCATGTCTCAGGGTGTCTGAAAAGAGAACATGCCAAAGTCACTCAAAGATTAAGACAACTTCCAACGCCCCCCATTTTTTTATGGGTGTCTTTGCGTTTAAATGAAAAGTTGTCGGTCACAACTCAATGAGTCTGAAAGGGGGAATGTTCCAGAGTGCAACATTATTTATATGAGGGGAAAGTAAAAAATAAAAGTACATACACCTAAGTGCTCTATACAGCATGACCAACTGCCTCAAGGGATTTAAAAAAATGGGCCTTTCCTTACATTTTCTAAACCATATTTCTGCAATTGCTCCTGTGAGCAGGTCTTTACATTTTGCTTAAATCGCTCCCAGAATACTGATTTACTTTGATAGAGCCTATTGTTAGTGATTATATTTGTATAGCACTGTAACTAGAGGCAGAGACTTAACAAAACAAAATCATTGCTGGCTGCAAGTGGATCTGCGCAACTACTGAGTGATGACGCTTATTAATCTTTATGTTACGTTTTACGATGTACAGTTTCCTCTACTGCTTTCGTTTTTCTTGGCACAGTTGACTAACATATTCCCTCTCCATCCAGGTGCTCAGCTCACTAGTGCAGACACTTGACTGTATTAGTCTCTCTAACGAACAATGTAGCTTCAGTCTGTTGTGTTATAGAGGGTAACCGGGCAAGTACATGCAGACGGTGTGGTATAATGTACATATAATGCAGTTATTTTAACGCTATCAAATGCTTATGTTTTTCTTTGTGACGGAAACTCCCAAGGTCAGTCGGCCACCATTTTGCAAACAGCTTAAGAACCCAGTTTCCATTTCTAGTGGCAATCATTATTGGTTGAATACTTTATCATTTTATCATTCAGAAATATGGCATTTTGATTATCCGTTACATCGTTAACTACTCTTAACAACAACGAAAAGACAAAGATATCCAACATATAGGTATACAAATGTTATGGTGAAATTATATTAAATCCATGTAGGCTACGTTGGGAAATATTTTTATGAACATGGGAAATGACACGACTTCAACATTGTTTTTAGATAACCCCAGACAATTTAATGAAACAAAAATACAACTATAAGGCATATTTGCAGACTTATCACAATATACAGAAAACCACATTACAAAACATTACATTTATTCATTTCTGTTGATAGACTATTTTTAAATGCTGTGATTACCGTGTATGATTAAGCTTCTCAGTGTTTGGGAACCTCAAACTCCATGATTCTGAAGAATCTTTTCCCTCGGAAATTTACACAGAATTATCGATCCCAGGAAATGGAAACATGTTCATTCAAGTACTATTTTCCTTGGAAATTACCACTCTATCCTTTACTGCGAAGTCTTGAGAGACAAACCCTACCTATAAAAGCTACATCACGTTAATTTAGGAATGGATGCGCTAGTCTATTAAATTATTTTAAATATATGGCTTGGTTTAAAGATGGAACAATCGACAGCCTTCAAGGTTGCTTGCGTTGATTTTTTAAACTATTTGATTCAATATTTTAACGATGGAGAAATGTTTCTAAAATCTGCTGACGAAATGGCAGCAGCATCGGGATCATATAGCCTGACTCATCCCGCATCAGCACCATTGCCGTAAGAGCTAAAGTAGCAGCGCGCATACATTCCCTCGGAGCTTCACCATAGTTATTTTCAAAGCTGGCATTTGCAACAGTGATTCAAGACTAACTTAGTTTACTGTGGACAGTTGTAATACTTGATTATTAAGCGACTCTGAGCTTTTATCCATCTTTTTGTAAACATGTTGAAACGTATTTGCATTAAAGCTGTTTCAGACTTGAAAACATTCTAGACATATTCATTTTTAAAATGAATATGTCTAGAATAGCCTACATTTTAATGCATGGTGTTGCCTCGTCACTCAAGAAGATACATTTAAATAATCGGCTTTTCCTATTCCACACCTTGTTTTAAGAAAGGAGAGCCTTTACTATGTAATACGGTACACGTTTGGAGACGTGCTGTAGTTTGCTTAACATATGAAGTGGGGGTTGAAACGGAAGGGAAAACTCAAAGTCCCATCCTGCAACAGCTCAACCTACGAAACAAAGTGGGCGTGGTCAGGTTGAAATTCTTGTGGATGACAGCTGCCCAGGGATCATGACTTCGCAGCAAGCAGCCAAACTGTGACGACGGTAGAAAGGGTAGAACGAAATATGCGCAAAACTTTTAGACAGCTCTCTGCTTCAGAGCTGTCCATGTGGCAACATAGTTTGTAAACACGTTTATTTAAAAACGAAAGCGACTGCAGCTCGAGAACTACTATGACAGCAGAAAGAAAAAAACTGACAAAAGCGTTAAAAGTGAGCAAACTTTCAAAACTCTACGAACTACCATAGCTGAATTTAAAACGAAAAGTCTGCAAAAGAAAAGCTGCACGGGGTACTTTCTTTGAGGCATGAGATGGAGATAAATGTGGCTGACTAATGACGGTACGATTTTGGTATTTCTTCATAAATAATAGTCTGTTATGACAAGTTTAATTAACAAAGTAACACTGCCGATGCGCGTATGGAATTGAAACAATGTCGAAGATGCCCAGTTATATGTCTGGGTCAAATGGAAGTAGCACGGAAGAAAAGTAAGGCGCCGGCTAACTAAGCGAAAACATAGCCCACAGAAAACAATCAGTGATTGTGCTTCCAACAGTTTGAATGAATATAAGAGTATTTGTGCCGGCAGATTTTTTCTAGGAAAGTTTACAGCCACGAGTCATGCAACAGGAGCACTTGTTTAAGGTTCTCGTGATCGGAGACCTCGGGGTCGGGAAGACGTCAATTATCAAGCGTTATGTTCACCAAATATTCTCTCAACACTATCGTGCTACTATTGGAGTCGACTTTGCGCTAAAAGTCTTAAATTGGGATCATCAAACCGTCATCCGCCTACAGCTTTGGGACATTGCTGGTATGTGCTCTTCGCATTCCCCTTTTCTGGATTAGCCGCTGTCCTTTAAACACGCATTTAACAAAACATTATATTGTTATGCTTTGCTATACTGGTCAAAACCTCTCTGTTGTTTGGTGTGTCGTGATCTCAGATGTTCTCAATTATGGTTGATTTTGTTCATGGGCTTCACATGATTTGCTATGCTTAAAATAAAGCCATGATTTAAATAGCTCTTGAAAGTATTTTCAAACAACTTAAAAAAAAATAAAAAAAAAACTCGGAATATATTTGTTATGTAATATCGTATTTGGCTACACAGCTTTCACATTTTAGTAAAATATTTGGTCTCAAAAAATAGCAAAATTAATATTATTCATTTCATTGCTTGTTATTGTTGGTTGGATTACAGGCAGTGGTTTAATGTATAGCATGCAATTAACTATGACGTGAGATACCCTAATGTTCTGTTACAGTGTTTTTAAGAATAATTCATGGAAAGTTATGTTTATTTCTTTAGGTGATATCATGTTCAATGTGATAAACAGAAATAACTTAACCACCCCAATTCCTCTTAGTTAAAGTGTCTTCCATACCTTTGGGGAACAGTGGAAAAATTGAAATAAAGAGGTTTCATGTAATCGGTGTGTAGATTTACAATGATAAGTTAACTAAACTGTTGTTCATGTTTACATGATAGTGCCAGCATATTTTGTGTAGTTCTGTTGCTTTTACTGTCAGGCTTTTCATGGTTATATAGTTCATTAATGAGACACCTCTTCACTTGTGTATTTCTTCTTTTTTTTATTTCAACGCAGTACCTTCAGCCTCGTTGGAATGCATGTCTTGTGTTAATCTTAGCTGGTCTCATGCTCATAATAATGTCACATGAGCAGGAGGTTTAGTGCCAGGGGTCCGCCCCTCACTCACATGAGGGCTTTCAGACACACTCACATTCACGCACGCAAATCCACTAACATTTGCCACCTAATTGTGTCGCACTTTACAGGTTAGTTATAGGTTGGAAAATGTTTTGGAAGGGATTAAACAGCAACACAAAATAACATTGTAGCTAACAGAGCTCTCTCACGTGGCTTCCTCTGTCTATCTGTCTGTCTGTCTGTCTGTCCCAGGGCAGGAGCGCTATGGCAACATGACACGGGTGTATTACCGGGAGGCGGTGGGAGCCCTCGTGGTGTTTGATGTGACCAGGGCCTCCACCTTCGAGGCGGTGCTCAAGTGGAAGGATGATCTCGACACGAAAGTCTCCCTGGGGAATGGCAAACCCGTCCCTGCCGTGCTGTTGGCTAATAAGTCTGACCAATCACGTGAGGGCCTGTGCTCACAGCTGCCCAAGCTGGACACGTTTTGCAGGGACAATGGCTTTGTGGGTTGGTTCGAGACCTCTGCCAAGGTGAGGGTAGAGCCTGTTAGGGAGGATATTGAGAAGGTAGTGGAAGGGGTAATTTTACATTTTATTTGCAATTTACTTGATTGCTCTTAATTGTAACTATAATACTGGGACTATAATAATAGGATTATTAAAGTGATGATTATTCTGTCCATATCATAATGCCAGTCACATGTTACCATTAAAACTAAGAATGAATGAGTGCCAATTCATTTGTTTTGGATATTCTCCAAGATGTATGCATGTATTTTGTATGTATGTATGTATGTACGTATGTGTGTGTGTGTGTGTGTGAGAGAGAGAGAGAGAGAGAGAGAGTGTGTGTGTGTGCGTGCGTGTGAGTGAGTGCGCGAGTGAGAGTGAGTGAGTGTGAGAGAATCTCTTGCCCCTGTGAGGTCATCCGGCTCGCTTCAGTGGGCGGAAGTAAGGGTTATTCTTAGCTGTCTCCAAACATTCTTTGCCTTTTTACCCATTTGATATTTTAGTAAGAGCCTGCTGTCATGGGGGGAGCCAGGATTATAGAGCAGTACAATGACCTCTGGTTGTTTTGTAACTAATCTTCCTGTGTATGTTTAAATAGGTGATATCTGTGTGTATGTGTGTGTGTGTGTGTGTGCGCACGCACATGAACGTATTTAAGGGGGATGGGTATTGGGCTTTTATGGGGTTTGGATGGAACTTGTCTGTGGAATGTAAACAGGACTTTCGCAGCTCCTTGCCAAACAGCTCCACCTTCCCCAGACGAATTGCTCTCGAAGGCAACGTCCTGTGATTTGCTCACAAGAGGGTAGCTTTATGATGTGAATTAAGAATTGCACAGTCACGGTATTTAACTGTGTCAGCTATCTGTGCACAATCTTTGCTAGTGTAGTTATTCAGGGTAATGTCTCCAGTATCCAATACCAGAAGTTTGCGTAAATGACCAGGCAAATGTGGAAGGGCTTAAGTGGTTCTGTCTGAAATGTAACTGCCGCTCATATCAGTGCAATGTTACGACTGCTGTGCTAAGAACTGACTAATAACAGGATTGAATCCTGTTCACAGTAGTCCTCTAATGAAACGCACTGGAGGGTGTCGGTGCTGACAGCGTAAATGTGTGGAGTGTTTGGTAGAGATGGTATTTGACGAAATGTAAGGGATAACACCCTGACAAAGGGTAAAATGTTCCTAGTCTTGAAAACCATTGAGTTTTTCAAGGCTGAGTGGTAGTTTCTGTCATAAATACAACACTCTGTTTCGTTGCTTGAATCAGACTGCCGACTTGCTTCTTTGTTATTGGACCTTCTGTAGTTCTGTTTCAAATGTGGTGTGAATGGCCATTGTTTCTCTCCTGCGTTTCCGTCAAAGATGGTTTTGTCTTGATCTCCCATACTCCGTCCTCCCCCTGTCTTTTTCCAGGAGAACACAAACATCGACGCGGCAGCCAGGTGTCTGGTGGAGAACATTCTGGCGAATGAGGAGAGCGCGGGGGTGGACTCGGACCCCGACGTGCTGGTCCTCCCCGGGTTCAATAACAACACCAAGGAGAGGGGAAGATCTGGGTGCTCCAGCTGCTCCAAATTCTAACCGAACAGGACGGACAGGAGGGGACAGACTGGGTCAGGGCTTGTGAAACAGCTGGCAGTTGAGAAGGAAAGAGAGGTTCGAGGTGAGAAGAGGGAGACAAAAGAAATGTGCGAGGATGCATGTTCGTGTTTGGTTTGGTTGCGCTCATTAATTTGTGTAGTGAAACTGATTTGAGGTACCTTTCCTGTGAAATGTAAAAAAGACAGGCTTTGCGTCGCTAAAAATTGAGAATGAAGTGGAAGACCAGAGATGGGCTAGACCAGAGTCTTTTATTAGTACGGTGACACTGTTGGGGGACTGTACTTCTTAGGAACTACAGTGCCTCGCTCGATGGGATGTTTCGATTTAAAAGAGACTTCAACCAAGCAATTGTGAAGTCCGCTACGTTCAAGCTGTCAAAGGTAGGAGCATTTCATGTCACGGTGTGCCAATTACGTTCAGGAATGTAGCTTCCTGGAAATAAGATGTTATAGTAAGCCTCAATGACAGTGACGCGAGGCGCCGGAGCCGGAAATGATGAGAACGAAAAGTTCACGAGTGTTGATCTATGGAAAGAGTGGACAAGGCAAAATGAAGGAGGTTGTGACATCCCTGTCTCCTCATTAATACTCCTTTTTTATTTATTTCTGAAATGGGGGATGACTTCTGGTTCTCTGTGTTCACTGATGAGAGAATCTTTAACACATATGGCCATTTTATATAATGTCATTTTGCTTTTTCTCGTTTTCCCATCTCTTAAATCAGCCGTGCGGCTTGTCATCGGTTTTGCGCAGGAAAAGATAATGGTAAGATAGCTTCGTGATGGCATCTAGAAGGCCTTTTAAATGTAATTCTGTTTTTATTGTTAATGTTCATGGGTGCTAAATGTGTCTTATTCAACTAGAGGGGTGGTAAAACATGTAAGCCACTTTAAGTAAAGTTTAGAATAAAGAAATATCTGTGTGAGAGTGTTGACCCCTTTTGAAAGGGGGTAAGTACTTTTACATCTGTTTTCTATAGGAGGCTGCTGGCTGAAGTTTAAAGATGGCTGTCCTGTGTTAAAATGGTGTCAAAATTGCAAAATAAAAAAGAACAAGCTCTGTCACATCACACAATTCAGTAAATAAGTTCATTTTATTTATTTATTTTCATGATACTGCCCAGTTCAGTGTTTTCTATGTAATACAAATATTGAAAACAGATAGACCAATGACATAACCAATAAAATGTTTATGAAGAAATGAACGAATGATGTACATTGTCGAGTGTTTTGGCAAATTCGTAATGAGTCCTCTTTAGCTTTCTGTATACATGGCAGTGTGCAATCAAAATAAAGCGACATGTGGCGAACTGTGCGCAGTGTTTAAGTCTTCAATGATAGTGGATGATCTATAAAGCATTGTGGCGATACGTCACGTGACAATGCCTGTAAGTCTATCGGACTTGCCCACAACATTTTGTTCGCTGTGACACAACTTGCTTGGAACAGATGGAATGCTCAGAGACCTCTTTGGGGACAGTCTTGCCACGATCTCATAACCAAATTTCTGGAATCTAAAAAACACTAAAAATTTTTAGGAATGTTGTGTAGTTATTGCAAAAACATACACCGGACTCCAGCATAATATCTCATTGTGTTCATCTCAGTGTTTAAGAAAAATTCTGTGGCCTTCTTGTTCGGCAGAGCATAACGATGAGGTAACATTCCATTTTTCGTCAATTACCATGAAAAAAAAGAACTGACTAATCGGGTAATTAGTAAAAAAAACACACAAAAGTTAAATATACAGCATACTATTGCTATGGCGATAAACAAAATGTTTAAAACTGCCATAACTTTGCCAGGAAGTGGATAAAAGTGTGTGGTACAAAACATGAGTGAGGGATCTAGGTTGGAGATCTGCAGAGTTTATTTGCATCTTGAGGTTACCAAGTCAACAATTAGACTTCACATCCCTGCTAGCAGGCTAACTACATAAAAACTTAACTGAGCTCTACAAACAACCAAATGACTGTTGGTCCTATGGATGGATGAGGACAAAAATTAACTCTGGCCGTGAACACCATTTACGCATTTTACACCAGAAGATGGATATGCACAAAAAAATAAAAAAATTAATGTCTGTGATGGAATATGGGCATGAATCATTGATATAATGGGGTTATTTTGCCTATTGCCCAGTGGCAGCAAAGCAGCCCCATAATGTCAACGATATTTATATGAACTCTTGATGAAGACCAATGACATCATGAATTTCCCTACGGCCCAGGTCATTTTAGCCAGAATCTTGGTCGCAGATGGACCTTCCAGCACAGCAGTGACCCAAAATACACTTCCAAATTAATCATGGAAGTAGTTAACTGAAGACAAAATCAACCTTTTGAAATAGTCATCTCTGTCTATGGACGTAAACTTGTTTGAAAAGCTGTGGTCTGAACATGTGACCCGAATCTAAGGAACTAAGGACATCAACGATCTTGAAAGGCTTTGCATGGAGGGATGGTCCAAGATCCCTACCAACCTTTTAAAAATATTGAAAAGGCTTAGTGCCATTACCCTTGCCAAAGAAGTCACAAAGTATGTATTAAAAATAACCTTTTTGAAAAATTGTTGTGGAATAAAATAAAACGGTTCCCCATATGTTTGAGCGTAAAATATGTCTCATTATCTTCTGTATTTATTAAAGCCTTTTTGTTCATTTTCTTCTAGAGTCCAACCTGGTAAGGTCTACCAGACAATGCCAGCTTTGGGACCATTGATAGAGAATAACCCAATTAAACCAAATAATAAACTGTATTTTTTTAATTGACCTTTTTTTTTTTTACTTTTATCAGGTGTTTCAACATATTGTCGATTTGTTTTATGCACTGTACAGTATTTTAGCACTAAAAGGCCGCTACATTGCTGAGACTACACTTTCCTTGCTTGACTGAGGACTTGGTCGTGATGAAGCCAGACTGTAAGAGAGCAGTCCCATGAAGAAATTCACTATAAAAGGATTGAAAGGTAGGTGTGTCTCAGTGCTCTCAAAGAAGTTAGTACAAGTTAGTGTTCCAAGTTAGCCTATTGCATGTTTTTGAACTTGCACTGTTTTTGAAACTCTGTCACAGTCTGAGCTTGATGAAGGCTGTTTAGTAATTACATCTCTGGCTATTTATGGAAGTGTGTTAGGAACATTTGTGTGGCTGCGGATGGTTTGTGTGTGCGTGTCTGAATTCCTTGTAGAAGTGGTAGAAATCTGGGTAGGAACAATTACTCTTCCAACCTGTCAGGTTCTACGGTCATTACTTGATTTCTTACACTGCAGTATGAACTTAGACTGTCCCCCACCCCTCCCCTCTCTGACAACATGGGCAGTATGTAAAGAAGCATTGGTTGTTATCACATGAATC
The DNA here is from genome assembly GCA_019788955.1 of Albula glossodonta. NCBI lineage: Eukaryota > Metazoa > Chordata > Actinopteri > Albuliformes > Albulidae > Albula > Albula glossodonta. The sequence continues at coordinate 1,921,975 of JAFBMS010000071.1, read as the reverse complement.
ACAGCTTCCTCTCAACGTGTTGACTGCATTGTTGCAGCACTTGCAATGCCAAAGAATGTGTTTTCCTTGACATTGCATATATACCGATATATGAGGAAAAAAAAAATCAATAAATGATCCTTACCAAACAAGAGCAAAAGACAAATGATATTTGAACCTACAAATTATCAATTCAAAGATCAAATCAAAGCAGGTGAAATATTTCCATCAAAACTGGAAATCATGGAGTTTCCAAACGGAGTTTGAAAAACAATTGCAAGGTGTTGATTTATTGGTTAAATATATGTTTAACTTTTTAAATGTATGACCATGACAAATGAGTAACTTGCACTTTTGATGGGAAATTGAATAAAGGGTTGTCTCTTAGTGTCTTAGCACAATAGCTCAGTGTGCAAGCGTGCCATGGATTGCAATTCCGCACCAGTCCAGAGCAGCACTGAAGTGATGAATACGATGACAGGTCTATGACAGGCATTATGTTCAGTGCCAGGAAAGTTTGAGAAATAAGTAGCATATCTCATCCTTCTTTATCTGGGGCCATAGCACCTACCATACCTATCGCATCTTTCCCACCACACTTCATAGTCAAGGAGCGTCTAATTGACATCTATACATACAATTTACAGACCATACCATCTTACTTCTGCCTCCCATAAAGTCCACTCAATATAGGTCAGTGGTTCTTAACCTTGTTGGAGGTACTGAGCCCCACCAGTTGCGCATTCACCGAATCCTTCTTGATGGCCAAGCGGGGCGTGTCATCACGAATCATATGAGTCGGGTGTGTGTCTTGACCTCCGCCGAACCCCTGAGACTGACTCACTGAACCCCTGGGGTTCGATCGAACCCAGGTTAAGAACCAGTGATATAGGTCATACTTGCTGAATCTGGAGTTGGTGACATTCAGTCAAATGCAAAGAAATGGTTTGGTGCATACAGTTGAAAAAGTAAAACGAATAAAACCCTCAAATGCCACATGAGCCAGCTGACTCCACTTCTTAAAGAACAATGGTAAATAACTTGCTATTTTCACAGGTGAAAGGCAGGAATATAATTACTGCCAGCAATGGATTTAATGTTAGATAAGTCAGAAGTGGTTAATTCGCCTAAAGGTAGCACTTCTTGTAGTGTTTTGGTCTCAGTTAGTGGTAGTTTTCATTAGGTAGCTCCATAATTCAAGGGGAAAATGAAAAATAAAATGTATCTGTTACTTATTTTTTTAGACATACTTAGCTCTACAAGGGCAAACTTCACTCAAAACAGCAGTTACTTCCAGTAACAATATTGGAAAGCACTCTCACTTTCACCTTTTTAGGCAGCCATTATTTTTGTTTTCCGTTAAGCCATAAATGATGTAAACACTGTAAATAAGAATTGCCCAGAAATTTCCACAACTTCAGTTATTTACGGTTTTCATTTTCAAGCAATTATATTCTATAAAATAAGTCATGCAAATGTATTTTTTAGTTGGTGAGCTAGGTTCTTGGAAGATGAGGAGATATTTTCCCAAATAAATCCTTAATCTATATTCATATTAATATGTTCCTCTGACAAATATTTATACCAAGAGTTTTTCCAGTTCCAATGTTTTTACTTACTTCTTTACTATTTATAATAAACATGAACCTGTCAACAATTGATTGTGGTAGTAGATGGTGAAAACTTAGATTGTGACCAGTGGTTGACATGCCCGATTCTGTTTGTCCAACACAGTATAGAGAGAGAGGTCAAACCAATACAAATTCCTTTTATTTACCAGAGAAAGAAGACCTTGAATCCTTATGTACATCTTTTGTTGAACATTAGACACATTAAGGATCTGGGTGTACTTAAGGTGCTCCAGCCTATCCCAGCATGCATTAGGCCAAGGGCAGGGAGACACCCTGGACAGGATGCCAGTCCATCCAAAGGTCTTACTCACACACATATCTATGGGCAATTTGTCAGGTAAAATCTATCTAATCTGCATATTTTTGGACTTTTGGACACCAGAGAACCTGAAGAAATCCCACACTAACATGAAAACTCCACACATTGAAATATACATAGAAAGGGCCTGGTCAAGGGCTTAACTGAATTTCAATGAATTTTTATATCAACTGTAGTTATTACATTATTACAAATATACCATTAACTGTCTGTATAATAGTATATGACCAGGGGGATTTTGCTGATACTTTAGATTTTTTGAATTACCAATGTATGATACATTACATCCTTGGTAGTTGTTTCAAACACACTGTGGGAGGAAAGCTCTTTGAAAAGGGGAACAGAACATGTCTTGAGGATTACGTTGTGAAGATGTTGATAACCACACTTTCCCACCAAATTATCACCTTCCCATGTAGAGATATATAGTTTTGGCTACGCTGAAAAGAATCATTTTCATATTATTCCTATTATTATTAAGATTGCTATTTTCACCATGGCAACAATGCTACACCTGTTGTTGCCATGGTGACTGTTCAGGTATTTTGCCACTAGATGGGGCTGTGTTTACATCTGACACAGCTCATCCGTGTCGCTGATAGATTACTACCTGTTTTTATTTATTTATTTGTTAATTTGGTGGTGGGAAGGGGGTGGTTTAGTTAATAACATAATAACAATTCGACATGTAAGTTAACACATTTTATGTTAGGTTCAGTTATACACCTGAATTATGCATATGTTTTTGTATGGGTGTGTGTGTGTGTGGGGGGGGGGGGGTCTTTCATAATTACTGCATAATAGGTAACAATGTAATGTACAGTACTTTAAATGTACATTACTTTCTACATTTGTTGAAACTGCCATTGAGGTTCCGCTGTTTTCACACCAACCACTTCCTTTAAATGCTAGATGGGTATCTCAACTTAGAACTGTATTTCTGAGCACAAAGTTTTTAGCACGACGGATTGCAAATGCATTTGATATACACACGCACCTGATTCTGGAACAGTGACTGTCCCTATTTAAATACAATTAGGCACTCGGTATAATTCTAACGGTAGGCCTCAAGTAAAATTCTACGAAACATGCTTTCCATTCAATCAACTTGACTGTACCAGTGTTCTGCTGAAACCCCTCCCCTTGATATCATAACTACAAATCACCACTATATTGACCTTCAAGACTTATTCAAGACCAACCCAGTGGTGCCACTTAGAAGCATCCTATACCACAAGGTTCTACCACAAACCACTTCCACATTAATATAGACGCAAATTAACAGCACTTTTGCATTGACTGAGGACACAGTTTAACTCCATGCTGTGCCCCTGTATGACCCATGTACACCAGGTAATGCAGTGCAGCGCTCTGCTGCCCTGCCGCGGCTTCACTGGCTGAAGTGATCTGCTCATTCGTCAATGGGAGCCTGACAGCACAAGGGTAGCGCGGTCTTCCAAATACCAGCAGTAATGAGTCACCAGTGAGCTACGAGTGTCACTATGGGTTAGGCTAATTTCTGTGTGCTGCATGTCCCATTCGTACTCTCCCCTTGTCTCCAAAACAGTGCAAAGGACTACTGACTGAGCATGCAAGCTGGAGAAAAAAGCAAACATCCTCGTCATGCTACAGGTGTGTTGGTTGACCAACTGAGCTGTTGCGTTTTTGTGGCAGACTGTGTCCATCCCTGTATCAACCCTCAATTTTTTTTTTTTTTTGTATTCCTTCCTGACTTTGTTGGAAACCAAAACCTGATAAAAAATGCATGTAGGAATATGAGGCTAAAATGGTCCTCATGTGATAAACATGATGTCAAGCAGAATGAGTGTATTCAATAAGGTTTAAATGTTATTTGATCTGTATACCTCCGTCTTTAACTACAGCAGTAAACTCCAACAACGTTCCAAGTTCATATCAGGAACAGAATGAGTTGCTGGTGCATGAAAGCACAACATGTAACGGTGAGATACAGACGGTGTTGCGGATATTGATGAGCTGCCGTGGTCAATCAAGGACAAGGTTCCAAAATTGCAATACGACCTTAAATAATGCTCGAACACTTGCGAGATTCAGACACAAAACTGGCTTATTTTCTGACATGCGGAGGTGACTGATCTCAGAGTGCTATTTCAATGGTTCTATATTAATGCCGGATATAGGATTCCAGCATTGTCGCGTCGTGTTTTACGACGAGATTATTATGTTAACAAAATCTAGCTGTTCTTGACATGGTAACATTTCCACCTTAACCCCCTTTCCTGAGTCCTACCAAATCCATCCCTCATCGGATCACCTGATTTCTGCACAGCCATTTTGTCTCTGCTAGCACATCCAAGGAATCAACCGAAGCGGCTACCACAAAAAAAAAGCTCATAAAGGGAAGATGAAAAGAAATACGGACAAAATGAACAACTGACTGAGATTCCGTCAGAGAAACGGGTCCGAATATTTCAACAATTTCCACGATCCGGCAGGGGAGCAAAGGGGGCCGAATAGGACTACGTTAACGTTAGCAATACTAGCTTGCTAACTTTATTATCTACATGCTTAGCCGTCTTATAATAGTGAAGTATTTCGGCTTTTCTATGTTGTTTTAATAGCTAGCTTGTTGGATGTTGGTTAGTAGTAGCAGTAGTTAGCGATCTATTCGGGGTATCATTTTTTTGATCTGCTTGTTGCAATCTGAACTCCGGAACAGCTGGTTTCTCTCATCTACCCGGCATACGGGATTTCTGTTAACTGGCAAAAGAGGTTACCGCTAGATACAGACTTGACAACCGGCAGATCACACGGTTGTTGAATCAGTGTAGATGCAGTAACATTTACCTAGCTAGCTGGTCATCTAGCTAATCTGATTGCTTGCAGTCTCCTCACTTTGTAGCTTGGGTAGTTATCTAGATAGCTAGCTAGCTAACTGAATGAAATAATTACCTAGCTAGCTAGCTATCTATGTTGTTTGCCAGGCTCAGTCCTAAGTAACTCGAGTGATGTCTCGTTGTCTTATTGGGCAGTTACCCTTGGAGAGTCTTTGACATTATCTCACTTTTATAACGTTAGCTACATTATAATTCAACGATCACTTAGCTAGATAACCTCAATCAGCCCACGGAGATAGCTAGTGATGGCTTGCTAACCAACTACCTGTAAATTGAACCTTTTCTATCGAGGTCGCAACTCATTCCTTCAGCTGCCTCAAAATATTGTCATTGTCGGTAAAACAGGCTAATGTGATTTCTTGTTCATATCTTTGGTTTAATTTCGGTTCATCAAGGCTTAACGTGAGCTAGCTAGTTGCAATCTAGCTAGCAAACGTTGTCTTACATTTTACCGCATGCTTTCCAGTGTATTACGCGACTCGGTCTACGGTTTTGTGTCCAGACAGCCATCATACCAGGAAAAAGCCGCCCCCTGCCAGTTAAATAATTGTGTTGAATCGAGGGTTTGTTCTGCAGTTATTATATAGCTAGACAACTAGCTAAAAAATGTCGGGACAGTCAATCACGGATCGGATCGCAGCGGCTCAGCACAGCATGACTGGATCTGCTATCAGCAAAGCTGTCTGCAAGGCCACGACGCATGAAGTCAGCGGACCGAAGAAGAAACACCTTGATTGTAAGTAGCCATCTAGCCACCGTTAGCTAGTTACTTAGCTAATTGGCGACCAGAATATTAGGAAACACCGTGTTGGGGGGGAAAAACATACTTTCATTTAGTTATCTTTGCTTTAAACGTAGCTGCACAGTTCTGAAGGAAAGGACTATCCATATCAAGCTAAGTGGGTCTATGTCGAGAGCTGGAATTAAAATTATTCATTCCGAATGTGTGTATGGCGCATCATTGCATGTGGCCACCAGTTAATTTTTTGCACGCATCAAGAGATGAGGAAGACCAACCCTTCGTTGTCCATCCCTTATGGCACCTAGATAAAAACCCAATCCAATTCTGAGACGTGTTTTAAATGAGCAGTAAAGTATTTTCCGGTATCATGATGAGAATGGTCGGGGACAACTGTAGCCCAAAACATGGGGATAGTGACAAAATGTAGCTCGCCTGCCATCATATGTAGTACATTGTATCCGTAACCCTGCATCAGAAATTCACCGACTATGGCGACAGTGACGATGGGCTCTTTACACCTTGCGATGCCCGCTTGACTGTAACAGGTTCGGTCCTTACCCTGTTCCGTTGGACAGTCTACCAGCATTTCACCTCCCAATTCATGTTTCTGCCCTTAACAGCGAGCGCAGCAACGATTGCATGGGGTAAATGTTGCATTATCGGCTGGCTTACATTCTACAGCCATGCGACGGTTATGCATCTATGTGAACGTTGCCCGAATTGAACCTGCGAATCAAACGGTGGTGTTCAGGCAGAGACCGTTCTTGTAACCTTCCCGTTTTACTTATTAAACAGCGAGAAAGGTGCTCAGATATCTACAATACTTTCGAAAAATAAGAATTGTTTACAGTCGGTGCATTTCCTCTTGTTCCATTCAAAGCCTACATCCAACTGTTGGTGACAGTGTAATGGGTACGTGATGGATGTCTCAAGTTCAAAATGACAAATCAGTTACTCTGGCAAGGTAATTGGAGTAACGGAATCTAAATTGCTCTGTGAATCTTTGTGGGAATGTTAAAATGTAATGTTCCATTGAGGTGAAAACGTAAACTATGCATTGCGGTCACAAGGACGTGTAAACACAAGTGAGATCAATGACGTTTGCAATGATGCAAAAATAAATCTTATTTTGTGGGTAGCCTTGTATAAAGTACCCACATTTGACCATTGAGATAATGTTTCAGGACACATAGGTGCTCCTCTCCCATGCTGTCACCTGAGGCATTTTGTTGTTAAATTGTTACTTGTGTGCATGCAGGGAGTTGGGTGTTTATGGATGTGTTCTGGGGGGTGGGTGTCTGTACACTTGTGGCAAATATCTTCTGCATGACCTCTTTGAGTATTATTGAAGGCAAAATTAACAGAGGGCCTTGACTAGCACGACACCTTACCTTGCCTATGCTAAAACGGGCTCATACATAGGAGTGAAGTCAACACTCAATCCCCTGGGCTACACATAAATTGCAGTAAGAAAATGTAAATAAGAAATTATGCTGTTGTGCAGCGAGGAGAGCTGTTTGGCTGTAAAACTGCCCCGAACGTGAGCAGTTGTATGGTTTTAATTTTGACTTGGAGCGTGTTTAATCTTCTCAAAACATGTTACAGGTTCATGAGTGACTTCTCTTTACACTGGAAAGTGCTTACCAAATCCCTACTTGTGTCCTAACAGGTTTTTTACCTTACCCTAGATTTATGAGGACTTTATGGTTAGGACTTATCAAAGAGAAAGATATCTTTATCTCAATATTCTAAACATACTATGGAAAGCCAAGAGGGGAGAGTTTATGAAAATGTCTGTACAGTGTCTGTACTGTATAAAGGAGTGAGATTAGTCATGTGACCTGGAGTAGTCATGTGCCTATGGATTTTGGCAAACAAGGGGGAGAGAGTGGAGATAATAATCTTTATCAAAGCTGGTAAATACCATATAAGTCTTGAAATTGGTTGATAGGAAAGCATAATCAGATCGATCATGCTTGGTGAAATAAAAAAAATAAATAAAAACACGTTTTCAGTCAGACAAAAGATGAAGAAATCAACGGGTTTTGGTTCAGTTTATCTCTCAATTCACATTTAATTGTCTGGAAAGAGGCTGCAATTATAAAAGAAGTTCAGTGAGATTTCAAAATGCTGTTATAATGTATCCCAAGGTGCACCAGCCACATGCACTCTTGAACAGAGCCAAACTCCCCAAGAGAGGAACAGAATAATACCCTAAGAATACAAGAGAGCCAGAGTCCCAATTCTTAACTAAATTACCAGAAAATAAAAAGTGTTTTATTATGTTTCTGAAGAAAGGGAGGATCTCCCGGTCTCTGCATATTTTATGTGCAATCAGGGATTACCAGAGAAAGTCTGGTGTGTTCTCCTTTCTATATTTTAGTTTTGGAGGAAAAAACAATACATCTTTTCAAAGTTTTCATGACTCAGATTATTGTATTTATTTAGTTATTACCTGTTTGGAATAAAGTTTGGGCATTAAACTAACTGACTAAAAGAAGTAGTTATGCTCTTTGTTATGGTGTGGCGTGATCCAGATTTTCAACAGAGCCCCTTCACAATGTGAGCTGTCAGAGGGTATTGTGTGGCAAAATGGGATTTATCTCTGGAAAGAATTTCAGCCGCCTCTAATCTCCTGGTGACCGATGCTTGAACACATGTGTTATTTGCCTACAGGGCCATAAAGAGGTCACAAGGTGTGTGATGGTTCTTTGGTGGTTGGGATACGGGGAGAGAGGAAGAACTCTCATAATATAAATGTTTAGGAGAGAGAGAGAGACCGAGAGAGAGAGAGAGAGAGAAACAGACAGACAGACAAAGATCGAGACCATACGAGTGTTTTTAGAAAATGTCAGATACTACCTGGCAGTTTAGGGTGAATGTATAATGTTTTCAGAAACAACTAAAGACGTTGGCAATTTTTGTGTAAACCCAGAGCAATTCGAGTATCTACAATTACTCAGGCAGCAGTTGAGTAACAACACCTCCCTGACAAATATGGATATGGGAGAGAGTCCACGATCACGTATTTCGGATGACGGTTTGTGAATCTGAAGAACGTTGCAGGTTACTGTGTAAACTAGAGGTCTATTATGAAATCCGATCACCGATTGGATATAGTCTTTGAGTCAACCAAGCTCGATTGGTTGCAATTGCAATTACATGGATGCAGTATCTTAATATCAAAACAAATTGTCCCTCACTCATATGGCATATTCTAAAAACCAAGTGTTCAATAGAAAACCGAAAAGAACAAGCCATAAAAGATACTGGGTTATTCCTTTGCTACTGAACTGTTTCTGTATACCCTAGCCACTGCTGCCTGCCAATGACATTTATGCACTGACCCTATAAATGTGTTTGTAGGGTTTCCATGGTTCCCATCAGCCATCAAATAGCTAGCTGTGGAGTTCTACCATTTTCTCTTGGAAAAACCACAAAGATAATTTGCATCTATTATCAGGTTATAAAATATATCTTATTTTTTATGAATATATACTTTGTATAGAGCTAGATGGATGTCAAGTATTTTACTACTGGTCTGATAAAGAAACATATCAGCTTCCTGCCATTAGGGTTTATTATCAAATTGCAAATGTGTTTGCAGAAGGAGATGCACTTCTGCACGTACTGTATAGGTCTCTGTATGTTTGTCTGCATCACGTCTGCAAGTCCCTAAACCTCTGATCTGGGACTTCCTCTATATGGGGCGCTGGTGCCAGGAACCTTGGTTATTTAGAGGAAACAAGGGGCATGGGATAGCACGGCATCTTTGTGCCAGTCCATTTCCCCCCCCCAACGTCATGAGGTATAGGAGCACCAACGAGGACACACAACGTTTTGCCTTTGCACTTCACGTGTCCTCCAACCTTAGAGCGGCTCATTGTACCGCACCATACGCAGAGGTTCTTCAGGGCCAGGTTTGTGGACCAGCATGCAGTACGGTACAGTAGAGTGTAGCGAAGCACTTAGTGCAAGAAAACGAGATATATATATATATATATATAATGGTCTAGGCCTGTTTGTTTAACCATCACCAGAACACGACAGATGGTACGCGCAGGGAATGGGCCTCTTCCCTTTCCATTTCAGGGAAGACATGCGCGAGGCTTCCCTTAACACATGACAGGAATGTACTATCTATCTTCAAATCCGTGTGTGATTTTAATCATTCAGGAGTCTGCGCCAGGACTCTAGCTAATTTGTCCCTTGAAGCGTTTGCTGTGGAACATCGAGCGCCGTTGTCCTCGCATGCCTCTCTGAGCGTATTTATAGCAATGCCGGGCTTTTGGCTCGTAAGACCGGGGCTTGTGTGTACCTTCTGAGACACTTCATTTTCTCTGCCGCTGCATTTAGGTCACCGCGAGCGACCAAAGTGTACAGTCTTGCTGTGGGAGGAAACTGCGCTGCGTGTAGCCGATGAATAACGTATAGTCGATGGAAGCACGGTAGAATTGAGTCTAAAGCTCAAGGTGAATTGCATGCCCCCCTCCCCCCTTTGTACGAGCAGAGTGATGAGAGGTACAATTAAGTGGCACAGTGTCCCTTATTGATTCTCCCTGGAATAGCTCAAGGGGAAGGCAGGTGGAAGCTGTGATTCCGGAAGTTTCCTTGATACCACTGGAATTTATTTTTCTGCCTTGAGTTAGTCACTCAAAGGCTTTGTGGGTGGTTGTCCCAGGCTGTCACCCTGATGTATTTTTCACCATTACCTGTCATCATTTTCCAAACTGTGGGAGGAAGTTCTTTTGTTGCTTTAGCTACCCTTAGGTTAGAAAGTGCAGCAGAGCAGAAATGTGTTTCCTAGGAATAGCAGTTTAAAATTTATTCTTTAAATTAATTTGTCAGGGGAGAAGTGAAACTATGGAGGTCTTTCATGGTAGTCGTTGAGAAACTATTGATAGTAAATTACAATTAAGCAAAAACAAGTAGAGGTGGGGTTAAGTAACAGTGAGATAATGAACCAGGTCTTCTGTCTTCTTTTTTTTTTTTTTTTTATTTCTCACCGAAATTTCATTTTTTTTACCCTAGAAACAGTTGGCTATTCACCATCCCACTGTAATTGTAATACAGTGAGAGATAAATTTTATTCACAGACTAATGAAACTGACTCAGAGTTGTAAACCAGTTGTAAAAAATATAGAAAATATCAGCATTGTGCCTATCCCATGCAGTCCTTTTCCTAACAAATTATATGTGTTATGTAGACAAAAAGCAAATGAATGAAAACTGTACTGAAAATGATTTAAGAATTCATAGGGAAATTTGAATATGCACTCTACATATAATCCATCCTACATCTTTACCTCAAATTTCAGAATAAAATCGACCAGAAATGGTTGTGAAAAATGCAAAGTGTTCTGCATTGTACCACCTTGACCCCCTAGGAAACCGACAGCTAACCATTCTCGTCCAAGTTAAGCAACATTATCACCCCTTCCTCGCCTACACCTGCTTTTTGAGAAGGGTCTGGCTGCAGCCACCGCAGCTGGCTATTGATAGCCTTACCGTCCATGTTAGTAATACGTCCCGTACATTAGCTGGCTAGCTTGTTTACTGAGCTAGCTAATTACCTAGTTAACGTGCTTCACTAGGTTGATACTGAAGTTTTATTTGGTATGTTGCACTTATGAACATTTCCTACTGTTGGCTTTTTGATGTTATGGTGTTAAATGATGTCGAACATGCTAGGGTTGCGACCACTGTCTTGGTGGAAGCCTTGACAGTGCTCTGTCCTCGACGAGATGACCGCACCTCTCCTTAGCAATGCGTTTTCATGGTTTTTGTGGATTGCGGTTGTCGTCCGTGAGATGTGGCTTGGCTCGCACAAGTGGAGAGTTCCTGTGCTGAATTGATGCTTATGTAAATGTACGAAATGAGCAGACATATTTCATACTCGCACAAGTTCACAACTGGCGACTTAAGACATAAAAATTATGGCAATGGTGCTGAAACCAGTAACTAAGGTGTACAGATATGATGTAGGCACAATATTGCATTACATATAAACAGTGTTGAGGGGTATCTTGCTCCTAGTAACTACATTATTAGAAGTGTGACAATATTGGTATTTCAAGTATGATGTAGCTTTTTCCTTGTGTGGGGTTGCTTTTTTCCCCCCCAAAGTATCGGTCACCTATTCTCCCGGGGATAATTTTGAAATTATTGTGTCAGTATTTTAGTTGAGGTTTTATTTCTTCGTAGGGTAAGTAGTGAAGTGGTGAATAATCACTTGGAATTGAAGGGGGATGAAAACAGATTTAATAGCTAACGTTACAAACATTTTACTCCAAACCAAATGTCTGTATTTTTGTGTAAAAATTGAACAGTTTCTGACTGGAAATTTTCATATAATGACTCAAATGGGTAGTTAAAGTGGTTCCTTAGTTAAGTTAAGGTGGACCAAGAGCAGTTCACTAAAAAGAAAGACTCTTACACGCTAACAAGGATTCTTGCATGATCATCCCTGCACAAATCGTATTCATTTTTGTGCTGTATTTTGGTTATAAGAGTAAATGACAGTGTCACAGTTTGTTTAACTCATAGAATTTGATGTAGTACCTTTAGAACTTTCGTGTAGTAACTTTCTTAGTGCCAACTAGCTTAGCTTTGCAGTTCAATCAAAACCATATTCAATCAAAACCATAGGACATAGTCGGAATATTTAATATATATTGTTATTTAAAAGAAAAGGCTTTATAGAGCATTGTTCCAGCCATAGCTTACTGTGTACATGATAAAGCTAGCACTACATTTTCACAGGGAGACAAAAAACATTAGTTAAAAGGCTGCTACAAGTGTGGAGCATTATTTTGCAGTTCTATATCGTAATACGGTCGTTTGCTGAAGATAAACGAGTAAGTTTTCTTACAAGGCATAACGTTGCCTGACATTTGATTTGGTAGAACTGGTCAAAAGTCCTCATCTAACTTATTGGATTAGTGAGATGACATCATTAGTTCTAATAACAGAGTGAAAAAAGCCCTTTTATCCAGCAAATACTTTAGTTACGTGTAGCTAAGCATTTTGTGGTCACGGATGAAGTATTTAGTTTGGAAACGTTAGCACTGTATAATTGTGCCTTGAGAGCAATATCAGGCTTGTAATTCCTGTAATTTTAGCCCAATAGTCACAGACTGTTTACACTATGTATTATATTGTGTTATCTGTCTGGTTAGCTGTCTTGCACTATGTACGGCCTGTATTATGTTATCTTTAGTGGAAATCTGTCTTTCATGATTCTGGGTTACTGGACAATTGATACAGCTAACCTTACATTGCTTTAAAGGAGCAAGGCTCTTGTTTTGTGTAGTTTAGAACTATACTAATGAGGTCACACTGCTAGAACCCTCCTGCTGTGCCAAGCAATAACCGTAACACTGTATGAAGCCTGATTCACAAAACCAATAACTAACATTTAATATGAAGACAAAAAGTGTTTTCGTCGGCTAATATCTTACAGCAAGTTGCATCTAATTGAGCGATTGTGTGGTCATGGGTGCTGTATTTTCTACAGCCGGAAATACTAAGCATAGTTATGTAGAGTGGGATTTTGGCTTCATAAAATTTCGTTTGGCTCCTAAACATTTCGGGTTTAGGAGCCAAATGGGTTTTTAAGATTTTTTTTTGTCTGAAGCCCTGCATTGTGTTTGGCAGTCGTCCTCCCTCTTCCGGCATATGCATAAAAATGAAGAATACGATGTATAGCCAGCGGTATAAATTAGGTAGTTAGCCTGTGTTAGGGATTGTTAAGGTGTCCAACCATCTGTGTGTAAGTTGAAGCATACTTGGGTGATGCAGCAGGGTAATGATCCTAAGCATGCAAGCAAATCCATATCTGAATGACTGAAATGCAAAATGGAAGCGTTGCGGTGGCCTAGTCAAAGTCCTGACCTGAACCCAATAGAGATACTGTGGCAGGACCTGAAAAGAGCAGTTTGAAGTTCTGCAAAGAAGAGTGGGCCAGGTTTCCTCTTCAGGGATATAAGAGGCTCATATCAAATTATAAGAGACATATATTTGCAGTTATTGCCCCAAAGGGTAGTCCAACCTGACATTAAGTTTAAGGGGGCAATTGCTTTTTCACAGGGGCAATATTGGTAATTGGTGACTATCTGTAATGAGTGAATGAAATAATATTGTAAAAACTATTGTTTATGTTTGTTTGGGTTTCCCTTGTCTAATATCATATTTTATTTGATTATCTGAAACCATTCAAGAGAAATATGAAATAAGAGGCACTGTATGTAATGCAAATTATGTAAACAAATTTCATAACCAGTAAAAATGAATGATGATGGATATCAAAAATTCACTCTGTCGCATTGAAGGATTATATTTTATTCTAACCAAACTGCTAGAGCTTTTATGTGATTATGTGTAAAATAGGTATGAGTGGGTATGTCTAAAAATAATTTTTTAAAAAATGTATCATGAACACAATCTTGAATCAAACTGTGCAGTCTGTCTTTCCCAGCCCCTGATAGTTTCATTGCCAACAGTTCAGATGCAGCTTGTAACTTCTGTCTTCCAAAATGACGATTTTGCCATTACGTTCGGATACTTTGCAGTCGTCATTTTCGGGTGGGAGCCTCACCTTGGCAGCTGAAGTTTAACGGTTTCTCCTTTTCTCAGTTTTTCTCGCAGTTTGTCATTGACCAATTCATGAGGTGATTTCTTTAGACAAAATATAGATTGCCTTCAAACCGGCTCAAAAAACCCCCCCAGTTTTGACACTCTTATTCTGCTTCAATTATCCCTCTTACATTGAATTATGTATTGTCGCTCCAACCATACACCACAGTGGTTAGTTCACGGAATGACCAAACCAACTGTCTCCAACTGTGTCAATAGCAGTCAGACTCTGCTGAGGGAATGTTTAGAGGGTAGATTGCACAGCAGCGAGACGGGCAGACCGGGGGGGATCGTTAAGCCGTGCATTGTCAGTGCTCTGCGAGATAGCCCGGGTAAATGTGTCACATTCTCCTGGCGGAACAGCCTTTGCGGTTTTAGCCAGGTTTCAGTCCTGTCTCTTTGAAATAACTGGCTCGAACTGGTTTGTGATCGATAGTGTCCACATATTGCATTCCCCCCCCCACTGTTAAAATCAACACATCCCCGTATTAAATCAGATACTTCTCTGTCTCCGAGGGCCCAATCTGACTCTGCGCGCTGGATGTAGGGAAATAACAGGACCACGGTGGAGAGCTGGAGATAGAAGATAGTGAGATTTGATAGAAAAAGTGAATTCTGAGCAATACGTGAACACACATTGCTCTTGGCGTGCTGGTTCGGCCGCCCTTAACTGCGATGTCGATTCCTGCTTTGCCCTTAGAGGTAGACGCTGCAAAAATCTGCAGATGCCCCGATACAAAAAATGGAGGCGGCCCAGTGGAGCTAGCCCATTGGTCTAATGAACCGTCCCCTCCTTTATGAGTCTGGTCTATGCACCATACTGTGCAGCTTGATGGGGCTAGGGGCATATTGGTGCGTAGGTTTGTGGGGGAAGGGTGGCTTCACAGCTGACAGGTTTCTCTGTGCGTACCTTCCCTTGAGGTTATTACAGTATGTCTTCAGTTTTTCCTTGAACCCTTTTTTTTTCGCTCAACATTTTCATGTAGTGACAGATAAAGGCGATAGTTACTCGGCTTAGATGACCTGTTGCATTTTTATCCACTGTGTGGAAGGACTAGCGTACATGATGGCAACACTAGCATGGTAGTGCCCATTCTTGCTTGTTCATTCAACAAAGCAAAGCAAAAAGAAATATGAATATGAATCAAGGTACTTTAGCATTTATTGGGTTATTATGCACATCAAGATTATTGTATACACCAGGCAAAAGTTGTTTTTAAAATGAACCGTGCTGTGCTTTGTGTCACCCTAGGCGTGCCCTAGGACACCACTGATTTTGTGTTGGATTCACAGTGCAGAAATGCTACCCTAGGAGGTAGACCCCTGTTACATGAGGTTAACTAAATACGAAATGGGTCTCATAGTGCTCTCTCGTTTTTTGTTCTCATTTAAACTAGCTTTAAATGACAATTCACCCAAAATGAACTGTATCCGTAAGATGAAGCAGTACAGACGGTTCCCGACTTATGATCGGTTTACGTTCCAATAAGCCCATCATAAGTGGGAAATATCATAAGTCGAAAATGCATTTAATACACCTAATTTACCGAACATCATAGCCTAGCCTACCCTACCCTACCCTACCTTTAACATGCTTAGAACACTTGCATTAGCCTACAGTTGGGCGAAATCATTAACACAAAACCTATTTTATAATAAAGAGTTGAATATCTCATGTAATTTATCAAATACCGTATTGGTTTCCACTGAATGCGAATCGCTATCGCACCATCGTAAAGACGAAAAATCATAAGTTGGACCATCATAGCTTTGGGACTGTCTGTATTTGTACAACAAGACGGAAACTAATTTTCTCAGTGTGAAAAGCCCAGCCGCTTGATTACAGAGATGAGTAGCCAGGTCCAGAGGATGATGACCAGACCCTTCAGCACCCAGAAAGCTCATCTTATGCCTGTGTGTCCTTCACAGATCTGATCCACTGCACCAATGAGATGAATGTTAGCATCCCTCAGCTGGCAGACACGCTTTTCGAAAGGACTGCCAACAACAGCTGGGTGGTGGTCTTCAAAGCCCTCATCACCACACACCACCTCATGATGTATGGCAACGAGGTGAGTAGAGTCAGCGCGCGCACACACACACACACACACACACACACCACCTCTTGATGTATGGCCACGAGGTTAGTAGAGTCAGTGCGTGCACACACACACACACACACACACCACCTCTTGATGTATGGTAACGAGGTGAGTAGAGTCAGCGCGCGCACACACACACACACACACACACACACACCACCTCTTGATGTATGGCAACGAGGTGAGTAGAGTCAGCGTGCGCACACACACACACACACACCACCTCATGATGTATGGCAACGAGGTGAGTAGAGTCAGCGCGCGCACACACACACACACACACACACACACACACACACACACACACCACCTCTTGATGTATGGCCACGAGGTGAGTAGCGTCAGCACGCGCACACAAACACACACACACACACACACCCACACCACCTCATGATGTATGGCCACAAGGTGAGTAGAATCAGCGTGCACACACCCACACACACACACACACACACACACACACACACACACACACACACCACCTCATGATGTACGGTCAAGAGGTGAGTGGACTCACGCCACACACACACACACACACACACACGAACGTAACCCATAGCACCAGAGTAACCGCTTCACAGAAAATGAGCTGTATTGTAATTATTTTAGCACATGGAGTATGAAATATAGCACTTGCTTTTGCGGGGGGGGGGATAAATATGTTGTATGTTATTAGACAATAATTTTCTTGCTTATGATAGGAAATATATCATTGGCTGAAGTTTATGTTTTCAAAATTAATTTCAGTGTGACAATGAATAAATGTTTCACTAATGTTTTTGTAACCAAAAAATTCAGCCGGTACATGCTACCCTCTCTATTTTTGAGACCCCACTCTTCAGACACAGAGCTGTAACTCACCCTCCAGGATAGGGCTGGTTTGCATCCACTCTTTACATTTACAAGGGGCTTGCAAATGTTTTCATATCCCTTGTAAACGTAAAACCGTACACTTCTCCAAATGAACTTGCCACCATTTTCTCTTCACTATGTACAACCAGTTTTGGAGTGCCCGCAAATATTCCTGTTTATTCAAAGTGTGGCTTGTGGGCTGAATTGTTTAGAGAAATCGGTGTTGGTGATAAAAGACATGCAGCCAGAAAGTTCTAAGATTGTGAATGTTGCAAACTTGAGACGTTTTGAGACATTGATTTCTTTTTTATGCCCCCCCCCCCCCCCGGCCATTCTTATGATTCTGAATGCTTATTGCAATAACGATCATTTGGGATAACTTGCACTCGCTGCCAAAATACTCAGTGTCAGCTTCACTTTGTTTTTGTTTTTTGTTTTTTCACGTGACCATCCGCAGGTTACGGTTGCACAGAGTCGCAGGGAGACTTTTCATCTGCAACTCAGCTTTTTGCCATAAACTACAGTTCCCATGAAGCACGTGTCTCTTTCTTATTTGTCCTTCTTATGACTTTGTTATTGAGGTGAAAAGCTCAAATGTATTGTGTTTACCTGAAAAGATGTATGCATCAGTAGTTTGGGGTGAAGTTTGGCAGATTGGTGCCACTTTTTAACCTTAGTGACAGTTTGAGAACTCAAAGCACTCAGAAAAAGCAGATTTGGTTTTTCATTTGGCTGAAGTGACCTTGTGAATACCTGTGTATATGACAGCCTCCACAGGCATGTCTATGCGATATGTCCTCACAATTTCAAAATCGGCTCATCTCTTTAATTGTCGGATTTCATATCGTTTTCTTCCAGGTGGTTTAGTGTCGTATCAAAGAGTAAGTGGCCGTACAGGTGGTTCTGCCTATACCTGAGCACGACGTTCACCTTTCGGTGAACCCCGACCTTTTTCTGCCCCCTATGGAAATATTGCAGAAGACGGTCACATGTGGCTTCCCTTAATAAGGCGTAATGACGAAAAGAAGGAAAATTGCCAAGACATTGAGTGGGTGTTTTAGTCATACATTTGTTGTAGTATGTGTGTGGTTTTAGAAGATATCTGTAATTGACTGATATCTGTGGGCCACAGTGTGTGTGTGTGTGTGTGTGTGTGTGTGTGTGTGTGTGTGTGTGTGTGTGTGCGTGTGTGTGTGTGTGTGTGTGTGTGGGGTGCGTGTGATTATTTTCTGAGTCATTCTGCTGTCCCAGATAATGAAAGAAAAATCTGGGAGAATGACGCTGGCGTTGGATTGCGTCAAAGACCGCACACAAGAAAAGAACACTGCCAAGGATGAGACGACAGTGTCTTCTGCATCAAAAGAGGGGGTTTAGGAATGGAGCAGAGAGGAGGAAGTTTAACCGCGCGTAGGACTGCATTGAGGTTCGTTTCAGATCCAGGGGGGTGGGCAGAATGCACCTAAATGTAATAATGTAAGAAGACCCTTCGCTCGTCATCAGGAGAATCAGAAGTAGAAAACCGCCATGGAGACAAAACCTCAAAGCTCTACACATTCTCAAAATTGATGGAGCGTGTTTTCCTGTGCTGCAGAACCTGTCTCTTTGTCTGAGAAGACTAAAGAAAGTAGATCTTTCACGGTCAGAAAATGATTGAGTCTGAACTGAAGCTCTCCCCCACCCTCTGCTCACGGTGGAGGTCATGTGGACGGTCCTCTGGGATGACTGACAGTTGTGACGTTTATTTTAGCCCACCACACACTGTTTAGCATGAAGCCCATCCATCCCCCAGACCATTGGCTAGAATCCCATCTGGTGGGGGCGGAGCTTCAGGTCTAACATCAGCATAGCACAAGGATGGTTCCGTTTTTCAGTTTTCCGTTCCTTACTTTACCAGAAGAAAAATGAAATAAATGAATGAATTTCCATGCAATGAGATGGGGGGGTTAGAAGTAAACGTTGACAATTCATATTTATTATGTTGTTTTAGTGGTGTTATCATTTATTTTGATAACCCTCTTTATAAAATTTGCAAAAAAAAAAACTAAGCTGCTATGTTTTTCTGACAGTGAAATATAGACACATCTGAACAAAGGTTTTCATTTAGTGTTATTTTTGTCCCTCTCCACAGAGGTTTATCCAGTACCTTGCCTCCAGAAACACACTCTTTAACCTCAACAATTTCTTGGATAAAGGAGCGTTGCAAGGTAAGCGAATGCTTTACTTCTGCTCTAAGCGCACCTCGTACCCATAACAAAGTTGCACCAAAGCCTGTAAGTCCCCATGCACCCCCGAAGTAGCCTTTGCAACCCTGGAAAGCGACTGTACGTCAAGCCACGGTTTTGCATGTTTCACGTAGATATTGCCGTCTCTTCCAGGCTATGACATGTCAACCTTCATCAGACGCTACAGCAGATATCTGAATGAGAAGGCGCTTTCATACAGGCTGGTGGCCGTTGACTTCACCAAGATGAAGAGAGGGTAACTGGGACTTATCTCTCCGATTTCACGGTGCATTGCCTTTGTCCAGAGGGGCTTTGGTGTAAATACTTGAAGGCCACTTCACATGCACTTTGGAGCTTGGTTGTAATACCCTCTTCCGGGGTCTCAGTGCAGCGTATGTGTGCTTTTGAATATCTATCCAATAGGATTGATGGAGTGATGCGCACCATGAACACCGAGAAGCTACTCAAGACGCTCCCCATCATCCAGAACCAGCTGGATGCTCTGCTGGACTTCGAGGTACCCTTCATTCACTTCGGAAGACACTAACACCCCTCTCGCCACTAATGAGCCGGGTCAGTCGCCGGCGCTAATGGGTTTTCCCATGGTCAGTAGCGGGGTTGAGATCCGGGTCTGACATGCCCTGGCCTCGATATTAAAGGGATTGACCAGGGTTATGATCACCTTATCCAAGGCGAGTCCGCGTTGCCGTAATTTAAATGTGTAATTTGCTTTGGAACCCGATTTCCCTGTCTTTCTGTCTGTAAACAGCAGAGACCATAGCAGAAGTCCTGTAGGACAGTTTGGAGAACTCATAGTTCTAACTATGGAGACTGTTTTACAGAGGGGAAAAAACCTCCAAAATGATGGATCTCTTGCATGGATCTTGCAGTGGTTTTAGCAACATGCTGTGTTTCTAATCTATCATAATTCATTAGTCTTTATGTGTCAGTTATCTTATTATTATAGATCTGCATAAGGCTAGGCTACCAAGGCCATGGGTAGCCAGTAAGAATTACTCCTGTATGGTTCTGTGTAGAATCTGAAATAGTACAGCTTACCAGCTAATTTTAGTTAAAATTATGGAGTTAAAATGGTCTTGCACAGATGTTTGAAAGAATTAGTTGGTAAGTTAAAATAGTTTTTAATCACATTTTAAATCTGTTTGATTACTTTTAATCGCAAGGTCAAAAGTTGATGCATATGAAAGATTAGACACAGCTGACTGGCATGGTATTGTCATTATCTTAAAGACTAACTCACTAACAAAACCCCGCTCCCTCGTTTGAACCTGACGTGTGAATAAATTGCTTGAATTTATTGTATCTACGCCAATTTTCAAAATGAACTTTTGTCTCCTTTCGCTCAGGCCAACCCTAATGAGCTGACCAATGGGGTCATCAACGCTGCCTTCATGCTTCTGTTCAAAGACTCCATCCGTCTGTTTGCCGCCTACAACGAGGGGGTCATAAACCTCTTGGGTAAGGAGACCCATCTCTTAGGTCCGCTGTTTCACACACTGCACGCGCTATGTCTCACGTATAGCCACTGGGCCGGGCGGCGCACTTAATAAGATAAATCCACCTCATGTTATGTGTTTGTGGAAGACAGACAATTCACATAAATGCCAGTTAGAATGATTTTATTGAAATACCTGTATCCGATTTGTTGTCATACAAATATCGTCATACACACAAATAAGAAATCACGTTTGAAGTTTTTTTTTTTTTTTTTTTAATGCCAGGTGATTGAATTGATACATTTCTCAACTCCGTAATCATAATTATTTTCAGTTTTTCACACTCGCGTGTGAAAGAGGGTTGTTTCGCGAATGCCCGTATTGTTCACACCTTTTAATGCTCAAGCGTTGTGGCTTAGCACATATCTGAGGTGCTATCGCAGTATATTTCAAACGACTTGAGTGCTTTCAGATTCATTATGCATTGCTTACGATCGTTATCCTAACACCACGCACTTAGCTGTTGATTGTTACTCCTCTTTCCAAAGGAGCATTCAGGTAATTGCACATTTAAAAAAACATCCATTGAAGGTATTGTCCCTGACTTAGGCACTTTGCGTTGCAAGAGGGTTTGCTGAATGCCTGTAATATAATGTAATGTTTAGCTGAGATTGCGCTCATAATAGCTCGGTTTCTTTTTCCTCTTGTCTCCCTCCAGAAAAATATTTTGATATGAAGAAAAACCAGTGTAAAGAAGCTTTGGACATTTATAAGAAGTTTCTCTACAGGATGACTAAGCTGTCAGAGTTTCTCAAAGTGGCTGAGGTAGTTTCACACTCACTCTTGCGTTCAAAGTGGAAGGATGTTGAAATGAAACTGTTTCGGTGATTTGTGAGAAGGGGGCTGTTACGGCGTTGTCTTTTTAGGGTTCCACTTAACCCCCCCACCGCTCCCCTTTTTTTATGTTTTTGTTTTCTTGTTTTGGCCATCTGTTGCCTTCCCTACTGTTAGCCTCTAAAACCAGCAACAACAAAAATACAGCCCAATCACATTTACGATTTATATACGATTTATATAGAACGTATACCTCCTTCCATAAATCCAACAATGCACTTCTTAAGCTGTTCCAGTCCTGGAACGTATACTTCACCTCTCCGGACTCTTGCCTCACACAGAATTGGCATGCATTGAAAGAGGGTTTCTTGCAGTATTGTATTTCTGTCCCAGTGATACACATTCATAGTAGAAAGGCACAATGTGTTTTACCAGTATGACGAGACAGTGCTTTTATGATTTCATTTTAATCAAGAGCTATTGCTTCAAGACTTGTGAATATACAGAACTTCTGTGTCCAATATTAGACTGGAATGTGGGTCACCAGCCCTGATACATAATGGTCTGTGAAAGCTGTTATGATTGAATTGATGCCTACCTCAACCCCGTAGGAGGTGACATGTAGGTATGAACATTTGTAGACTTTTGCCCACACTTTTTTTCCTTTCAAGTTTGTTTTGATGAAGGTGGAGGTGAAATACGCTGGGTGATTTTTTTTTTTGCACTTGTATTGGCAAAGTTACAGTGCTTTATTAAAACCCCTGGCTAGCTGTAGTAGGATGTGCTTTATAGTAGGTCATGAATTTGAATGCTGAGAAGGTCGAGACAACGTCTATGTTTGTTTGTTTATTTATTTATTTATTTTCAACCTGTGGCAAATCTGGGACTGCAAAATCCCTCTGCTAGTCGTATCCCTTCAAATATAATACTATGTCTGAACTGCGAGGCCCATTTCACAGAGCGTCAGGTGACTGTGACTTGTAACCTATCAGAAAGAAGATGGAGTGCAGTCCTGCGTTCTGAAAGAACATTCTCCCACAGTTATCTCTCTCTCTCTCGCTCGCTCTCTCTCTCTATCTAGCTCTCTCTCTCTCAGCAAAAACATAGATGAATCCTTGTGCTGTTTTTCAAATAAGTCCACTGTACTCTTGCTCCGAATTATATAGTTTTCAGTTGATTTTCCACCACTTATTGAGGAGAATACATGTTTCTGTTGCTAAGTATTTTTATTGCACCAAGTGATTTTATTACCTCCTTTAGGGGGGTGTGTGGTCAATCCAAAGTTGGTTAAATGTCTACCATCATGTGTCTTGTGCAACATTTTTTTGAACATTTTTTTTTTTGGATGTGTCTCAACTCGTGGTTTACATCCTACATCTCTGTGCCCTACCCATAGTTCCGTGGCATTTAAATGTGCAAATACCCATCCCTGCAGATGTTTGTGTGTGTGTGTGTGTGTGCGTGTGTGCGTGTGTGTTGTGTGCGTGTACGTGAGCGTGCGCGCATGTGGGCATGCAAAGACCCCTTTTTTTCTGTTGTTTTGTTTACAGTCACTGCATGGAGTAATGGATCCTTTTTGTTATATTTTCTTTTCTTATCCCCCCCCCCTCCTTCCCCTTTCCTTTATTCTGTTGTTGTTGTTTGTTTTCTCCCCCGTTTGCCCTTTTTTGTGACACAGCAAGTTGGGATTGATCAGGGTGACATCCCAGATCTAACACAGGTCAGTGTACATTTCATCTCAATTTCTCCATGTTGCACCATATCCCCTATTCACCCAGAAGATTTTCATCTCTCTCTCTCTCTCTCTCTCTTTCACTCTCTCACTCCACCTTCTCTTTTGGCTAAAGGCCAGCCAGGGACACCCCTTCAATATACAGGAGTGCCACATTGGGTACAATTTGAAACCTTTTTTTTTAATTATTGTTTTAAAATGCCTTTAGAAAGGCAAGCTTTCAGTTTGGTTTGGGAGCAGCAGGAATTTTAATTTGATTGAATATGATTTTATTTTATTTTTATTTTTTAATCTTGACCAGTTTGGTGTTAACCGTTACCAGGGAGATCAGGAATATACGTGTGATGACTAAAATCTTAAGAATTAAAAAAAAAAAAGCTAATTTTGCAATTATACGACTGGATGAAGGCAACCATTTATTGAGATACAATGCACAAGCTTGTGATTTAAACAACGATAATACCTTTTGAAATCATGGTGAATTGTGATAAATTTAGTAATCATTATGTCTGTCTATTGATTATTTACTGAATCGAGGAAAGTAAGCTGAAATTGGTTGAGATTAGTGACTGGTTCAAAGATGACATTTTGCTTCTTTTCCCAGCTCACCAGCTGCTTTTATTCCGATTGTTGAGAGATAAATGATCTTCCCTAGAAGTGATCTATAAATGGAAGTATAACATACAGATTAGAAAATATAATTCATGTTGCTGTTTTATTGTCTAATTGTCGCATTCACACCACATAGCAGAAACATGTACAGATTTACAGGTTAAGCACCCTTCTGGTAAGGTGTCTTATATAAGCAGAATAAACAATTTGGTTATTTTCTGAACAATCTTCTCTCCCCTCCCCCGTGTTTTTAACAAAAGGCTTTCCTTTGTGTGCTCATTGGATTTCTCAGTTGGAGGACATCTTGAATTATCTCTTTGCCAGTACCAATACCTGAGAAATCTGTCCTTCCTGCTAGTTTGCTTCCAGATTCTTTGTGGGAAGAGAATTCACTGTGTGGGATTAGTCCTTAAACTGGGCATGCTCAGACCAATGGAAAAATTATAGACATCCACCTAAAAGGCCGTGCCCACACGTGATAATTCTAGCACCCATTGATTTCGATAAAGACTTTAAGCCAGAAAAAGTAACGTCACCACTGAAGAAAATGGAAGCCAAACAGTAATTGTCTGTTAATGTATTGTGGATGTTCTTTTTTTTTTTTTTTTTTTTTTTATGGAGGCATATTTGCAGGCCTGTCTACCGAAAAGGAAAGCCTCATGTGTTATGTCAATATTAGCTATGGGGACGTCCCATTCGCTGCTAAGGGCAGCGTCGCGACATGACTTTACAGGCCTGTGGATACGCTTGTAGGAGAAGGAGCACCACAGTGCGCATGTTGGGCTCAAAACCCTTTTCCATTCCTTTTATCTTGAGGGATAATTACCCAATACAAATGCATGGAAACTATATATATATGTAATTATAATAATAATTATTATTAGTGACTGTCTCAAGGCTCAAAGCCTTAACGTTAATGTGAGTAAAGCACATTTTGTGACCTGTGACGTCCCTGCCCCGCTACGCCCCACAGGCTCCAAGTAGTCTGCTGGAAGCTTTGGAGCAGCACCTGGCCTCCCTGGAGGGGAAGAAAACAAAGGAGTTCTCTGCAGCCAGCAGGTATAGTTCCCCCAGCGGTGCACCTCCCACGGGGCAGCGCTGCTATCGTGGTAGTCATGGTAATGGCCTTGGGAACATCGGTCCTCAATATCGCTCAAGACTGTGCAGATTTTGGTGAACGGAAATTGTTTCATGTATGAAATGTATTATGATAATTATTTGGATTAGTATTGGTAGTTTTGGTAGGGATGTGAATAAGACAAGTTTTTTTTGGTTTAGATTGATCAGGGTTTACCATGAATTAAAAACAGTTCTTTGTTTATAAACTTAAAATTGAATAAACAATTTTTATATTGAATATTTAATATTTATAGAATATTGAATAAAATTATTTATCTTGGCAGAAACATGAGAATCAGAAGCGTTAATGTCAGTCTTGCAACCCGCAAGGAGCGGCACCATGAATTTAATTTGATTAAAGACGAAAAACAACTTCTAAGTTATCCTTTATGTTAATAGCATTAACAATTGGTTAAACTACAATAACTTTCCCTGTTCAGTTACGTGTGGAAACAAACATCAGAGAGCGTTTATGGAATGATTTGTGTCCTGAAGATAGTAAGCTAATTTCTAGCCACCTTTGACAAAAATGTGTTGATCTTTATTGATAATGCGCTATGTCATTTTTTGGTTCAGCTCTATCCTTGTTCTAAGCAAAAGTATGTCAACATGAGTGGGGAGTAGGCGTGTTCATATCCTGTTCACACTCGCACCGCAGCTAGTTTCGCTGCACGCATTTACCATAACACAATTAACACGCCATTAAAATGTCACTACGCAGTGCTCTTGCGGAATCGACTTCAAAACATAACTTCACAAATTTATCTTTGTACTGTTATGTAATGTCTAGAAGGGATATCATTATGGTTTCAGTAAGTGATCTCCGTCAGCAGTGTAGTTGTCACCATAGTTACATGCTGTAGAAATATTCTGTGGCCACTGACTCTTTAAAAAAGGATGCACTTAGAAGACATAACTGCTGTCTGTAGATACCATACATGAATACTAATTAACTATAAACAGAAGTAAAGAAGTACTGGTTGGTTACTGCATTAGTCGTTTGTATCTCCTCTAAACATGACTATGCTAGTGTTGCTCACCTATTTAAGACTGCACTAAACAGTAGTTAGAAGTTCTGCGTGTTTGTAGCTCGCTCTGTATTGAAATAGCTTTGACTGGACATGAGGTCATCACAGTTACCTGGAAAAGCATGTGCGTGTGAAACTCAGAATTGTCAGTCTTGTGAATTCCATTAAGTTAGGGTGAGGCTCAGCTCCTGTTTTGGTTTGGCGTTACCTCTACAGAGCCAGCACCCTGTCCAGTGCCGTTTCGTCGCTCTCCAGCACCGGCAGGTCCTTCAGCCGCGTGGACGAGAAGGAGAAGCAGCTGGCTCTGGAGGAAGAGCAGGCCCGGTTGCAGTCCCTCAAGGTGGGAAACCGTTTCGCTTGCACACGTGCGTACGCACACCCAGACAGGCCGCACGGACAGCTGCTACCACAGACAAACGAGAAACGGAGTGAAATAACAGAAAAGACCAAATATCAATGGCGTTTTTGTCACTTAATACGATTCCTGGTCGGTTTTTGGCTCAATTAGGTAATTGCTGTTTTGAGAAATTATCTCTCTGACTGTCCTTGAGTGGCCCAGCCAAAGCCCAGACTTAAACCTCATAGAACGTCTGCGGAGAGACCTGAAGATGGCAGTTCACAGACGCTTCCCATCCAATCTGGCGGAGCTAGAGAGGATCCGCCAGGAAGAATGGGATAAACGTCCCAAATCCGGGTGTGCAAAGCTTGTAGAGGTTTACCCAAGAAGAGTCAAAGCTGTATTTGCTGGGATTCTAGAAAGTTCTGAATTAAAGGTCTAAACACTCATGTAAATGAGAGATTTCAGTTTTTATTTTTTTGTTATAAATTTGTTTTTTGTTATAAATTTGTTAAATTGTTCTCACTTTGTCATTATGGGTTATTGAGTGTAGATTGATGGGCAGAAATGGTAATTTTGTCCGTGTAAAATAACAGCTAGAACAGAAAGCATGCAAAAAATGAAGGGGCCTGAATACTTTCTGAAGCCACTGTAGAATGTTCTAGAAATGTAGGCAAATTTCGCTCTGTGGAGGAGTTAAGCTTGAAAGAGTATATCTGAAAATCGAATTGAGTACAGCGTGCCTGAGGAGGGGGTGTGGCAAGAGTTCAGGTATCCCATCAGCGATCGCCTCAGGGCAACGATTGCGTTTCGGAACATTTGGCCGTCTCCGGGGTGGGTCATCAGGTACCTCTGGCCCAATCTGTGTCCGCGCTGCCTGCCCATTTGGGACGTCGAAGTCTCGACCTCATAAATTTGAGAGGCGTTCTTATATGGTCAAACTCAAAACGCATGTTAAAAACGTAATAGACATCGTAATAAAAATATAATGCTTTTAAATGTAAATGAAAACTACGGTTACCTTAAAAAGGGTCATTGGAGTGTCAGCTTACAAACACATGGTGTTTGCCTGACTCAAAACCTCAACCCCACATTTTAGAATTTTTTTTTTTTTTTTAACCCCACTTCTCAAGAATTGCATTTCATTGTGTTAGTTTAAAGTTTAATGTCTCTTTAAACTCGTTCAGTATACCTGTGCAGTGTATATTAACGATGTATTAACAGGGATCTCCTTTGTTATAGTTTATACGCAAGATATGTTATGATTTCAGTATAACCATGTTCTTAGCTGTTGAACTCCTGTAGGGCTTGGGTCATCGCTGTTGTGATGTTCTTGATGCAGGTTGGAGCAGGATGTGGTTTGTTGCAGAAGAGCTGTAGACTGTACTTGCACAGACCGCACTATGAACGTGACTTTATGCCTGCTGTCCTGAATCATTCTACGGTGTCAGTGCGTCGAGCGTTGTTCTGTAGTTTGACCTGTAGCCTAGGTCTGGCCATAATTTTTAGTCCCAAGAACAGGAGTCCCAAACCCTGGTCCTTTCTAGGGTCTTGTCCATGGATCTACTGATTCTGGTCCTCATGCAGCTGTAGCACTAATAGGCTAGTGCTCCACCTGCAGGCTGAAGCAGGTACTACAGGAGTCATATCTGGGAAGCAGCAAGAATGCTTACCTGGCCTGCTCTTCCATAATACCTGTTGTCAATATTTCTGGTCGCTACTTTGACATCGAAAAAGTCAATGTTTGTGTTTGCCCGCAGGACCAACGGCTGAAAGAGATTTCCATACAGACCCCAACGGCGTCTCCAAGTACCCAGTCGATGACCAGTACCAACGGCACCAGTACCGGAATGGACCTCTTCACAAGCCCTGCTACTGCCCCCTCTACCAACAGGTACGCCGAGCAAATCCAGTTTGCGTAGTAGTTAAATCTATTGTAGATGCGTGTGTGCATTAGGGACTTTTTGCTGGTTTGAAATAGAATGCGTATGTATTTGTGTGGGCTAGTGTTTATTTATCCAATTATGTTGTGACGAACCTTCAGATTAGCCATCAAATGCAGATTACGTAGAACAGTACTGAAGTCCTATACTTAGTGGTGGAGTATATCCTGTTTACTACCTGTGCAACTTTTCTTTGGTTAGATCATACACTCTCCAATTTCTTATTAAACTGGCGCGTCCGTTGTTGAGGAGGGGTGAGGATCGTGTCATGGAAAGGCGGTCTGTTTCTTAAAGGGAAATGTGAAACAGCAGCACTTGTGACTTTTCTTGCTTCTGCCATCCGTCCACCTGCAGCATGCCAAACCTCACCAGCGACCTGTTTGACCTCCAGCCTGCCTTCGTCCCCGCGGTACAGAGCACACCCTCCATCTCCACTGTCAGCAGTGCTTGGGGAGGTAAGCCCGACTCCGCTCCGCTGGCCATACTTCTCGTAGATGTGGCGCGTTGCTTGCTGTGTCAGACCGCGTGTCCGCAGCTGTGGCAGTCTGCTTCTGTCTCTGTGTGTATGTGTCTGTCTGTCTGTCTGTCTGTCCTTTTATCCCTGTCTGTTTGTGTGAAACTGTCTCTGTGTGTATGTCTGTCTGTCTGTCTGTCCTTTTATCCCTGTCTGTTTGTGTGAAACTGTCTCTGTGTGTATGTCTGTCTGTCTGTCTGTCCTTTAGTCCTTGTCTATTTGTGTGGAACTGTCTCTGTGTGTATGTGTCTGTCTGTCTGTCTGTCCTTTTATCCCTGTCTATTTGTGTGGAACTGTCTCTGTATGCATCTGTCTTTGGCTGATTCTGTGCAAATGTGTCTCTGTGTCATTTCTATGTAGATAGTAGCTGCAGAATATTTTACCTATAAAGTTTATACTTGTGAATCTAAATGAGTTCCCCTTTAGTTTGTGGACGGCAAGTCGCTCTGTGCCCCATGATTCAGAAAGTCAAATCTCATCCGGATAATACAGTACTTAGTAAAACACTGAGCAGAAGGAGGATTCGAATATGTACACCTAGTCTGGATGCACAGGGTACTTATATTAGGAGAAGGTGCATGACAGCCCCTCTCCCTGTGTGCTGATTGTAGGGCGATCAGCTGGATGCTGGATATAGTCACAGAGCAGCTGGCTGCAGTCACGCCATTCGGCTGGCATCACATAGGAAATAATCTGTGCTCCCCTGGAACAGTGTGCTGTGGGTTTAATACATTATTTTAATATATTCTGAGAAACCAGGGCAGTCTGCACTCATTCATACGTTCAGACCACATTTCGCCAATATCGGAGTGCGCGGCGCCCACGGTGCGGGGCAGCTCTTCGGCCGCACGTGGAGCAGAGCGCAGGAGTGCACAGAACACAACGGGCGGGAGACGGGTCAGTCAGATCAACGGAGGGCAGAGAGGGTCGTGTGAAGTAGGGAAAGGACCATGTTTCGCCACGCGTGCGGCGAAAAGTAGGGAGCGGCACATGAATAAAGCGCTTTTTAAGCGAAACGGTCTTTGACTTTTCTGTCTCCCCCCCCCCCCCCCCCCTCAGGTGCGGAAATCCATCCCGTACCGCCGGCTCCTTTACAGAACGTAGATTTTGATGCGGTGTTCGGGAGTAAAGCGGCCAGTAACGGTGTGACGCCTTCACCCGGTAAAGAGATAAAAAGAAAAAAAATAAGCAGCTGACCTCTTGCTCGCTAAGTATGCTTGTCAAAAAAACCCGAAGCAATGTGGCACTGATGGGTTATAACCTCAAAACGCTCTCCTTCCTTTGCTAACACCACCCCGCTCGCTATCACAACTTCTGCTTTCGTAGCCTCTATTAACGATGAAATGCTGTCAGAAAGCGTTGTGCGCTGAGTTTAACAAAGCCGCCTGGTTTTCGCACAATATAACCTGGTTTGACACAAGGAGCTGTTGACTGTGAATGCGTTCCCGTGTCTGCCGCTAAAGACCTCACACACTCCTGTCTCTGCACCAGCTGTGCACGAAACATTCTCCCCTTAAAATTCTCTAGCATAACACATGGTGAGCTGCTGCTCTTTCCCTAATATAGGTCGTAATTCTGTCTTTCTCTCTCTCTTTCTGTCTCTCCTGCTCTGCCCCTGGTTTCCTGGCGGCTTTCCCCCCTGACTGGTGAGTACCCTATCTTTTTTTTTTTTTTTGTAATACAAATTTTTCCTGCTGGCTAAGCAGGAAGTGAGAGTTGGCGAATGCCGCCTGTGTCAGCATGCTACCCAGAAGCCGGCTGCCGTTTGCGAAGAAAATGTAGCTCCTACTCTGCTTTAAGTGTGCTAGAGTCGGGGGCGAATGTGTGACGCGGGCCCTCTCTCCGTTTCCTGCGTGGCTCTCTGTTCCCCCGGGGCCCGCTCCGCGTCGTAATGTGCACCATTAGCAGAACGAGTCCTGACAGAGTGGCTGTTTTCAGGCGACGTCGCTTTGCGCGATCGCCCGCTGCTGCTTAGTATGAGAGCGATCAGGCTGCTGAGCGTAACTGGCAGGCCCGCTAGCACATTTCATTAGCCCATTGGACTGGATGACGACGATCTCTCATGGCGGCGCCTGTGTTGGGCCTTGAGGGAAGGGTGTGTGGTTATAGTTTTGGGTGGGAGGATGGGGGGGGGGGGGGGGGTGTAATTTGTATTTTCTTGGTCACATGACTTCTCCTCACCCACTCCTCCTTGGCCCTTCCAGTCACTTGCTGAGGAGTGTTGCATCGCATTCAGATTCATTCATTGCAAAAATACTCTGTACCGTTCCACGCTCCCAAATTCAAATGTATTTTGCCCACTGCAAAGACTGAAGACTTTGTCACAGACCTGCCTTTGTAAATTTTGTATTTGTGATTCAGCTAGTAAATTCAATTTAGAAGCATAATACTGTGTGTGGGGGGGGTCATTTTTCAGTATTTGTTTGATGAAATTCCCCATTTTTCAGTATTAGTTTGATAGACACCCGTGATCCATGCCTGGCCTGTCCAGGTGTATGTGACCTCAGTCTGTTTTCCCCCCTCCTCAGGTTTGGGTACAGCCGGGGACCTCCTGAAGCCGACAGTGTCCATGCAGAACCAGGCCCCAGCCATGCCGCTTCACTCTGGGGGCAAGCTGCTGGCCAGCGACCTAGACTCCTCTTTGGCCAACCTAGTGGGCAGTGAGTCATGTTGTAACCCATGTTTTTTTCCCCCCTTGGGTAACATACCAGTTGCACACGCACACAGACCACCACAGGAGATACGCACATGAAATGCGCTTTACTGTGAGGTATATTTAGTGTTATCTCCGCAATCAGTTATATGCGAGTAAAACTTCATGCCGTGTTTCACATTTATTTGAAGGTGCAGATATATTATTGCATGCATTACATAACAGCAGAGGTACATGTACTTTAAGTGGTCGATGGTTGTGAAAACGGGTATCTCTTAAGTCATTGTACTTGCAAAAGACTTTCTCACAGTGCTAAGAATGGTTCAGGCAACAAAAAGCAAAAATAAAAGGAATTTTATAAGGAATGAAATCATCATACAATGTCTGTCACAAAAAACTGCAGAATTATTTAACGTGGCAAGGGGACCAGTGTTTGAGATTATGGCAACACATGTTAAACATAAACAATCTGGTAAAGAGCGACGGTGGTTGCGAGTTGAAGCTCAGCGACAGGGGCAGACAGACACTTAACAGCCTAGTTGTTAAACCCCACAGAACGCTGGACTCAAAAAAAAATAGCACAGAATTGGATCAACGCCTCTGTGACCCACCCTCAACCAAAACCGTAGATTGTGAGGTTTCTCAAAACTGGTATTCAAGTAAGGGCTGCCGTCTGGAAACTGCTTTGTATGCTCTGCGTCATTTAACAGCCAAGAAACGTGAAGCCATTTTACAAGGCCAGGTGCACCCTTAGGTGCTAACACTGTTCCGTCATGACGTCCCCAAATGCCAAGGTCAGAATTTGTATGGCAGCAATCCAGACCGATTGAATCTGCTTTGAAAGAGCATTAGTGAAGGATTATTCATATATTGTTTGGTACCTCATGTCTTCTGCAGTTTCTGTACTGTCTGAGAGACGTACGACTTTATTTGTAGTTTTAATTATTTTCTTTTCCACAATGTTAGAACCTTAAAATGAATTCAAGGTTGATTTCAAGGTTACGCACATTTGTTGCTCCACACTAAAGCTCACGCAGCATGTTTGCAGTGTGATTGTAATAGTAAGGCTTGCTTTACTCAGTACACCACAAAAATACATTCCTGGAGATTTGGTAGTCAGGGAAAACCTTTGGAATTTGTTTGGTATATAAATGTGGGAACCCTTTAAAAAGTATGGCAGCATAACCCTGACGATTGTGTTTGTTCACAAGTCAGGGTGGCTGTATTGCCTGTCTCACTGAGTTTCTCTTTTGCCTCCGTAGACCTGCAGTTCGGAGGTACACCAGCTAAAAAGTAAGTATTTGACTTATTACCGAACAGTGCATTTTTTTGTCCACATTGTAATTATCTACAAAGTATTTTTACATTCAAAGTATATCACTCCCGTGCTTGTTGGTCATGAATTAATTTGTCTTTGAATTTGCGTGGTGCATTCTGCCATTTTGTGTGCACGCGTTCAGGCCGGACATGCAGTGGAGTCAGCCAGGCGAGAAGAAGCTGACAGGCGGCACGAACTGGCAGTCCAAAACAATGAGCACCACCACGGCATGGAACCCTGCCCCCATGGCGCCCGCCCCTATGCCCGTGCCACAGATGGTGAGATTCACTTGTGCCTCCTTCCTGCTGAAGCCATCACCATTCGCTAAGGGAACAGCTTCACTCAGGGAACCCGTCGCCATTAACGTAGGGAACAGCTTCACTCAGGGAACCCGTCACCATTCGCTTAGGGAACAGCTTCACTCAGGGAACCCGTCCTCATTCGCTTACGGAACAGCTTCAGTCAGGGAACCCATTACCATTCGCTAAGGGAACAGCTTCACTCAGGGAACCCGTCACCATTTGCTTAGGGAACAGCTTCAGTCAGGGAACCCGTCCTCATTCGCTTACGGAACAGCTTCAGTCAGGGAACCCGTCACCATTCGCTTAGGGAACAGCTTCACTCAAGGAACCCATCACCATTCACTTAAGGAACAGCTGTCCTGGTCACTCATCATAGCTCCCCTTGCTCACGCAGGGAATGGCCTTCGCTGGTCACCTCGGCAACCCCCAATTGCATTAGATAATCGCACACTTAAATGTGCTTTAATCGCAGGAATCAGTAAATAGGGATTAAATGTGAGGTTCTTACAACAGTCATTCTGATTTATCCTGGTACGTAAGTGCAGCTAAGCCTACATGTCCTGTACTCGCATTGTTCAGCCTTGACAGACCGTCAACGGTTTGTTTTGTATCATCAGGTACTCAAGTTGATTGTAAAAATATTACCTTCTCTCCTTGTTGTCTTTCCTGTTTTATTAATCTTAGTTAATAGGTCTGCACCGGCATTAAAATTGAAATGAATTTCTACCCCCTGCTAGAAGTTATAGGAGAGGGATGTGTGCACTGATATTTTTCATTTTAACAACAACCAGCTGTGTTAATTCACTGTGTGACTGTTGCCCTTGTCAGCGCATGGCTACAACACCTCTCCCGTGCTTTAGCTGTTTGGATTTCACACTAATCTTCTGCTTCATTTTGTTTACTCTGATTCCCTGGTGATTTGAACCTACTCACTCTCTTTTTCTTTGTCCATATCTGCTCTTCTCTTCTGCATTATTTTTCAATTGCGGCAGAACGGAATGATCTATACTGGTTATGTAAGTACTTGAAGAAGATTTCTCCTGTGTTTTCTCGTTGTTTGATCTTATCGCTTTTCTGCTGGTCTGTGTGCTACTAGAAGGATGTGCAGCATTTAAAGATTGATTAGGTCCTGGAAAACGCTTCTGGTGTAATGTGTCAGTAATTAACACATACAGTAAACTCTGGTTTGTGCATGTGGTGCGTAATTCTTTCCGTTTGCACTAACATTGCCTTACCGAGGGTTCTCTTATCCCTGTCTCTGCACAGGCACCGGCTCCGATGACTTTTCCCATGACGACACCTCAAGTGCCTGTGTATGGAATGGTGAGTCTCCCTCCCTGGAGTACAGTAACCCTTAAAGGAGCACTCACACATTGCCGGTACAGTGAAAGCCCAATTTTAACGTGCCCCGCTTTAACGCGAATTTGGATATAATGCGATGAGACATTGGACCTTTTAAAAATTAATGTGTGTTTTAATTTCTACTGTAAAAGCAACTATTTATTCACGAAATTCAAAGGTAATCTACTTGACAAAAGGTAGATGTGCAGAAAACGGGCGAAAATAGGTGTTTTAGGATATTAGGCCGACATTGGGTCAGATTGAATGCTGGTTTTCCTAAATCCCGATTTAACGAAACCCCGCTTTTTTTCATGATGACATTTTACGGACCTCAACGTTCACCCCGTATCACATCTCAGGTGCAAATATGGCGCCGGTCAACAACCGCTTTTGCTGGTGCTTAATTTGACATGTCTCCTGCGTGTTCTCTTTGCGCACCTCACTGCCCCCCCCCCCCCTTAGCTCCCCCCGCAGATGGGCCAGTTGGGCGGAGTCCCGGTGATGGCGCCACAGCCGATGATGTACAACCAGCCTGTTCTCAGACCCACCAACCCCTTCGCCCCCATCCCTGGAGCCCAGGTAACGCCATGTGACAGAGGAAAAAAACACCCCAAACGTTCACAGGAGTTCATTTTGACGGGACGTGCTTTTTAAGGCCAGGGCCTGTTCGGTTCTATTTCTGCTGACAGAGTATGCTGTCAGCAGAAGTCTGGCAAAGTGAACAGGCTGCAAAGCAGTCAGTCTCGTTCACGCTCTTGGCAAGTGCCAGAAAGGCCACAAGCTGCAATGTATCACCCTACACAGAGTAACAGAAAATTACATCCACAGAACTGAGTTTTAATATGAGGAATAGTTTAAGATGAAGACACTGTTGTTAGCCTTAGCTTGGCCCATTATGGAGGAGTACTGAAACTATACAGGTTTATATTTTGCACAGAAATAAAAATGAATAGAAAACAAAAAGAAATGTAAAAAAACGTAATTAATAACACGTGATTAAATCAGCTCTAGTAGTGACACTTAATATGTAAATTAAAACCACCCACTTAAAATGTGTGAAAAATTTATCAGTGACAGTTGGGTATTTAACAGAAATTAAAAATCTTGTAATTCAAGTACACATAAAAAATTCCAGAGAGACAAATGTACCGGTATTGATGCAATTGCACATTTACTGGTACTGAGATCCAAAATAAGTTTCATGGTGTTCAGAAAACCAGGTATATACAGTTGGGTCCTAATCTAAGACCACATCCACAATTTGTTTCATATAAACCCGTAAACGGACAGTTTTAGGGTTTTGAGACATTTAAAACGAAACGTTATGACATTTAAAAAGAGAAAAATATTCAAGATTCGGCACGATTTCCAGATCAGATTTAAGCAAATTGGTGACATTGACCTTCAGTGTAACTCCTTTGCACTGAAGGTCAGACCTCATCGAACATTTATGGGGGCACTGAAAGGCCAAGAAAGTTTTAGGCACTTGAGGATCATGGGATATCATGGATCATCAGGTTTTGCAAAAACTTGTGGAGTCCGTGTCATCTCCAGTGCACGCTGTTCATTTTAAACTTTTCACTCAAATTGTTAATATAATATATAATGAAAAATTTTGTATGAAATTAGAAGCAATTACTCTACTGGCTTTTGGATCCCGCTGTGCCTATAGCTTTAGAGTTTGACAGAGATCAGGATCCGTCCCTACACATGTAATTGAAATATTGGAAGATGCTCTGAAAAAATCACAGTGAAGGTCACTGGAAGTTATTTTTGGTAGGTATGTATTTGACAACTGGAAGTTTAGGAAAATGATGCAAACGGTTACTTAAATTGTTCATGCGCTTGAAGACGCCTTATACAAATTATACATAGATATACATAAGGAGGCTTATTTTGACTGGAACAGTTTCGCTGTTCAAGCATCACTTCCTTCTTCCCTTCTACAGATGCAGTTCATGTAGGCCAGGCGAAGGGGGGTCGCGCCAAAGGTGACGCCAAAACCACCCACCCCCAACCCCCCCTCCCACCACCCCATGATGAGAGGAACGAGTGAAGAAGGAAATTCAAACCAACGCCAAATACAGGAAGAGAGGGAGAGAGGAGAGGATGGTGACCAGAAAAGAGAAACACGCAGACTGTGGATGCATTTGGGTCATCACTGTTCCAGAACTTTCCAGTCATCCATTTGCAACGCGGTTCCCCGCCCTGTCCCACTTCACATTAGAGGCCCTTTCTGCCACTAAACTGGATTTATATTTCTTGTATTTTTCTTGTTTGGCTTTTTCTTGATGGGACAGGGCTGTGTTGGGTGGGGGAGGGGGGCGGGGGGGGGGTTTGGGCGGTTGTCTGATCGCAGTTTGCGAAGCGCGGTTGACCCACTTCTTTTGCGTTTTCCTTTTCCCTTTCTTTGTTCTCCACCCGCCCTTGTTTCAAGAAGTTCCCGAGCCGCAAATCCTTTTCTTGCCGTCCTGTTTGCGTGGACACATCTGTTACTGTGATACTGATAGATTGTGATCACTTTGGTTGACGTCAGGAAGGTTTGAAACCAGCCAAGGGCGCCGTACGTCGGGGGCGGCGTCTCTGTCCAGCTACGTGAGGAGGTTCGGTCTGATCTGCCATTCCTCTCGTCCAATGCGTCTGATCCATTCGCACGTTACTCATTCCAACCGATCTTTTCACGCCACCTCCCGCATAGCATTTATCCAGGAAATCAGATGTTTGAGTGAAATGGTTTCTCTTTCAGCTACAGGAAGAGTGAAACGGATTTGGCTGTCTGAACTGGTGCTTTGTACCTTTGAGCACTTTATAAGTGTGCTTGTGACCTTAGTGTGTGTTCGTGCATTTGTTGGTGCATACATACGTGCGCGTGTGTGTCCGTACGTGAAACGAGAGTTGCCTTTTGCATCCTGACCCTCGTGGAAGTCGGTGCAAGAGCAGCACAGTGCATGGATCAGCATCGAATACGTAGGTCCTGTTTGTATGCATGCGTGGAAGTGTGCCTACCGATACCACTACCACTGTCCCCCTCACGATTAGGAGTCTGAGATGGGTGCTGTTCTCGTTTTATGAGCATCCAAATCAAAATGAGTCCTGTTTAAGTTTGTCCCTCTTTGCTACCCGTTCTTACCCCTTTGACAACAGCACTGTGTACTTGAATGCTGCTGCTGCTCTTGTAGAGGAGGGTTGTGATTTGTAGAAGTGAAGCCTTGTGGGGTAACCTTATGGGCAGACGTTTCAGAAAGACTCACTTCATTTTCAATCATTATTGCCCAACAATGCCCCCCCCCCGATTCCCTCAGTTACAAATTCTCTTTGTTAACCAAGACATTCAGTCATTAAGATTGTCTTGCTCTATTTTGTTAACTTAAAATAATTTTCTTACCACATGTTAAGAAGTGTCTGCCCTGGCCCCAGTTTATGTCCAGTAATGTGTTTGTGGAGCCCTGTGGGGGCAGTCCGCAGACATCAGTCGTTACATTGTTACATTGAGCGCGTCTTTGAAAAACTGACCTATGGAAGCTCAACTAACCTCATTACTAATGAACCTTTGTCCAAATCGCACTTTGTGTCCTAAAAGAGTTGCCGTATTTGTGAGCAAAGGTTGGTGAGATAAAGTTGGCATCAGCTGTAATTAGTTTTTTCCATGTTTGCCTCGTTAGGCAAGCTAGTTTCTGAGGTAAGGATGCGTAGCACTAACCTTGAGGTGTTAGGGTAGCGTTTGTTTTGGTTGACACCAGCTCACAGTGTGTGAGCGCTCGGGGCTATTGCCTCTAGTCAACCCTCATCCAAGGATGCAGTGACTGCATGTGATGCTCTGCCGAAGCTTGTGGGTGTGGCCTCACCTCTAAGCCATGGGGCCACCTCGCGTGTCACTTGCTTGTTGGGCTATGATAGCAGCCTTTTCTTTGCCCCTGGAGGCAATGGGGTAACGCAGTGCATTGTGGGGACTTTCATGGATTGCCCTTGACTTTATGCTTCAGGGTCAGTGAGGAGATCAGATTTGGTGATGGTTGCACCAGTTTGGACGCAGGCTAATGGCTGCACTAGTTAGGGCAGAGTCCCAGGTGAGTTTCCCCTCGCAAGGAACTATGGGTAAAACATGGGGCTTTTTTTTTTTTTTTTTTAAAAATACGTGAACTGGACTTAACTGACAGACAACGCTGCCAAAACAGATTGGCTTCTGGCTCCAGCAGGAGCGACCCCAATATGGATTCGCGCAGGTCTCGCGATTGGGCTGGCATCTGGGGTGGCTAGCGTTATGTCAGAGAGCCTCAGTCAACACCAGAATCAGGTTTAAGTGATCACCATGTTTTATCCATGTAGACTTGGGTAGCGGGGGGAGGGTGCTGGGTGGGGGTAGGCTTTGTATTTTTTGTCGTCATTGATGTCCGTTAGAGTCCAAACTAGATTCATAATGTGCCAGAATCACTATTGCACTGCATTTAGCACAACACAAAAAGTGAGAATTATATGAATAAACAGAACTGCACAAAATTGAATCATAACAGCTGCTGAGTTATGTTGTGAGGGGAATTTGGATTTTTCCTCTTACTTTGAGGAGTATTTATACATACCTGCAAAAAGAGTGTTGAATTAAACGTTCTGTCCTGTTTTTTGAATATAAATTTAAGAAAAATAATTGAAAATAAAAGGAAGCGATAGATGAAAATGTTCACTGAATAAACTTAAACAGGGTAACCCTCCTCAGAGAGACGTTCACATCCCGTTGTCCCACAAGGCCAGACGTCACAGTTATTGTGCACTCATGGCTAATTGTATTAAACAGTGAGTAGTCTTGTGCTGTGTTGTGTCCGACCCGTCCTCTATCTGGTAGATAGCTCTAGAACTCTCCAGTGTCGCTTCTTGTTGTCTCCTTAAGTACGTCTCCTTCCATCAACGCAACCCAAGTCCCCTTTCCTCCGTTTTTCCATCGGCATAGTCACAGTGCCCATTTGAATGTCAGCTTCCGAAGATATCGTGCTTCACAGGAACTAGACCGGTTCTGTCGTGTCCTCTCTCTCGCGCTCCGCCTCATGCATTAGTGAGTGTCTTGGGTATGCGATAGAATTTCACACAGAAAAAAAAAAAAAAAAAACCTTTGTTTGATTAGGTGGCAGTGGGTAGGATATTCGTGCATCAAAGAAAATGAGATCTTACACATTCAGGGAGTTGGTCCCTATTGCTTATCTGTGAAGACTAACATAGTGATGTCATTGAGCTCTAGGAAGAAGACCAAACCAACAGTCAATCTGGAAGCCTTTGATTTTGATGTCCTTGAATACAGTTTCTCACCTCTTTCTATTTCTGATTGCTTTTTTTTTTTTTTAATTTCTCTATCGTTTTTTTGCATGCATATTTCCTACCCCTCTGTATAGTGGAGGTTATTTGTATATAGAACTGGCTTAGATAGGAAAGCACAAAGCTGTCACAGCCATGTGAAGAGATGAGGGGAGCCTGTTTTTGAATGCATGGTCAGTGTTGTGTTGTTTCTTTTGGGCGTGCATGATATTATACGTAGCCACTTTAATTTGTTGAGTGTAGGGTTAACGGGGCTTTTAGACGACAACACTTGAAGAGGCTGTGGAGATCGGAGTAAAGAACGACAAGCACCCAGCCTGTAGTTATTGTCTGTTGAAGAACCGACAAGTTTCAGCCAGCGAGAACATGTGTATCGATGTCACTCGGGTCACCTGACGTATCACCCCAGATTATCCGCACCACCATCCAGTCTTAAGTGAAGTCTCCAGCCACTCTTTCATTACACTTGTGCGTGGCGTTTCGTTTTGCTTTTTTAAGTGTATAACAATATTTGCATCTGCAGCGCCCTCTGTTGGTGACTGACTGTCCTTCAAACTCCTCACCCACTACTCCCCATTGTAACCTGGATTCCAGTGCAGGTCTGTCCAGCTAGTCAGTTGGCCTCATTTGCTGAAAATCTAGCATGGCGTTGCGATTGAAACTAGACTGTGTTTCAGTCTAGACTTGCGCACTGGAATGTTTGGTGACACAAGAGGGGGGTCCTCCTTACCTTCCATCATCAGGGAATACAACAGGTAGAAATGACGTAATTTTTGGTCAGTGTCAAATCTGCACATTTTTCGACATGTACTTTCAACTGCTGCCTCAATAATCTGTATATTCATACTCTGCAATGTATTATTTTTTAGCATTTTTAATTTTCAGAACATGATATACATTATATATATATAAATATATATATTTGCATTATATACTGTATACAGGAGAGCATAGAAACACTTAATCCATTTGTATTTCACATGAGGGGAATAAACGCTGCAACTTCGTCCAGGTCATCTGTTATGCCAAACGATATTCAGTGATATTGACAGAACCCACACCTGTTCATTTTCTTCTCTTATTTATAAATGCACAATATCAGGACTCCAGGTCTTACAAAAAAAAAAAAAAAAATTAAAAAGCATTGAGAAATAATCATGAGTTTTTATTTTTATGCATAATTTCATACCGAGTTATAAATGGTTGGTTTTTTTAAGGAAAACTAATAAAAAATGGTCATTTGTCATTCTTAGATTGTATGTTGTACATATTTATTTGACTACAGCAGTACTTATTTTGCTTATTGCTCAATAATACCTCTGTTTGTCTTGAGACCATAGCTGGAAGGAGAAACTGTTGGCATTGCAAAGGGCTCCATAACCACCGGTGTGTGTGAGATGTAGTCTTTGCAGCAGGTCTTTGGTCCATTGCCAGAGAGTATTGCTGAGTGTATTTGAAATTGCACTTCATACCCCTGCCTTACTGTACAGACTCCGGGCTGGTGTAGGCTGAAGATGCATGCTTTTCTAAAACCTTTTTAAAATGTACTGTACTTTCTAAATATCTTGTCCTGAAGATGGTTCTAGTTTTGTTTGTTGTTGCTTTTGTTGCACGGGGAATGCAGGGTCAATTCTTTTTCATTCCAATCCTTACCAGGAAGGCATTCTTATGTCGGTCCAGGGTGAAATGGTCAGTGTCGATCACATTTTAAAACAGCCGCACTTAACTGCTTCCTATTTACGGTAAAATGGCATGAAGTAGGAAGATCTCTTTCAAACTGTCAGACTAATGCTTATAACATATTTCGACAGTGGCTGAGCTTTAATTTTGATATATTTGTATGTACAGAGTGCAGAACATGGCAGCTGCTGTTTCAAAGTGTTGTTCTTTTCCTAGGTAGGTATTCTGGAGGGGGGGAAGGGTGGGGGAACGTGGGGATGTCAAATTAAAAGTCTGCACTGGTGATGTTGATACTGACTGGTAGAAATGGACACCTCTTTGCTATGTTCAGAAATTCTCCTTCCTGCCTCTTGTGCCAATACATGTATGTGGTTGGAGTTTCCCTCCCTCGAATTTGGCAAATTTGCTCTTCTACCCAGGTACACTTCACCAACACAATAGCAGTTGCGCTTGAATCAATTTCCTATATTATGAAGTCAGAGAGTACCATGGAGAACTCAAAGGGATGAAAAGGAAGAAACTTGTCTCTGAACGAACTTCGCCAGAGTTCCTCTGTGTTGCCAGCAGTGCCGCCGAGTCCTGTTTCCTCAACCCGATATTTCAAGCGTATCCTCAGCACACCGGACCTGCAAACAGGAGATTTTAATAAAGACTGTAATTATGATTCACGTTAAATCTAAATGTTAGGCGATTAGGATGTCCACAAGGAAAACATCGAACTTTGTGTTAATATGTAATGGGAGATCAAGAACCCATGAAGTATGGTGTCGCTAACTTGGGAAAAAACCGCTCACAACTGGTAGCCTGAGGAGACAGCTCTCTGCAATTGCTCGGCTATCTTTCTTCGCCTGGTCATTCCCCTCGTTTTCCCAACCCTAACGAAGCCTGTTCGCCTTACCTAACTCCGCAACCACCTGGCTGGATAGAAGTATCCTGAGGAATCCTCTTCAAACACATTTTCGCATGAAAAAGCTTCTTTGCCTGACTTGCCATATAACGGGGGTAAATGAAACACATTGTAATGTTGAGAAAGATGAAATTAAATTGGTGCTTTTTTGTGTAAATGCTCGTTCTTGCTAGTCCGGAGGGCATGTCCGATGCAAAACGACCGCAGGCACACATTGGGTTCAGGAGATACGAAGTTACTGTTTCTTTGTGTGACAAAACTAGGTATGAGACGTTGTTGGCATGCAGTAGTATTTTGTATGTGTTTGTGTCTGGTTCGTAATGGGGTGCCAAAATGCAGTGAGTTTTGGTCTGGGTGGAACTTGCACATTGCATTCACTGATGCTGTGTGCATGTTCTCAGTGTTAAAATGTAGGGTCACCACAGGATAGTTCTTGCCCCTCAATCTGTATCATATGCCCATTTTGTCCATACAACAAATTTACAGTGTGAGAAATTGCTCATATATATATAAAAAATATTACTCAGTTGAGTCTTGGATTCAGTCATCTTTTCTCCGTAACCTTGTCTTAGAAATAAATCCAGTTGTTTTTGTTTTCTGTTGAAAAATAATGTGCAAGTTAATGTTAGTGGTTCTCAAACTTGGTTTCTCAAAA
The DNA here is from genome assembly GCA_019788955.1 of Albula glossodonta. NCBI lineage: Eukaryota > Metazoa > Chordata > Actinopteri > Albuliformes > Albulidae > Albula > Albula glossodonta. Next base: position 1,878,885 of record JAFBMS010000071.1, on the reverse strand, counting down.
AAAGAAAAGTTGATTGAATCCAGGGGGGTATTCCAAGTATGTGGTTTCGTGACTAATCCAGATAAGTTAAGTCAGAGTAAGCGGTAAACCACCTAAAAGACAAGCCCTATGGTTTTGTTTTGCAAGGAAACTAAAGCCATAAGGCTCTTCTTTTAGGAGGTTTACCGCTTACTCTGACTTAACTTATCCGGATTAGTCACTAAACCACGTACCCCCCCAGCTCTTCTTAATACCCCTGAAAGCACCACGGCATCCATATCATGCACTACCGTTCTTATTTACCAGGTGGACTCTTACTTCAGGCCCTGCTTGAGTTGTGTTACAGATGTTAAATATTTAAAACGGAGGAAAGTTAGGTTCACATTTCCATCACTGGGTGAAGGTGCTGCTGCAGCTGCCTTCTGTAAAGTCAATGCCAGCGGACATTTCTTCGCCCTCATTATTAATTTAATTTGGATCTGTTCTCGGATTGTTGCGTCTAATGGTTAAAAGAACATTTTGAATAAAATTCAGGGTTTTTGGTTTCAGGGGGAGGGGGCATAAGGAGGTGGACGGGAACACATCGCACACTGTCAACATGTTTCCAATTTTCACAGATTCTATTTTTTGATTATGATGCAGCCAATTGTATGTATATGTTTAACCATTTTATTTTCATTTTTTTTTTTTTTTTTACATTTGACAACAATGAATATAAATCGTATTTCACAAAAATCTTTGAAGCTTAAATGTTGAAAAGGTCGTATTTGACTCTGGAATTTCATGTGTTGGTGAGTATTTTGCTGTTTATTATCATTGCATTAATAAACATTTTTTTCATAACTATTTTTCTGTAGTTAAATAATACTTAAAAAGAATTAGTTTTCATCTTATAGTACAGAAAAAATGACTACAAGTCTGAAGCTGTATGGATTGACATCATTTTGATAAGTGACATGCTCTGTAGTCCAGTCTCAAAATGTGATCGTTAAAATAGTCAAACATCCCTCTGTGTGTAGGAGTGAATGTGAGTGTGTTCAATATGAGAGAGTGAGAATGAGGCACTGAACCGTTTAATTATCTGTCTTCGCTCCTGATCATTCTGCATCTGTGATACTAAGAGTATCACTTTGGGAAACGGTAAAAATGTCAAGCCAGGACAAAATGGTTGTGCTGGTAAGATAAGAGCTTACATGGAATTCCTAGAATGACAGAATGTGTCTGATCCATAAATGTTGGTGTTTCAACAACACTGTGGACGGACATCAATGTCCTTCCCACTGTACCCCAAATCTCCAAGGGCTAGTGGGCGTGTGTTGGCTGGTGGAGTTTGCAGAGAATGGACAAAAGTAAAAAAAAAAAATTTAAAAAGATTCGATATACACTTATCAATTCACTGTAAGTGTTAAAATGGATCCATGTGTCTTCCTATATCCCCTGATTTCACTAAATCTTGTAACCAGGACCTACTATATTCCTTCCCTGTGACTGAAAACGGGGACGAAATTGTAAGTGGAGGCGATTTTATTTTTGCAGGTCAGAGTTTTATCAGTCTTTTGAGAATAAGGTTGACTATTTTTGATTTTAAAGGTCGTTGTAATTCTAAAGGTTGGAAAAAAGCACAGCTTGCATAAATAAACGATAATCCTGAGCATGCAGTATAAAGATGCGCGAAAACTACCTCTCCCAAACAGTCATCTGCAATATAAAATAATCGGTAAGGCGAATTGAAAATAACTGAGTATATATATATAGCCATTCAAAATCATATCTAAAAAGCTTGATGTTTTGCACCAGCAGTACATTTTGACCGTAACAATTGAACCCACCTATGATAGCAATATGCAATGTCCAATAAGATCAGCAGATGGTGCTGTGAAAGCTCAACTGCTTGAGTATCATGTTACGTAATTTTTTATAATTGTTTATTGAAATGCTTTGTGAGTTCATTCTAAGCACCTACATTGTCCACTTGTTACAGTTTGCCCTGTGTGTGGTGATAACAGTAACAAATCACCCTGAAATTCTAATTAATTGTAATATGTATTGTCTACATTGTACCCACTCACTACTCTAGAGTATGTTTTTGGTTCATGTTAGCAGCCAGAAAATATCTGGTACACCTCTGAGACCTTCAATATGTTTGGGCCGCACTGTTTTCAAATTGTTATAACTTACTATACAATATAGGATATTTGCATTTTATTTTGAAAGAATTTTTTTGACAACAGCACTGCAACTGAATAAGAGAATGAGAGGTTTTCATAACAGTGCCTCTGCCATTGAATTTTGCATGAGGAAGCAGACATGCACAACTAAGTTTACCATTTCAACTAAAGAATATCCAAAACTTCAAGTCTTGAAGTTTCTTGAACACAGCAAGGGTCTCTCTCTGCCTCTACTACATTACCAGGCAACCTATTCCATGTATTGGTAGGTCTGCGTAAAATAATACCCCTTATATCAGCACATAAAAATGTATTATAGACGTTTTATAAATTTAAAGACCTCTACTAGATCACCTCCACCTCTCCTTTTGCCAACTTATTCCTAGTAGCTTTTATATTTCATGCCAGGAATTGGTTTTGCAGCTCGTTTTTGTATTTTTATAAGAGCTTCAATATGTTTCTTATTGTTGTGTGCCCAGAACTGCACACAATATTCCAAGTGATGTATGACCCAAGCGATGATTTTAATATATCCTCCTTAGATTTATAATCAATGCCTGTTGCCATATATAAAAACATCCTGTTGGCCTTTTTTTTTACTGCTACAGTACACTGCCTAGATTCTGTCAAGAACCTTAGACAAGATTACTTCATGAGAGGAGCAAAACTGGAATGTGCTCAGTTTTGAAACGGATTTGGGAGTTCATTCAGCAAACTGGCCTGTACTTTCCTGGGTCAGGTTGGCCTCCTTTCTTGTAGATTGATTTGTTTTGATTTTTTGAAGTTTATCTAGTACTTCCAAATCATTTAAATGAACTTTCCCCATCACATTCTCAATGAAGGTATATGTGAAAGCACTTCACACGTGAAATTCTCCACAAAGTAATTGTTTAGGGTATCAGCAATAGCTTTATCATACACCATTACTCCATCCTTATTATTTATACCTCTTCTCTCATCCTTAATTTATCCTTTTTTGACTGCAGTACTGAAAAGAACATTTAAGAAAAGAGTTACTCTTTGCATCTAGTGCAATCTGTCCTTCAAAACAGCTTTTAGCTTCCCTTTATTTCTTAACTTCAGCTTCCATATTACAATATTCAATATTTTTTTTCCTTCTGAGCTATCCAACTGAATTTTTTTACATCTCCAGTCTGCAAGCTGCTTTTCAAAGGGTAATGCAGAGGTGGCCTGAAAAAGGACAGCTTAGAGACAGCGTTTACAGAGGCACAGAATACTTTGAATATGTACATTATTTTTTATCATGGTATTAAAAGATGGCTCTCACAGGGCAGTCTGTGTGAGTTTAGACATTTATTAGATAGCCTTCAAGCTAGCCACTTTGTAGCATTACCTAGATTGCTATTCCAAACAGCTAGAAATGTTCAAAAACAAAACGTAATTGGGTTGGTTAATGCATTTTTCATGGTAATCTGTGAGTTTTATAGCCCTGTTTTAAAGAAATCATCCTCACATCAACTTGTAAAAAGCATTTTTTTTTCAAATTAATTAAAATTTAATTGAATTGAAGAGTTAGGATGGCAAGTACTGACTAAGTAACACACTTAAATGTAATCCTCTATCCCCACCATGTTTAATACAGTGGTTTGGGTGGAATTGGTAATTTAATTATTTTCAGTGTTTAGGCTTGAACAGTGCAATAGCAATGAAATACATACATATAAATATAATGATCTCATCTCACAAAGTACATTAAGTACATTTTAATTAAACTGCTTTTTTAACCGTACGCCCACATTAATCCCTGTATTTTGTTTTTCAATTAAAAAAACGAGGAGAAAAAAGGAATGACTTTAAAGAGGGAACAAGAATGTACCTTTTCCCTACCGTATTTACTCTCTCGGACATTTCAACTTGGGCTAACATATTAAATAACATAATGTTTTTATTTTACAATGTTCTTTTAAAATGATACATACTTGCTCACATCAAATCGTCAAATCGTTCATAATCCCTAATTTTACAGCGACTTTGGCAGCAGTTAGCCATTATTACGACTCCCATGTGATAGCCATTTTACCAAGTTAAAATAAAGGATCTGAAGAGTTTGACCATTTTGACTACATGTATTCTGTACCTTCTATGTACTTACCCTGAATAAGCAATAAAGCAAAATAATACCAGAGGTTTTGCTTTAAGGTTAGAGCAACCTTTTTGATTTTAAAGTGCAATGTAAAATAATTTAAATGCTCAGAATACATTCCTCCATTACTGTCCACAGTGGTCACAACAGACTTGGTAAAAACACAAAGTATTGAACAAGAGCTCTGTTAAAATACTAGTTACACATACGAGACTATCATCTGGTCGCTCAAGTAAGGAAAATAATTTTGCATCCGTTCCTGCTTTAATGCCACGCACCTCACATTGCCGTAGAGGTGTCGAATAAGCAGCCGGACACGATTTGATAACGGAGAGACCATTTACACAATAACAGACCCACATTAACCACAACTACATTCATCATGATGCTGGTAATACAGACATTGATTCTTTTCTTTTCAGTCCTTACGCACAGACATAAATCTATTCCTTGCATACAAATTGATGTTGTGGTAGCGGGAAGAAGAGACAAGGCGTCTTTTACATTCAGACATCTGTGATGTTCAGAACCACTCGATAAATTTGTTGTCTGTGATCTTTGGTTCTTTCTGGATGCCATTGAGTTTGAAAAAGGGGGGACAGGAACCATAGAGCTCAGATCTTGGTGCTGCAGAGAAACTGGACGCCGGAGGACCCGCTCCTCTCGGCCATTGGGTTTGATAACGTACGATAGCGAGGGAGTAAACGACAGGAGGAAGGATGGTTGAGCAGTTGATTGGCGAGTCCCCGTGAAGCCGCTTTCCGTCTGAAATGTGGCAGGCCCGGGGGAGTGTCCTCGGAGGGTAGCGCGTAGCAGGACCGACCTCACTCCTCCGTGGTCAGCTCCTTAATTGCTTGCAGAATTCGCTTCACATGCCCCACCTTTGAAATCCCAAGGTCCTGTGGGAATGAAAACAAGTTTGCACTGCTGAAATGGAGTTAATTTTGTACTTAAATTTGATTAATTAAACATTTTGGAAAGAATTATAAGCAACAGCAATACTTATTACAAACAACAACAATGGACTGTGCCTGATCTGCACTGGTACTTGTAGCATTTTAGCAGCCGTAAAAATAACGTGCAAGCTCTACCGTTAAACAGATAACTATCTACTGGCTGGTTGTGGAACACCCATGGCTAGCACTGTTCCAGTAAAACACCATTAGCTAGCTATGGTTGCAAGCAAAATAACAGGTTGAATCATGCACAAATGTGTGAATAGCACTGTATCTTCAAGTAGACTTAGATATTCAACTTATTGTTTGATATGTGGATTTGAAAACACCATTAGCATTGCCCCCTTATTACATAAAGTGATAAGCATAACATGTATTGTTTTTATCAAGCTGATGTAACCATGTTTGTTTGAACCGAGCTCAGGCTCCTCTGAGTGCATGTGGCTATAAGTTTGGGGAGGAATGATTCTGCTCCCGCCGCGAGCGCAAAAGCCCGTCTGTACCTTGAGGTCCTGCCTTTCGAGCAGTACCAGCTCCGAGCCCTGGATGTCATGGCGGACAAATAGCTCTCTGTACTCCCCTAACCCCAGCGAGTCCAGCCATGCCGCTACTTCCTCCATGTCCCACTTCTCCGCTTGCACATCACAAACAAACAAAGGAAAAAAAAAAACACCCAGACAAAACCCCAAAAAATAAAGCGCCAAAAACACAGAACCCACAGTGCAGAGAGGAGAAGGGAAGAGAGAAATGGGGGAGGACATGAAGGGAGGAATCCAGAGGAGGAGAAAGTTGAAGGTCAAGCTCTCCATCTCGCCTTAGAGAGGAGCTAACTGATTCATGTCAGAGGTGAAAGTAATGTAGAGGTAGGCACAATTTGATGGTGAGGGTACTGTTGGAGGTGGAAGCACAGACAGCAAACAGCAAAGCAATCCCATTCTTCCCTACTCTGCAGTGACATCACACCTGCCCATTTATATAGTGTAGAAGAAGGAACGGTGGCTAAACTTTTATCAGTCTTTTTTCAGGAGTAGGGTCTGCGGAGTTCAAAGGTTGACAAGAAGGTACGTGGTTCATTCCTTCTCCTGATGAATTCTGATTTAGGCCCAAGAATCTCCATTAACTGCTTTGCACGTTCACGCAGAAAGGCCAGCATGTTTGAGGGCGTTCGGAAGTGAAGCCACCATAGGGGGCTAGGGATTTGCTGGGTAAATGTCGTAGGCTTCCAGCCAACGTGCTTCCCTAGAGCCCTGTGACATGCATACAGGACCTGCGCACTGCTTGTAGAAACGCGGAGGCCTTGTTAGCGCAGCTACGTTCAAAGCGACGCTGCCTCTGACAACGAGCAAGTTTCCATTTAGGATTCGAGACGCAGGCACGTTCCAACAGCCTGTTTTATAAGCCCTAGCTACGTAATATTTCGTTCTCAGTGGCCCTCGACTTGACTTCAGACGAGCGTCGTAATGAGTGTCTATACTGAGGAGGAGACAAGAAACCAGATCGGAATTCACATTCAGTTTTTGATATTGTAATGAAAAATACTATACAGATCTAGTGTTTTGAATTGATGAATTATCTAGGATTTACATGGTGGGTAAGGCTGGTTGAAATCACATGATACCAAAAGATGGTGGAGAGTATCCCTGGGAGTCCTTACCTGAAAAAGTGGACAGGGAACTGCTAGATCTCTGCTTATGTAGCTTGTCGCGCTCCTTCTTGCTTTTCTGGATGATCTTCAGCTTCATGCTACTCTTACTGTTTCCCTTGGAAACATCCTGGGAGGGATAGGAGGATGGGGTCATGAAAGCCAACCAATTAAAATACACACCTAACAAGTAAGTAGCTCACCATACAGTGACAGCCTGAGTGATCCCGACACACACACACCTCTTCTTCGTTGCACTGCATGACAGGGTGGATCCAATGGATCTCTCCAAGTCTCTGTAGCTCTGCACTCAGGCTGTTGAGGGCGGACAGCAGCTTCTCCTCCAGGGAGGAATCCGGCTGCTACCGGAGCACAAACATCACAGCAAGTCAAACCTCCGGCTCCCTATTGCAGCTAAAGATGGAACGACCATTCGGCCTTTCAGATATGAAACAACACTAAAGTCAATGGGGCCATGGGGACCATCTGTGTGATTGTAATTAATTTATTTCACCTGTGCTTTTCAAATTACGCACATTTAACATTTGGTCACATGAGTTTTATTGGGACCCTTGCATTCTACATTCCTATCAACTACAGTAGTTTTGAGGCTTAATCAACACAACGCTGTAACTGTCCTACATTTTATTTGCAGCTGGAAATGGCTAACAAAGTTAAGTTGCCAAGATCTATCGAACATTCAGTTCATGAGAAGCATCTTAAAACAAGCAAGAAACAGGATGAAAAGATACGCTTACCAGAAGCTTCTCATCTAAAAGCAGTTTGGTCTCCTGCTGCAGTGTTTTAGTACTGCTGACGATGTCCACCACTGCAGTTCGACTTAGACACTACGAAGACACATGCACAGTATACAGTGGTTTGCATCATGAACTTCAATCCAAAACATAGGATGCCTAAACGCAATTTAAAGCAAAGGCCTACAATATCCCCTGGAGAGACCTGTCTCATTTATGTGTCTTCCAAAACGTGCTGGCAGCTGGTGTTTCTTCACTCCATGGTCACAGTCAGCACTAATACGCTCATGGTAATATTTTAATCTGTGAGATATATACATTTTCACCAGCTTATAACAGATGTTTCTTCATAGAATTAAGAATATTAATATAGTAGGCAGTATTATTAATTATTATATGACTATATGTTTGCAAAAATCTCAAACCTTACGACAAAATATTGGTAAGTCTTTCATTTCAACAGTTTTTGACAATATGAGCGCGGTATGAGGGTGTAACGGTTCTCGGTTTTAAAAAGAAACCGCAGTTCATTAGCGCAGCGTCTTGGTTCAAGTTTCATACGACCAAAAAAATCTGAAAAAACTGTAATATCGAATCGGGATATTTATAGAATCGTGATACTTCACAATACAATGCGAATTAAATCGGGACCTGGGTATCATGATAGTATCGTATTGGGAGGTCCTGAGTGATTCCCACGAGGTTTTCTTTGGTTTGAAAAATCAGTTTACATAAATTAACAAAGTAGCTCTCACTATGAGATGTTATATCAATATATCACACAATGGAGCAAATGCAGAAATACGTGATTGTGATGTCTCATTCTCAGCATAGTCCCGAAAGAAATCAGGAGCTTCAACAATTTGAAACGCTTTTACAAATAAGATTAAAATCAGGCTAAAATGTGATGCTATTGCTGTAGTATCTGATTTCCTGAGCAGAAGGAAGTATAGACAAAAAATATCTGTCTAGTTAAATCCATTATGGCGTATTGACACACTTGCTATATATATACAGAAGGTCCTCGGGTTACGATGGTCTCGAGTTACGTTGTTTCGTGGTTACGACGCACTCCCATAAATTTAATTAAAAAAACCTAGTTTCGACCTACGCGGTTTGGTTCGTACATACGACCACAGAAATAAAGACAAGAAATTGTTCTCTCTTTTTTTTATTACTGTTTCATTTAATTACTGTATTTTATATGTCCTTCATGTGTTGTGTGTACAGAGTGAGTGACTTAAGGTGTTAACTTAGGTATAATTTAGGTAGAAATTCTGACTTACGTCGAAAATCGGCTTACGACAAGTCGTAGGAACGGAACTCGTTCGTAAGTCGAGGACCTCCTGTAGTATGTTTATTACTATTCGATGTCCCTTCGGCCTACATGAAATGAATTAATGCTAAAGTACTAAAATAGTACTGAGCTATGCGGTTTTCCGCTAGTCAAAGCACAGTGGATCACATTAACAATATTTCTGCCTAGAAACCGAATGCATTCAAAGAGTTTCACCTGGAATGACACTGCATGGCTTGTACTCTTTAGTCTAACTATTATCCATGCATTTACTTTGAAAATTGTGCAAGATCAGTTGGGTAGCTTACTAACTAAACGGCTAGACGCAGTAGCAAATTTAGCTACCAGCTAACAATCTAATCAAGGTCTAGTGACAACATTTCTTATTTTTTTGTCTTGGGGATTGAGATAACACTTTACTATGAGATGGGAAAGGTGCTTGTCTTGAAGAATCTAAAACATTGCACTCGTTTTCTTTTTTCACACTGTGTGATTACATTACAGTCATTTAGCTGATGCTTTTACCTAAGGTGACTTACAGTTGGTAATGCTAGCCAAGGGCCATTCCCCCCTGGGAGCAATGTGGGGTTGAGGGCCTTGCTCAAGGGCCCAACAGCAACGGTGTTCATGTGGTGCCTAGACTTGGGCTAGAACCTGAACAGACAGTGTTGACATTTCAAATTTAGAACTGAAAAGAAAGGCTACTGGCTTAGTGTACTGGGCTTGTGTGATGGCGTCTGTGACCTTGCTTTGACATGGACTGTGTTTGAATGGAAGTAAGCAGTGGTGTTCCTCACCTCAGGGCTGGAGGGCTTGCTGTTGAGTACCTCACTCAGGATCAGAGAGCTGGCATTGACTGCATGGGCCAGCTCTTGCTCCATTACTTTGTGTGTCTTTGCTGCTTCTCTGATTCTGTGAACAGCAACCATATAAACCTTCTGAAATATGCCGACCCGTACTGCAATAACAAGAGCAATGCCAACGTGCTAATGGTAGCAGATGGTATGGTTCACTTTCGTATTCGTTTATAAACTAGAACGGACGAGATAATTAGCCTGAACCCCAGAGTGCTCGGACCAGAATGTGCGCACCTGGCAATTAGCACGTTAGCTGCATGCCCCAGCCGCTGCACCTGAGCGCCCTCCTCCTCTGTCAGGTACTCCATGGACTGCTGGGAGTTCAGACGGGGTCGCGACGCGCGGTAGCTGTCACACTTCCTCTTGTCCTCCCATGACTTCAGCGTGTTTTCAAAACCCTGTGGATTGGACAAGGAGAGCATGTGACACAAAAGATATTGGCCAATGGTTAACTGAAATGGTGAGCTGGGCTCCGGAGTGGCTGGATGTGGGCTGAGAGACCGGTCCTACATTCGTGTACGATGTCTCCTGATGATTAGAAAGCATGTGATGTGGTTATGAGGAAGTGGAGTTCCCTCCGACATCTTTCTCCGCTGTTGAGGCTCTTACCCGATCTCTGGTGAGCATCTGGGCCCGGTTCTTGTGGACTATCTTGAGGATTCCAGGAGGCTGAACCCAGGCCTCTCCATCAACCTGCACGGGGACACCCTCGTCCCCCAGGATAGTGATTTTCACCTGCCGGCACTGTGGGAGCAAGCAGGAAACGGTAAGAGCGGGTGGTAAGTGAACGGTGAGGTCGGCTCTGCGGAACTTCACGCAACACCTCGGCCCTGCGCTAAAAGCTCCGTTTTATTGTTTGGGACTTGGATCTTGTCGGCTGCGTGTTATATGTAAGGGTTTGCAGGCTCAAACATGTGAGGGCACGACTGATTGTGTGTATGTGTGTGTGAGCATGTGTGTGTGTGTGTGTGTGTGTGTGTATGCAGAAGGTAGGGTTGTGCGGAAGGTACTGAATTGAGCGGCCCTGACCTGAGCGATTCGATGGTGCTGCAGGTTAATGACGCGGGACACTGCCATCTGCATACTCCCGAACACTGCCACCACCTCCAGCTTTTTATCATCAATAGAGGGGGCCCCAAAATTCTGCCAAAACAAATAAAGGTGATTTTAGATGGGTGGAGACGACTGAGCCTCTTAAGAGATGAGTGGTGAAAAGGCGGGCAGACTGACGTTGTCCTCCTTGGTCCCACCCCAGAAGTTGATTCCCCCCGCGTAGCTCGGGATGTTGAGCACAGCTAGGCCCTGTAGGCTGGGCAGACACATGGGCACGCCGTCACACTGGTGGCACACAGAAGACAAATAGGATGTGAGTGACATACACTTTTAAAAGCATCTTTAAAGCAACAGTTCCTTAGTTTACCCTCATCCAGAGCAATCTGACATGAGTATGGCTCGTTGTTTCAGCTCTCAGTAGCCTTGTGCAGTACCTCGAGCTGCACCCGTTGCTCCAGGTTCTTATACGTCTTCTGCAACAGCTCCTTCGTGCCCAGAACTCCATACCACATCATGTTCTTAGTGCGACTGCTGTGAAGTTGGGAGAAAGAAACAGCATAGGACTGTATGTGGCTATAGTACAACGTTATTGATTTGTATCTGCTCTAGATTTGTACCCTTCATCGTTCATGGCAAAATGATAACATCACAGTAACCTTTTTCTGTGACAGAGTAATCTTTTTCTGTGACAGAGCTTGTTTGGAACAATAAAGATCAACAATAATGATCATCAGGTTATCTCACAATAAACAGGGATATTTATGGAACATTTCGTATTTTCAAATTTACCTAAAATATTTTGTGTCAAATTGTATTCCATTCCAAATCCTGGATGGCCAACTCAGTATTAAATAATGGAATTTTTTATTTAGCATTACTCTTAAGTATCATCTTAATCACCTGCCAAGACTTGCACATTAGTTTAAGTCAATAACTGCAGTATAATGAAGTTTAATTCGAGGCTTTTCATTTGGCCAGCCCAGTGAGCAGGGCTGTATGGGCGCGCCCACAGCCTGGAGACTGATCTGACCGACACCTCCCTAAACCCCTTGATTTCACTCTGAGCTTGGCTACATCAACTGGGGCCAAATATGATCCAGGTCACAAATAATAAATCAACCATTTGGTTTAGCTAGTTATAGCTAAATAACTACATTTTAACTGTATTATTTGTATACATTTGACTATACAAATGTTGACTTTATGAATGTAGCTCTCTGTAGCCTGGCTAACTAGCTAATCACAAAGTCTTGCCTGAATATAAAGTGAATGTTTTAAGAGATTGGGCCTAGCTGTAGGCAGCCAGTGTTAGCTATCTTGGATAGCAACAAACATTGGATGGGCATTCCTGCACTTATACAATTAAATTAAACAAATAAAAGCAACATATGAAATAAAAATGACTGAAATAATCTTTGCATATCATTTATCACTTATATTACTAAGAACTATCTGAACAGATGAAAGTTAGCCGGATTTTTAACATCAGAAAAAATGATTGGCAGGTTATGATTTGGCAGTTCATGTTAATGATTTCTAATCGCACCATTCATTCAGGTTAGTTGATAGTGATGTCTTCTTTCTGTTGCATAACAACCGTTTATTGTTCGATTTTCTTATTAAAACAACACTATATATATATTTATATATATGTACACACACACACACAGAATGTAACAGGGTCTCTTGTGTGTTATTGCTACTTAACAACTTGAAGCATCTTGTTAGCTGATTTTCTGAAATGGTACAAACTAATGGGAGTCACAAAAAAAACTACATTTCAGTAAAGACTTCAATTTCATCTTAAACCCTTCCCACTGAAATAGTATTTTTTGTGTGGCATTAATTTCTTGGTGTAGAAGTAACACAACTTTGTCATAATTTAATTATGTTTATCATAGATGAGGAAAAACATCCATTCAACTGGGAAATGAAAAATCCCATTCATAAATAACTCTTTTGTCATTACTGTTGTCTCTGTTAAGTAAGGCTGGATTGGTAGATTCTGGAGGGCCAGGTCTACTCTATTTTATGTAGCGTGTTACTGTAAATATCTATGATTTTGCTGCCTTTAGATGTGTCCAGTAGGCAATTTGAGGGGGGATGCCATCCCCCTTGTTAGCAAAATGACCAAAACACATCCCCCTTGTTAACCTGCCGTCCCCATTTTACACATGTGTGTGTTGGTTGGTGGTGTAGGAGCAGGGGGTGCTCCCATTGGGCCATCCCCCCTGTTAAAAATGAACAAATCACCTACTGGATGTATCTATGTCACAGGCAGCATGGAGAAGGGCATTGCTCATGCGCGCAGAACGACACGGTGATAATTGTGACTGGGATGATTTTCCGGTACCTGCATTTCTTGGGATGTTCATCTCTCTTGTTGTTGAATTCTAGGGAGATCTTTGCATCCAGTCCGATTCCAAAATAGTTGTTCATAACACACTTTTCACTACACAGTCTGCAAATAAGAAAAAAAACATGAACTATATTTGCATAATATAAAGGGAATGTGTGTTATAGGCATTCAACAGGCTTCAACTACCCGTATAATTTTAGAGAGAAACTTTACATTCAGTCATGTGGTCTGCCAGGTGTCTGACCTGATCTCTGCATTGGGTTTTTGTTTTTAAACAGACAGTACGGGACTCGACTCTTACATTGTGTCCTCAGACAACAAGACAGAGCTGAAACTCTCAGGTTTTTCAAGGATAATTGAAGAGGTGATGGAGTTTGTGGTCCCACGCCCTGTGTGTTCGTGAAAAGAGAAGAGTGACTGTGAGTATACCAAATAAAGGAATATGGTTAGCTGTATAGCTCAACAACTTGATTTCTTTTCAATAAAAACAATTGAGGATTCAAATAATAATTTGTAATTAATAATAATCGGTAATGAAAATAAGTAATTTTACTACCAAAACCCTCTGTTAGTTCTATCCTTAGGAAACATGTCACTGAAGGACAAATGTCACTCACTTGTGTCTATGGCCTTGAAGTTCTCACTGTTCTCCCTCCTTACTGAGGAAGAGGAGGACATGCGGAATACCTGGGTGTGGCTGTTCTGTTCATCCACCACTAATGAAAGACAAAGTAGGAAACGAATGAACGGAGAGAATAGGGGGAACAGGGAGGGAAAAGAGTGGCAAAAAACTGCCGCCACTTTTACAATGACCGGTGCTGGGAGTTGAGAACGGAGCGTACCTTTCTCCGCCTCCTTGATGATCTGACGCAGAGCTTTCTTGAGGCTGTTGGCTCGGAGCATCAGCTGCTCTTTGGACTTAAAGACCCGGGGGACGCCGGGGGCCTCAGACCGCCCGCTCTCACAGCCGCGGAGGGGCGCGTGCGTGCCAGCGGGCACCAGCTGGGCATCGGCCTCCTCACTCAGAGCCTTCACCAGGGATTCCAGCTTCTCGTTCAGCATGGCGCACTGTTGGACAGAACGGTACCTCAAACGTGCCGCGCCACATGGACGTGCACTCGCTCCACGCGAAGACTCGAACAGGGGAGGCAGATTTCACACAACGGAACTACTCATTTCTCTCAACATGCTGCCATTTGTTGTGCTCTAACTAACGAACAGTCAATTAATGAATGGAAAAGACCATACCAGTGAGTGGTGACTCTTCGTTACCACAACCAGAGCATTTTGATGACCGAAAGAAAACTAATTAGCCAATGTCAGTGCAAAGCACCATTTTAGTGACTGAAATCTGTTGCTATGTTGCAGTATATATTCCGTGATTTTGAAACATAAAATGCCAGTGAAAATACACAAGGTTTTAGAAAATTCCACTTCATGTTTTCATTTAAATTCTCTGATGTGATATGAAGAAAACGGTTGACAAAATAAGGGAATTATTTGGCAATGTGATTAATTTATGAATTACAGACAGATTATTCTGTTCAATTGTGAAGATTGAAGCAAGACACAATCAGCAGTGGTGCAATCAACCAATGATATCGTTCTGCTCATTACAGTTTTAGTATTAAAATGTTTTTTACATTTTCAGTTCTCTTGAGGGTCAAAAGTACCAACCAAATACTCCAGCCCAACATTTAAAAGCATGTAACATTCGGTCATGGACGGTGTTAAAATGGTGGACTAAAAGGACAGAGAACATTAAACACAGTAATATAAGCCAAGTTAAAAATATACATGACGTGGACAAAATTATGGAAACGCCTTCCAATATGTGACAACCAATTATGTAAGAAGCAGGGCCACCTTTTGCCTTCAGAACACCTTCAATGCTTCTTACTGTCATAAAAGTTCTGAACTGTTCATATCGGGGTAACTGGACTTTTGTTCATTAAGTAACCCCTCCAGCAGATTAAGGGATGAAGAGGGTGAAATCTACTTTGACATGACACTCCAGAACGTAAAAGTTCAGTTATATTTAGGTCTGGTGTCTTGAATTTGCTTAGCAGCGTTTATGGGGGCGGTATCATATTGAATTATAGGACATCATGAGAGAAGAGTGTTTGCATGATTGGGTGCATCTGGTCTTTCAAAACGGTTGTAGTATTCCCTGGCCTTTATACAACTGTGCAAAGTGACCATTTGACCACCATGTGATGCTCATACCATTACAGATCCACCACGAAGTTCATGAGTTCACAACAGACATAGCATATTGCAGGCTTTCTCTGAATCAGATCAGACCATATTACATTTTTCTCAGGTGTCCAGATTTCACGTTCCATACGTCAGGTTATGTATGTTTGTAAATGTTTGTAAATTAGCCTTCGATAAAAGTGGTCTCCAAATGTCAGTCCTACCATAAATACCAGATTCGTGAAGCTCGTGAAATCAAGTCGACTCAATTCCGCGGTTATTATTGAGGCCATAGATCTCGGGGTGTGTAGCAGTTAACCTGTTAAGTGCCCGTCTCTCCCTGTCAGCGAAATTCAACTTACGAGCACCGTTTCTCTTTGCTGACAAAGTTTGACGAAAGTTTGGCATGTGTTCTACTGATTTTCTACAGTGTTCCCCTTGCCCCATGACATAATCATTCATTTTTGGGGAGGACAGGGCTGCAGTTCTGGCAGTTTACCCCTCTTTGGAACTGTGTTCGTTGCTCCATGTTGCTTTAGACACTTACATAGTAGCCTGCCAGACCTCTTTCATAGCTGATCGGCATTTAACAATGTGACTCTCCTGTGTGACTGTGAGTTAGTTATAAATTCATTTTCTTTGTGGTGTTTCTGGTATTTTGTAAAACATCTGCACATATGAATGCTGTATAAATATCATTTGGGCACTCATTATGAACCAATAGTTACCATCAAATCGATGCTGTTTTTCACTGATTATATTTTCAGTGTATCTATTTGGCTAGTGTTGGATGTTAGCAATACCATTCCCAGCCTTCTTGTTTGTAGGGATAGAGTAAATGCATAATACTCCACAGGTGTATGTTCCTCAGCAGTTGCTTGCCACGTCCTGTCTCCCCCCCCCGCCCCCCTCGACCCAGGCAGTAAACATGACAGTTCCACCTGCGCAGCACAAACTCACCTTCTTAGACATGACTTCTGCCTCCTCTCTGTTCTCTGTTGATTTCCCATAAGCCTTTCCTACCTCTGACACAAAGTTTTTCACTGTCCCACACAAAAACCTGTCAAGAGAAACAGTGAAGTTCCATACCGTTCTTTCTAATCTTCCTAAATTTAAGAGCTATTCTCCAGAGAATGAAAGAGATGTGCTTTACAGGTTGTTTATAAACAAAGGAGAGATCATTCACAGGGCCTGTGTTCAAAAAACAGGTCATTTCTCAACTTTGTTTTAGTCTGCCGTGCACTAGATGATGAATTCGCTTAGTGCGTAGCGTGGTCTTAGCTCACTCACTTGGCAGAGGAGATGACGTCGCTGTGTTTGTCTGAGTCCAGGATCTTAGTCAAGTGGGAGGCCACGGAATCTGCATACTGAGTCATCTGTACCTGTGAAGAGCATCGGCATGAAAGCGCAGCCATATAGACGGAACTTCCGGCAGAACTTTCCCGCCTTTGACCTTCATCCATCTACTCAGATTGACCTACGACCGTTGTAACTGACAGCCACGCTGTCTTGGTTTCAAAGTGTGCGTTATAACAACATGCTTGTCTTATTCGGTTTAACGGTTTCGGTCGTTTGAGATATGGTTGTCCGTTGCATCTTGGGAGGGGAGCGGCCGTACCTGGAGGGAAGAGTCTTCAGCCTCATCCTTCCTCATCGCCGGAGAGGAATGTTTAGTGGGGACCTCATATGTCATCACACTCCACCTGAGGCCACACACGCAGAGGAAACTTGACAAATGCCCCAAATGCAAACAACCGTTACAAGAATCAAATCATTATTAAATAAACAAGAATTAGTGCCAATTAAACTGAGTACTTCAAAGCCAGTGATAAATTGTTGGGGATGGAGGATTCTCTATAGTCTTATACGGGGCTCATTCTGAGTGAAAAATGACGATCACATCAATAAACTAGGCATTACGGATCGGGCTATGCAGGAAGAAATGTTAACCCATCTCCCTTACATAACATGAATCTAATAGCAAGAAAGAAAGCTGTAGGCAGACTCCTTCGGTGATTTCAGTCAAAGGAAAGGCAATTACATAACTGCTAAAGCCCCAGTCATGGTGATGATTTGTCCGCCTTGTTGAATAGCCACCCGTATGTCCCAAGATGTAACTGCCTCAAACCCTGACCCTGCTTTTGATCCCCTATTCTCCGCATCGATACTACCTGTATACTGTCTCTTTTTGCATCATCGCTCTTCTGATCCCATGAAACCGAAGATTACAGAAGTTACCTGTCCAGCATCTTAGTGGAGGCTCTTTCCAGTTTTTCCAGGATCTGCAGCAGCTGGGAGTCATCGTCGCAGAGACCGCCCCAGCCCAGCACCCGTGCAAGGTCATTCCCCGTACCCAGGGGAAGAACACCCAGCTGGCACTGCACAGGCCACACACACACAAACATACACGTTAAAACAGATATACAAGGCAAATTTTCATTTCTCAACAGTATTTCATAGCATATGCCTTCATTGGAACTGACACCTGTTTAAGCGGTGGGCCTGATATTCCTTTGTGTAAGTAGTGTTTCAGATCAATTCCTGTGTCGGTATTTCTATAGGTATCTGATAGTATGCGTGCTTCTGACTGTTTTAATCTGTGAGCCACATATGTGTATATATTTGTGATGTCACCTGATTGTGCAGGCCCAGTTTGTCCAGCTCAGACAGGACCCAACCCACGCTGCCATCCCCACCACAGACCAGGATCCGGAATGTCACAAACTTCTGGAAGAGACGCAGCCTGCGGAAAATCAATGAGGTTACGGTCTGCCCTCATTCTTTGACAGTGACATAACTGTTGAATACAATTATGTATGGGTATATAATCCAGCATTTCATTTTTAAACTATGTTGTTTTTTTATATGTTGTTCCCCATCCTCTCTCTCCTACCCTTGCTGTGGACCTCCGTTCATCAGGTCAAAAACTTGTGCTGGATTCAGCAGTTGCTTGAACTTGCGCAGGAATTTCACCCCTTGGTTGTCCCCGCTCTTTGAATTGACCAGAACTAGCAGTGGGCTGGAACAGGATGGATTAGCCACTTTCCAGAACCCTGAGTAGGGAGGCAAGGTGGAAAATACACTGAGAACATATCCCCTTGAACTGCTGTCAGCTACTGTGTCCCCCTCATTCAGCCTGGAGAGACTGCAGGAGCTTCACTAACAGGCAGGCTCACCTGAGGATGATTGCTAATCAGACCAGGTGTTAGCACTTGCCTTCAATTAGGCACATATTTAAAGCACCTTTTGGGGGGAGGGCGCTTCTGGGCTTTTACTCATGGCTGCACTGTAGTTTCCATTTGTGACAGTTTTAAGCGGTTTGTTGTGTTAATCGTCCCCAAAAAGGGGCTAATAAAAGGTCTTCGGCTGATTTTCGTTGATATAATTTGTTGAGTTTTCCCTTCCCTCAGCACCTGGCTCAGTGGACACGCATGCCACTGCGAACCGTAAGTACTGGTGTGGTAAGGGCACACTCCCACATAAAACAGACAGGTACTGAAGTGTTGAGGTACTTACCATCAGAGTCAATGCTGTTGAGTGCAGGGGGTGGGATAATGGACACCTTACACTGGCCCAGTGAACAACACTTCCCCATGTGCTCTTTACAGCTGCTGTGTACCTGCAAACACAATGCAATGCAATGCAATCCCGCTCAATGCTAGAGTAACATTAATGGTAAAACATTTCCACAGATATGTTCACCTGGGAACCTCTGGTTCACAAAACATGAAACCAGTGCTACCTAGAGAAAAGCCCCGTGAAATAGACCCAGGGAGTACTAATGCAAGTATACACTTTTGCTTTCATGCATTTTTTGGGTCAGACACATGTGGGTTATACAAAAGAAAGTTTATATAAGGCTGCAACAACTTTGTAAAAATTTGCAATAACAAACTGTCAATGGGAGAGCCCTCAAAGGGAAGAATGAGATATTCAGTTTCTCGTTTTGAATGTGGGGGTCACGGACTCTCGGCTCATCTCAAACGAGCGGGCCTTGGTTTTTATTCCCAGGTCCTCTGTGCGGGACGGTGCGGAACGTGGCAACGGGGACACTCGTGATGTCGCGCGGAGTTTCACTCACGATGGCCCGGCACCACAGGCAGCGCCAGTCCTGCAGCCTCCTCACGCTGCCGCAGTTGCGGTCGCAGACCACGCACTTGGCGCTCACGGGCAGGTTCCCCTCCATCCACTGATGTGGCATGGATACCTGTGGTAGGGCACATTAAACTGATGTTGACCTTGTCTGGGATGGACCTGTGTGGGTTCGATGTGTTCAGCCTAGCATCGTTTTCAAGATGGCAAGCTAACACGCAACAGCAACAGAATGTTTTTCATAAACATAAAGTCAGGTCTATGTAAACTGGTGTAAGGGTAGTGACTGGACCGACATGACAGTGGAGAAAGGAGAACACTCTTAGCTAGACTGTAGGTCAGACGCCCCACGTCAAAACCTTAATCCGTTTCATCAGTATCTAGTTGAAGCTGCTGCTCCCTGCCTTGAGACACATGGAAATCTCCCAGTTACTATTTGAAGTTCAACACGCAGGTCCAGTCGCCGCATTTCTGCCCTCTGCGCCACTCACCCCCTCCTCATCCTCAATGATGTCATTGCCGATGGATGCCAGCGTGGTCCATTTGCAGTTGTTGGTGGATCTCACGGCGCAGCGCTTGTGGGCCTTGAACTTGCAGACTGGAAGCACAGGCAGACAGCGTGAAGAGGAGAAGAAGCTGACCTCCCCATTAAGGGGGTGGGGGGCGGGAGTGCAATGGTGAGCTGGCATTCACTGACATGAGCCTTCACAAAGGGTTTTGCACCATCACATTTACTCATAAATTGAACATTAACTCTTTTCCATGTTTACTTAATTTTTACATGATATTGGGGTACAATCAAATCAAATACCAATGAATTTCAGCATTACTCCAATGCCAAAAGCTGAGTGAAAAAAATATTTTTTGCCACCACTTAAAACCTTGTGTTTTCACTGCAACATCACTGCCAGATGTGTAGACAATATGAATTATCCAGAAATGCATTTGCCCAGATCAACTGCCATGACTGATTCCCTGTAATCTCATTGGCTGGGTAGGAAAGTAACATAAAATATGTCATGATTCCCTGTAATCTCATTGGTTGGGTAGGTGAGAAACATAAAACATGTAATAGAACATAAGCAAATGTATGATAAGTTATTTGTGGGATCCAAAATGGCTGCAGAGCAACGACCTCATCTTCGTAATTAATCTCACGACCAATGAGAAGGCCGCATGTTGGGAAGGCGATGAAAGCCACCAAAGAAAGCTCTGCATGTCCCATGACGATTAATCATGTTTAGATGGACTGGGGAGGCCAGTGAAGGTGTGTGACTTCATCCCGGTGCTCATGAAACAACTCTAGACTCTGTTTAGCAGTGTATAGGGTTAGGGGGTTTAATCAGCCTTGGAATATAGAAGTCTGCCATGAATATGCACCATGTCTCTTTGCCTAAAATGGCTACACCCCTTGGTCGTAATTTTGCCATGCAGAGCAAAAATCGGATACAAGGATGACACAAGATCTGACGCTTAGCCACCGCCATATTCAGTAGCAGGAAACGGATAATGTTGGTTGAATAGTTCTTTTGACTTTCTCCAAGCATTTCTCCATCCGTATTTCCTGGTGTTGTTTTTGTTGTTTGGGTAATGCCTCAGTTCTGTTCCACCCGACAAATTAAATAAGGTTGCTGTCTCTGTAACTGATGCATCAGCAATTTGGGCATAAACTAATGTTAGATCTCATCTCTCATATTCCTTTAGAAACGTACATAGGAAAGCAAACATTTTATAGTCCAGCAGTAATACCATATTGTGTTGTTGTATTAATTGTATCCACATCAATACGAAAGAGAAAGGCATAATCTGTCATCGAATGAGTGGATTAGCTTGTATTGCTCCTTCATGACTGTGTTTCTGCAGATTCTGCATATATGGGCGAATGATTGAGGTGTACCTTCACAGGAGAGCCCACGAGAGGTCACCCCTGGCAACGCTTCTCGGCACACGTTGCAGAAAGTGGGGCGGGCGTGAGAGCAGGCGTACCAGTTGTGCGCCCCGGAGAAGTGCTCCACGTTGAACTGACGGAGGGAGACGGAGAAGGAAATAACGTGTTACACAAAGGGCCGTAGGACAGTCAGCGACTCCTTAAACCTCCCCATCCAATCACAGCAGAGGACCAGGGCGACGGACCGCTCACCTCATAACTCTCCCACTTCTGCACTGACTTAAGAGCGCTCATCCAGTCCTCCATTTCCTTCCTGCTTTCTGCGCAAAGCATCAGCTTCCTGAAAGGAGTGATGACCTGAGAGAAAGAGAGAGAGAAAGAAAGAGAGAGAGAGAAAGCGAGAGAGAGAGCATGCATGAGTATGTACCTACTGATGATGCAGACTCGGTAAACAGTTTGTGCGTAAAGTCTTGCGCTCTTTCATAGTCATTCGATATTCATGTCTTGAACGCGATGTCACTGTTACCGTGAAGCTATTGTTGACGTTCTTGGTGCTGGTCTCTGCAACACTCGCATCGGAGAGGTCCACCTCGTCAAATATCAGAGACTGTCACAAAAAAAACACAAACACCACAAAGTTAGTAGAAATACAAACAAATGGATACACACTTACAGTGCACAAAAATGGTAATGTATTGTAAATATATTAGAAATAAGTATCCTCTTGGCAGTACATATAAGAAAATGACAAACGATATAGCCTATCGGTACTCTGAATGAAGATGGTTTGTCCCTTTGTGTAACCTTGGAGTCTTTGGCGTAGTATAATGTCCGCCCTCGCAGCTTGAAGTATCTCTTCTTCCATCTCTGGAAGGAACTGGTCTGTTTGAGCAGCAGTCCCTCTTTCACACTTCTCTGGAATGGAGAGAGAGGGACATACAGGGCAATGGGTTTAGTGTCAGGACTGTGTGTTTAATTAGGACAAAGAGGGTTTGCGTGCGTGTGGGAGTGTGTGAACGTGCTTTTGCGTTTCCATAAGGTTCTAGAAGGTTCCTGTGTGCGTGTGTCCCGCTGCACATGTTTTTTTGAGATTGCAAGTAATTGAATGAAACTGAAACTTTAATCGCAGACTTCCAGTTACAATTATAAAACGAAAGATAAACACCTGATCCCCTGAATTTGGAAACAACTTTTGTCCTTAAAGCAGCTGTGCAATGGCTACAATTTCATCCCAATACAGGTAAGAGGTGTCATTACATGAACTTTGTTTTTCTAAAATTAAAAAAAACATTGAGTGCCACGAAAAGAATGCTGGAGCTTCCATGAACTACTAAATTATTCAGCCAGTGCAGGGTTAATCCATCACCCAACTCAAAAAGGCTGCATACCAGCCAAGGGGCTTTGCGCTGGGTCGGACCGCATCAGGAAGAAGCATCAGTCTAGACATGGGCTGACAGGAAGTTTTGAAGGTAACCTTTGAGAAATTATCATTAAATTATGCTCCTCTAAAAAAATGCCATTTTATTTTCTCAGAACATTTTCTGAACTTTTCAAAGGAAATACTTAAGAAATAATTAACCCCCCCCCCCCCCCCCCCGCTATTTCTTTAAATGCACAGCTAATTGGCTAGTTAAGGTTAGTTAGCTATCCATCTGTCCGTGTCTGGTTTTTGCTCGGACAGCAAATATGCGGTCAAATATATATCTGTATAGCCAAAATAATATGCCTTATTGGTTCAGTTTGATAACTATGATATGACATTCACTCCAAGGTGGCCCCTATACTGTTCCCATGGAAAATATTTTGGTTCATCAGGGAAAGATTAAAAAAAAATAAGTCTTTCTAGTCTACCAGCACATCAAAAAAAAAAAAAACACATGATACACTCGTAATAACCCTCCTCCAGGAGACAGGGTGGAACAAACAAATAAGGTCCTGTGAACTATGCGTGGTACGAAGTGCACTTAGCTTTCAGATAGCTCTGCTCAGGCGAGTGGTAAGGCTAGCAGCTAAAAACAGATACCCAGCTGATTCAGTCACTGTATCTGACCTATGAACAAAAGCATCAGCTGCCGAGCAGAAGAGGCCCAGACTCTTGGGTTGATCCCCAATCCCAGGTCTCTGTAATAGACACAGAGCTACGTTTACCGTAGTCTCAAAGCCTTCCATGACAGGAAATGGTGTATGATGACGGGTTCAACTAACTAAAGGCTTTCAAAAAGAGGTGGGGACGAAATCGGCCACAACAAAAAGCGATGGGGACATGTCCCCAGCATCCCCAGCGAAAATGACGCCCATGGTTACGTTCGTCTCCTCTGTGTATCTTCTCTCGGATCTTAAAATACACCTGCAGATACAGGTCGTGTGCATACAAACCTGACCTTATTTAAACACTTTATTCGAAAAACGTTCTTCTCTACGATCATATTTTTTTTACTTTTAATAACAGATTTAAGTGGTAGTTCTGAGGAGCCTGAATTAGCCATGTAACATTTTATTAGTGTCTAAAGAGTTACAAAATTTCAAAAATGTATTTGAACAAGGTTAGATGTAAATAACCTACATGGCCAAAGTTAAAATCCGTATAGAATTTATTTGTCCGCCCTCTGTATATTTCAAACAAAATGAGGCATAGGGGTTAAATAAATGGGGTGGAAAACATCTTCTGTGGTCACTGAAGTTGAAGCTCGCTCACAGGGACCGACAGACACTCAACACGGCAATTACTAAACAGCCACAAAACTACGGAGTCAAAATTACCTTAGAACTGAATCAACACCTCTGTGGCCATGCCTCGATAAAAAAAAAGGTACACAACCTGCTGTAAAGATCAGACAACCTGGACCTGTGGGTGGTGGAAAAATAGTCACATGTCTGACGGGTAACATTAAGCCTTTTTCCGACATCTGGATGGGTTTTCGGTTTGGTGAGCGCCAAAGAAAGCCTTCAACTCACAATGTATGTCTATCGTCCTTCTAATGAGGATTGATGGGTCAAATGTCTGCCCAAATGTCAGATCCTGAAAAAGCAAAGGAAGAGACAATATGCACCCTATTGTGCAAACATGTTCCCTCACAATGTCCCCATATGCCGTGTCAAATAAAATTAAAGAACGGTACATAGAAGGAAAATGGCCTCCGTAGTCTCCACGATGTACAGGTCATCACTGAACCTATATATGGAGTGGATTTACGATTACTCATTACTTATGGCTCATATTGATCATACTGCTTGAAATTATCTTTCTTAATATCTAAAAACAGTTATGCCCTCTCTGTGCTGTGGCATATCCATCAAAGGCACAAGCTGAAAAATAAATGTTTCTACCATTAAATGTCACAGCAGTTAATGCTCAAAGCATTTCGTTTGGAAAGCTAGGCCTGGACAACAGCTGACAAACAGAGAATGCCCTCATTGATACCATGTCTTGGACCGAACCCCATAAAAGTAGGAGGGAGGAAGGCTGGCCTGGACAACTGGACAGCTGGACATAGCTCCAGTCAGGACCCACAGACAGGACAATCAAAAGGGAATAACCTAATCCCGGCTCAAAACTAAAACAAAATAAAATGAATTCAAAAATTTCGATGACATATAATTAATGAGCTACCATAAAAAGTTACAGACAAAACCTGAAGATAAGCGTCTTAGATCAGTGGTGCTTTGGTTGCTGGCGATAATGAAGTCGCTACGCCTCCTCTTTAGCCGAGCCTCTGATTCACGGCTGTTAAACGGAACAGCATGCCGCGACCTGGTCTGATTCCTGACTTCTGCCATTGAGCAAGAAACTGGAACGGAATGGCATTTCGGACATCTGTGTGCGTTCACAGATACATGTCAATTATCTGATTTGATGAGGTGAATGTGGATAGATGAGCCGGCTTGTACGCACACCGCATCGTATCCATAACGCTGAGTAACAAGCTCTTCTACAGGAGGCAGATGTACAGCTACGACCGTGACAAGGACGTCTCTGTTTGGGAAGGCCGTGAATATTAAGAGAATATTATCACCTCATTAGGGACTGCAGTTCTGCTTATGTCCACGGGACATGGTAGCTACCGCAAGCTCTCCATGAATGAGTGGTGCAGTCATTCGCATTCAAATCTGGTTGCACCGTGTTATCACACCCCCCAAAGACATGTGCTTCAGAGCAACTGGTTCCTATGGAAGTGTCTATACGATAAAAAATGTCTACTGCATTACCATCTTTTCTTTTTTAGTTTTACAGTTTTTTTTCCACTGATTTGACACATTTTTCCAATCTACACTACATGTTCTCAAAACAGTTAATGCAGCAATCTGAGCCCTACATTTTTTAGCAGAAAAAGATTGCACCTTTTCCTTGATTTCACACATATTTCAAAATAGATACAACATTTTTCCCAATCAATACATACAACGCTCTCTTAACCATGTTTTCAAAACAGTTGGCGCAACCATCTGAGCCCGATAAGTAATGCAAATGTAATAATACATTTTTGATTGTTTTGACACATTTTTCCAGTGACAACAAGCAAATCTCTGTCAAAAGTACAACTTCCTTTTTCAATTTGCCATCTTGCCAAATTCACGCAGCATGTGTTCAATTGCATCAAACTGAGGTCAATCGATCAAGGAACGCACAACTTTTCACACGATAGTCAGTGCTTTGCTGTCCACAAAAAGGTATCACATGTGAAAGCTTTCGATCCTGAAGTGATCCTGACTTGATGGAGGAAACGTAAAGTGGGAAGGCATGTAAGATTGTGGGGAGGCGGAGTAGGCAGGAGAGAAACGAGAGAGAGAAACAAAGAGAGGAAGAAGAGGAGGAGGAGAGATAAGAGGACAAGTGGAGCAGGTTCAAAGAGTTGAGGAGACATGGAGATGAGGGAGAGGAGGAGAGGTTAGAGGAAGAACACACAAATGCGATTCTGATGGAACGAGAACTTCTATAATAGACTGTGATTTTTTTACAGGAAAGGAAATTATAATTGTTGAGAAAGCATAAGCGCATCACTTCATAAAGGAATGTGGATGTATTATATCTGATAAATATATGCATTCATCAGCATGCTTGTGTTGCCATTGCTGAATACAATATGTAATCAACAGATGACATGTCTGTGTTTTTGAGGTGCATATTTGTGTTAGCATAGCTATGTTAATTGTTCTGAGATATTTGCATATATCATAAAACAAATTTTATATATAATGACATCAATAACAGAGCTGTAGAAGGACATGCACCACTAAACCAATGACTTTCAGCTAAAGTGCCGGAGGTACACTGAAGGAATCTAAAGAATAGATACATTCACATGCTTGGAATCAATGCAGGCTTCATGCTTGTTTATAACTTATTTATAACTAACTTTATAACAATCTGACCAACACAACGCTTGTCTGAGGCTGCAAGTAACAGTACCCATTAAACTGAAACTTTCATTAATTATTAAGTGGGGGTCTCTCTCCTTAATAAAATCTGTGGAAAGAACATGGTTTGACCAATTGGATTTCAACAGGACATTCACCATGAGCCCTTTCAGAAATGTAAGAGCCTCTAAGAAATTACGCGTAAGTGTCTTTTTGCTGTGTATGGTAAATATCTTTAAGTCAGTATTCTGAATAGGGTGAGTATGTTTCCTCATTTTTGCATGTTTTAAGTTTCATGCAAAGAACCGGTTTAATCCTTCTTTTTCAAGAGATTCAATATCTGTCTGGTAGTGTGGTACCAAGAACTGCACAAAGTCCAAGTGTGGTCTGAGTAGGTATGCTAGGTTTATATTGTCATATAGAATATTGTTTACACTTCTATTTGTGGCTGGTGGCCTGTAGCATTCTCCTTGGGCTCATTTAGGCATTTTTTAAATTTCCACCAAATTTGAAATACAAACACCTTCACTAATATTGAAGGGTTCAAGTTCTGAAATATCCCGATTGAGCGCTGGCCATAATCTTGCGAGTTTACTCCCAAAACTACAAATAATGTCAAAAGAAACCGCGACACAATCTGAAGAGAAACCTTCTTATATACGTCCATGACCACAAGCAGCATAGTTGTAGGCGTTAACTGATTTGTATGCCTGTAAGTTGGATGCGTTTAAACGCGGTTTCTCCATTAGATACAGCCTACTAAGCTGCCTGGCCACCGATGGCAAGACCATCGTAGACCATCGGCAAGAATCGTAGACTCACTGACGGTAGAGCAGCAGGAGCAGGACTGACAACGTAAACTACCCACGTTCCAGACCCACCCGCGATAAGTGAAAATCCACGAAATAGAAATACTCTATTTAAATACACCCTAGGCATGTAATTATAAAGTTTTACAGTACTTTTAAAAGCATTTTATGGTCTTTAAACACACTTTTAAAACAACGGAAACACATTTAAACACATAAAAGATATTGCGAGAGAGCAAGACCAATAGTTTTAAACTCATAAACAATGCTGCGGAATGCCGTGAAATGGCGAAAATATAAGCAATATTAAAATTAATATTACAAAAAAAAAAAACACGAAATACCGGGACCGCGAAAACTGAACCGCGATATAACAGGGGTTTACTGTATACAGTATTTTGTCACCATAATGCACGTGCATCTATGTAGTGAACTGTGTGATTGTGCCCCTTCCTGGTTTCTGAAGAGGCAGGATGATGGTATCATGCATGGTTACCATGGAAACAAATAAACATACACAGTGCCCCCGCCCCCCCGTCTGTTTCTTATGGGCTGCCGGAAGGGGTGTGGAGGTATACCAACAGGCAAAAAAAATGCACACATGCTCCGAGCCAGAAGCATGACCACTTTCTACTTCACACCATTCCTACATCATGTATGACTTCTTTCAAAAAGGATTGCATCTGTCAAATGAGAGCCTCCAACCACCTTTCATTGGTTTTGCTGTTGAACCCATCTTAAAAAGCATGCAGCCAGATTTTGCCGACAGGAGTACTCTTACTACGAATAAATACTGCATTATTGACTGAAGAAATTTCTCTCTTATTTCATGCTGCAGACTATTACCTGCACCAATCAGCAGTTTGCAATTCTTTGAAACTGTAATGGAACGTTATTTTTTGCACATTTGTGCAAATGCGTAGGCGTGCTTCACACAAAACTAAACCACATCCTTTCGGAGATACCTCAGCAATTCATTTATAGAAAAAGGAAGTCAGAGACTGCAAATGTTTCAAAAAATAAATTTGAGATTGATTATTACATAAGATTTAGATTTTTTTATCCCAGTAAGCTAATCATGGCCAATCTTTGCAAACAGAATCCTTTAAACTGCGTTTTTGGATTCAGATACAGCAGATATCATTCAAAAGTGTTTTCACACGTTAAAGGAGCATGGTCGTGCTTCCTGTTATCATTGATTCTTTCTTGCCATACGGTATCATCTGTGTCTTATGTCATAATGCATTACAAATAAACTATGTGCAATGTAGCCTCACGTACCCTGGGTCATGTAATATAAGCCTGACAAACTGTTACTGTTGTGGCATAACCTAGCCCTACTATATAGATGTTTTTTGCCAATAAACAAAAGTCAGTTTCTATTTCTGAGGACTATACAAAGTCATCCCATTCTCTGGTGGTTCCTTTGTAATAAATGTGGATGCTAATGACGCATTCTGGCACATAACTATCAAACTACAAATGTATTTCACCTTAAAGCTAGTTGGATAACTTAGCTAGCTTAGCTCTAATCAAGGCATCAATTTACTCAGGTAACACTTCTCACTATTTTCCTGGGCTTTTCCCCAGTGAAATACCCATTGACAAGATCTTCATGCATTTGCTCTGATAGGTGGATCCAGCTAATATACGTGACAACATTTCCCTTCAAATATTTAACCTGTTCCTCGGTTATAGAAATAAAGTGATGTTTGATACAGTGATGCTTGAAAGTATGTGATCTGAATTCTGAAATATTTTACACTGAAATCCTTTTAAATCTTCATGGAGGTCTATTTATAAGATAGGCCAACCTCATTTATGAAAAAACATGAAAAATACCATATACTTTTATTTATTTAACACATCAGTCTTGCATCTGCTTTGAGTAGTTTCATACCCTTCTTGCCTACTGATTTCCTTCAGTTTTCATATGCAGTTTGCTTCAAGCCCAGCCAGAAAGTCTCAATGAAACACAACTATTATTCTTCTCAAAGCATTTTACTACAGATCTACTTGAATACATAAGATCTGAGTCGTCTGACATGTTGACTTCTTAGATTGTTGGTTGTTTATGCATGACCCATGTTTGGTTGGACTTCAGCTTACGGAGGGATGGCCTGACACGCTTCTGTAGATGTTTCCGGTGGAAATGGAAAAATCATGGCTCCCCGTGACGGCCAGCTGTCCAGGTCATGCGAATGCAGCCCAGACAACAGTGACGACAGCGAGAGGCATAACATCCTTGGGTTTGTCCTGCTGTTGAGAAATCTCCCGGACCGTAGACTCCAGTAGAAGAGCCCGGCCCAGCACAACCCTGTGTCGGCCACGTGCGAAGCGATTCATGCCTTTGGTGGTCTGCGTCCCTGCACTCAGTGCACCATTAAACTGTCTGTGCTGGCACAAACTGTATACGATCTGTGCCGTCTGAGGTCAACAGAAAAAAAGAAAAACACTCAGCAAAATCCTATATGGTACGAAGAGAAAAGAGATGAAACGAGGACACTGAGCTCAAAGTCATCTGATCTTAACTTTCAACCACTCAGCAGCTCTGTGGAAACTGACTGTAAAAAAGTGGATTATATTTTCTAGCAATGCATCCAAACCTCTCCAACATCAGAAAAACCCAGGACCAAATAATGGGGTTTCATGAACCTCATATGCTAAAAGTCAGAACTAACATACACTGTCAGTCACTGAGTTGTTTAAAACGCTCAAAGGGCTTTGCTGTACACAGCAAATACGCTGATTGGTTTAACTTAGTTATTTCTAGCATACGATAGCTTGGGACCCAACACCTCACGGGAGGTGTTGAGGCATTTAACACGAAAAGAAAGTTGAAGAGAGGGGCTAGTAACGGAGGCAGCAGTCTGCGCAGTTTTGTAGTGCACAAGATCTGCAAATCAGACCCAGAATCACGTTACTGAGGCCGAAGCGTGGCAGCTGTCAACGATGCGCAGGAGTGGCACATACGTAAGCAAGGATGGGCAGATAAGAGCAGGTCACTACTAAACCTTCTTGGCCCACAGCTAGGCCCTAACCATAGGCCAACCTCCCTACTTCTACTCATCCTAAACTGCGCCCTTACCCCACCACCCCCCACCCCTTCACAAGCATTGTCTGGGGCTCTGAAGAGTCACGACTCCCAGAATCTGAACTGGAGAGGTCTCAGTCATGTGGTCTCTACGATACAGCCACTCCAGCCCCTCCTCAATACCCAATCACAGCTGACAACAGCTATCCAATCCATTTCCTCCCAGCGTCTCTCACATACACAACAGTGTCCAGCAACACTGAGAAATAAAATCCAAACTATTTATAGTACTTCCTGTAAATTGTGCTATTCATATGGAGATAGGGCGCTAGGTGGCTAAGGGGCACTGCTACTCCTCTTGATCAAAAACAAATGCTGAAAAATGGCCAGAATGGTTCAGTAAGACATCTTACGACAAAACCACAGGGGCGTGCAGACTTAATATAAAGAGTGAACAGGTTTAATAATAAAAATAATACTACAAAAATAAAAAATCTTGAGAAGCCTTCACTATATAGACCCTTCCAAGTGAAAAAAATAAGTATAGAGACTGGCAATTAGCTTAAACCAGTCCTTTTAACCATTTTTTCAAAGTTGTATTATTATTATTATATTGTGGTGCACTGGCAGGTGTTGCCTCTGAGCCAAGTGTTGAGGGAAGGGAAAAAATGTCACCAAAAAATGGTCAAAGGTCCTTTTATTTGCTTTATTTTGGGGATCAAAAGGAAACCTAAGAATACACACAACAAACACCTCCCAGGTGAGCCTGCCTGTTAGTGAGGCCACTGCTGTTGCAGCTCCGGTCAGCTGAGGGAGCGAATCAGGAGACTGACAGCGGAACAATGGGAGGAGCCGAGGAGCTGGCCCCTCCCGTCACCTCTCCAGTCAACACAGCACATGTTTCACAACTTAATATTTAACCATTGAATCTGACTGTATCAGTGATGCTACAACAAATACCATCAAGACACCGCATGCCTCCTCAACATGTGTTCATGATCGTTCATGTTCAACATGGATGGATTCATTCCATCGCTTTAGCTGAGGGCGATCTCCAAATAGCTAACCTTTCTTTGTGACAGGCCTCTAATGTGAAACACGCTGCTGCACTTACATGCATTTCCACTGGCTCGGGGCTTTCAGAAATGGCTCGTTAATATCTGTTGGTCTGATGATCAATTACGCCGAATATGTCGAGGTGGCGGAGTCGCTCTGATTTTGATGACACTGAGGCCTTGATCAGCCTGCTAATCGAGCTACTACCATCTGAGGGAGTACTACTGCAGCGCACTAACCAATTACCTTGATGAGAGTTACAGGAGACTCTCCACTGGCCCTTCCTCCCACTGATTTCAACAGAACAACGGCAGAGAATAGAATACACAGAGAGTGGACAGAATAAGGGAAACGCCACATGAAAAAGGACTTCTGCTTTGAAGCGTCCTAATTACGGTCACAAAGGCAGCACAGGAAACGCACAGGTGAGTCAACATCTGACACAATTAACAGTGTGTGTCAGCTATAAAAGATGTTTCATAACAACGCTTTGATATATGAGTTTCCAACACAACAAAGGGAAACTAGCAGAGTCCCAAAAAAAGCCTCATACACAGTCAGCATCTGAACTGAAGATGCTCGGGTCACAAAAACTGCTACATTATTTAATATGGCAGAACTACAGCCTCAAATATTACCACAGAGTTCAGTCAGCGTCTTATGCCACAGTCTTTACAAAAGCTGTACATGCTGGGCTTCATAAAGCTAGTATTGATAGCAGCGCAGTGAATGCTGACGCACAGAAGCATTACGTGGTGTAAGAAGCACAAAATCTGGACCCCTGGGAAACAGAATAAGTTATATGATCGGGTAAGTCCTATTTTAGTCTTTTTCCTACATCTGGATGGGTTTTTGTTGACTTTAAGCCAGAGTAAGCCTTAAACCAACAATTTCTGTTACCAGATGTTTGTTACCAGCTGTTACCATGTGGGTAGTAATGCATGGGTTACCATATCGTAATTGCTCTGCATGGTCGTTTAATAGCCAAGTAATATAAAGCCATTTTACAACACTTGGCGCACTTGACGGTGAAAACACTGTCCCCATATTCAGGCCCCAATACACATGCATATTCAAAAGGTGTATCGTGAACACCAGGTGTTCAAAGTCAAACGCATAAACTGAACATCTTTGAACCTTTATGGGAAATTAAGTCAATTCCCACCTCATTCATCGCTAAAAGAACTGGAGGTTTTCCCTCATTAAGAATAGTCCAATATTCCACTACACGCAGTTCAGAACTGGTGTGACAGTATTCCAAGAGGGACTGAAGCTGTTCTGAAGGTAAGGGTTGGCCCTACTCCTTAGTAGCTATTTGACATTCATATATTGTTGGGTATTTCTGTTATTTTGTCCACCCTCTTTGTGTATTATATCTGTGCTGATGTGTTCATATGCTGTATATAGGTGTGGTTTTGGCTTAAAATATGTAATCTCTGTGTTTATGTTTCTTTCGGGCATGACAGAAAGATATTTTGTGGCTTCAACTAAACAATAAAAAAAAAAAAACCTGTGCATTACATCACACCTACACTTTTACCGTCCGTGCGGAAGTGGGTAAAAAAAAAAAAACAAAAAAAAAAACAAGGCCTGTACGGTAAGAGGTACAATGGAAATTTTGTTTTGGTTTTGTTGACATGCTATATTAACATCCGCTAGACCAGGGCCTTTATCTCAACAAGCAGCTGCTGTCACACGCACAACAGCAAAGACTTCAAAATAATCTTCTCTGCCAACAAAGATGAGTTCCCTATAGACAAGGTAGCCCTGCTTTCATGTGTATGGTAGAGCGACAGGAGGTTTACAGCTAGCATCCCAACCCGTTAAATGGAACAACACTGAAATGATAGCAAGAACAACCTTCTTCACATGGTGGTACACCTTGTCCTCCTGTAGGACCATTCTGGGTCATACCAGGGAGTCCCAGGTTTCATTTGACTCTTTTAGTTTTGATCTGAAATAAGTTCAAGGCAACATGTTTCATTAAAAGTAAATAGAAAGTGAGGAAACCAGCAGTAGGTCACATAACGTGCCAAGAAGGGATAAAATTGTAATTGTGAATTGCATTATCTCTTTTAGCGTTAAGACAGATTTCCTCTTACTAGTGAAATTATTATTAGAGAGCAGACAAAAGATCAAAGATCAAAGACCAAAGAGTAATATAAAGACTGAAAGAAAAGCAAGTCATCTTGTGCTACAGAAAGCTAATAGCGAAATGTTTTCAACAAAATCAATTACAAGGAAGATTCATCGGTTCAGAAGCTTCAGTTCAAGATTAACAAAACATAACCCTGTGGTTTCTTGCCATGAAAAGCTAATAAATCACTACATTCATTTTGGTGCTTTTCAATGTTCTTGTTTGTTTTTACTCACACAAATACAGAGGATTGGACAGCTTTTATTCAGCCATCTATACATACTTAAAAAAAAAAGTAAAATGAGCATCGAATGATTATTTTTTTAAATCTGCAGGTACTTTATTTGAATGGACTGCAATATAAAAGGCCTTCCAAAGCTGATTTTGCACTTTGATAGTCCAGTTATGATGTGAATAAGACAGTAACGGGATTTGGGTGGAGCCCATATAAACTCCACACTTGAATTATGCGAATACAATTATGCTCATGGTCAGCATAAGCATAACTGGAGTTAGATACATGGAGTACTCCGAACATGACAGATGGCATTTTGCATTTGGAGCAGGCTAATCAAAACGTTAGCGACAAATGAGAGAACAGGACATTTGTCGTTAGCCGCAGTAGAATCTGCTGTCAGGACACAAACTAAGGAGCGGCCGAAAGTATTTAGATGCTGTCGACAATTCTTAGTACATAATAACCACAAGTGTGGTGTAAATCACATTGAAATGAGTTGCTGAGTCCCATGAGAACTGTAATACTCCAATTACTGGCCGTAATGAAGCTTATTTGTGTATATTTAAGTCGTTATTAGGCATTTTCGACCACGTGTACAACATGTAAACACCATAAGGTGCTACATGCTTCAGTAACTTGTGTACGTCGATGGGAAGTCCGCAGATTACGAAGGCTCATCGATGACCGACACTTGATAGTGCTGGTGAGATAACAGAGACAGGAGAAGACGACACTCTTATACTGTCACCTTCTCCGTTTCATACAAGACAAACGAATTCAGCCATCCCAGCTGTCCTCTTCACTACCCAGCATCATTTGCTGCCAGTGTACTGTGCCCTCAAAAAGTCTGGTGGAGTGAAAGAGTGATATATTTTTGCTATATAACTCAGGTATTTTGATTTGAGATTGTCATGAAGCTGGCTGTTTCCTGAGACGATAGCACAGGTTAGGTTACTCCTTCACAGAGATCCGAAGAAGGACATGAGACAAAAGTTCCAAATTTAATGTTTCTAAAAGGTAATAAAAGTTTCATATTTCAATGTATTTACATGCATATATGTTTGTCATATTACAGAAACAGCCATTTTTGGGTTGAGTCACCTATTTCCAGCAGTACAAAATGAAGCTAACAACTGAATTCAAAAGTAAATCAAAGCAATAAAGTCTAATGTTTAGTTGCATAGACAACACTAAACATTTGGATCTTTTATAGGAGTGCTTTCCCAGGCAGTCAGTGCAGCTGCTTCCAGTTGATAGGGTTTTCTATCTTTGGTGTCCTCTTCAGCAAGCGAAATGCATGCTCGATTGGATTTAAATCAAGCGACTGACTTGGCCAGTCCAAAACGTTCCACTTTTTCTCGTCGATGAATGCTTTAGTTGTGTGCAGAGTGTATTTGGGAGCTGTAGCCAATGAGGCTGGAGGGATTCCTTATTTACTTAACCAGACAAAATCGGTCTTCACACTTCCGAATTCACCCTGCTGCTTACATCACTTACACATTCAGTAGAGAAGCAGCTATACTTGACACTATCTCCACCATATTTTGCAGATGAGGTGGTGTGCCTTGTATCATACTCCTTTCTTTCTCTACACTTCAGGCTTTCCATCACTTTGGAAACGTTTCCTGATGTATATGGCAAAAATGACTACGTTTTCGCTCTACCTTTTGGAGGGAACTATTTTTCTGTGGGCCGTACTTTGAGAACAATGATAAACAATCACATCATTCATACTGTGCTGGGAAATAATGGGAAAATTTGGGAATTTGCACACCTACTGTAGCACACACTGTAAGGACATTGTTGCACACACACACACAGTCTCTGGAAGACCACCTACAGAAAATGTAAATGATTACACACTCTTTAAAATGTGCCATTTGCCTGTGCACTATTTGAGCAAAGTCCTGCTTTAAACTATGATGGTAACTCATTTAAATTTATATCTCTAGCCTCTCTTAGATTACCCAGTCGCTATTTCCAAGCAACCAAACTCCCCCAGGTCACGTTCAGTCAGCCAGACTAATAATATTGTTGGAGACGATCCTCACTCCATTGAGATGAAATACATTTGTCTCCAGACAGCAGAATTCAATCAAAGTTAATGGATTATTATGGGGTGCATGTTCATGTTGCATTGTCTGTAAATACGGTATCAGCTAGGTCAGCTGCCCTCTCAGGAATCAATGAAAATTCATTTAAAGAGTGCTCAGTATGGTTTGGACTGTGCCAGTCAAAGCACCTGGATATTATTGCAAACGTTTTCCCGTTGTAAATTCTTAGCTATCTGTTTCCCCCGAGCTGTCGAGATATATCCTGAGGGGACAGAGAAATGAGACCTCACCCAAACCACTCAAACAATGCCACCAGCAGAAGCGTTTGACCGTCTACAGTGACTGCAACCCCAAATTTGCCATCGTCACTGACCACCAACCTCTTTTCGCCACTTTTTTAAAGGTTCCATCACCCACCCACTTGGATTCTCATGTCTTGCAATTAAATAAAGTCCACTTGCATTATGTTTGAGACTAAACTGCCACACTGCCGCAGTGGCAAACCGAAAACATGTAGGGAGCTGCATCACATAGAAACGCTGCATCAAAGCTATGCATAGTTTTCTGGTATGTAACTCTGGACCATTTTCAAAGGAAAGGATTCACTAAGTCAGTTAAATCAGTTAAAATATTATACCTCATAATTAAAAATGGTTTCGGTTTCTGAAAAGAAAAACAATAATTATATATTATGCCTGAGTTTAGAATCAAATTAATATCTTCTGCTTTTTTGATGTACAACAGTGGAGTGGGAGAGTCGACTCACATTATTTTGTGTAACCTGTGTACTTAAAATTTGTGAAGTACCATCAAATGGCATAAATACGTTTAATACATTCTTTCAATATAAGTTTAATACATGGAGGTCTTCACTGCCCCACTGTACAGTATTGACCTCCCTGGTCAATCAGGTGTCTTGCAGGAAAGTAATACAACGTTTTGAGCTGTCTGGACCAGGTGTCAGAACAAAATAAAAAATGCACAGATATGAAGCAATCATCTGTGTTTGGCATATCTTCTTGGAGACTTCAGTGTGTGCCTCCAAAAATCATAATGCACACATAAAAAGTATAGCCAACGGAAATCATTTCAACAGATCATGTAAAGATTACATGGGTGCATGTGGCTTGTCTTTGTTGTGCCTGACTGCATTTCTACTCCCTACTGAGAGAACGAAAGCAGGCCAGTCTTATCAATATCATCTAAGGAGTTTCCTCCTCGTCACACGTGCTTCCTCTGCGCTCTACTGTGCTTCGACATGAGACGGGTGGAACGCCTGCCCACACTCTTCGGCGAGCTCAAGGAAACGCCCTGCCAGGCAAGCAATGCGTTTACTGAGGAACACCTAAGTGGGTGGAAGAGTCCCGACAGGCACCCTGACGGGCACCCTCTGCAAGGCCGCCCACCTGATCCGGGAGGCCCCGCTATGCTCCACACCTCAAAGCTGCACATGCAAGGAGCTAACCCCAAAACCCCACCCCAAACGTCGGCGACGGAACTCCAGCAAAAGACAGGATGTCTTGCATTTCTTTCAAAGCCGCACCTTCACAGCGTCACAGGCGTTGTGAGAACGGGAGAAAGGGTAACCACATGCCAAATATTCACAAAAGACAAATAATGAACATTCTGAAAATCGATACTTACAATTGCAATGTATTTTAAGCGAAACAATACCATTGACAAAACCATACCTTAATTCATTTTCTTTGAAGATGAACTATACTTGGACACATCAAATTTTCAAACTACACGTTCTGTTACCATTTGAAGTTACGGGAGCTTTTCAACAGGTTACATTCAGGTAATTTTCTATTTGATAAAAAAGCATTGAATTAGCTTGAGGGTGCAATAAGGTGAGAATTACGCCCCGTCGACTTTCACATACAATCCACACTGAGACAAAGCATTTCAAAGAAATGGGGACAGAGTCAATTAACGGGCCTTAGTTTTGAGTGGTACGCCTGTGACACTTTCAGCATGCAACCCCAGGTCTAACTTGTTTTCATTGGCTACCCATAAAATTTCTCACTGACTTCAAAATACTTCTCACATATAAGGCTTTGAATGGGCTCAGCCCTCCATTTTTTAAGGACCGTCTGAATTCCTATATTCCCCAGCAATCACTTCCCAAAATTCAGGATTTCTCGTTGCTCCGAGAGCGAGAGAAAGTACCATAGGCGTAAGAGCTTTTTCATATCAAGCCCCTCTCCTATGGAACAACTTAGCCACTGAACTTTGGGGAGCAGACCAAGCTCAAAACATACTTATGCGGTAAATCTTTAAGTTGAGGGACACGGCCTGGTGTTAGCACGGATCATAGAGTATCTGGTGGAACTGAGTGGTCGTTGCTGTCACTACATCATGGAATAGAGACTCTGTGTTAAGCTGCTCTGCCATGGTGTGGTGTTGACTGCTTTAGGATCACCCTCATGACTGTGCTGACCCCATGCCCTACGTCTCTTAGGTATGCTGCCATAGTGCTAGCCTGCTGGGGTTTTTCCTTGTTGCACATTTCTTCCCCTGCTCTGGGCCCGACTGGAGCTGAAGCCCAAGCGCAACAGCCCAGCCCTGACCCAGCTATCTCCTCATTCTGCCTGTCCCACCTTGCCTGTGTCAAGAACTGGACCCTACCTACCATATTCACTGTTCTACTAAAAATCTGTTTATTCTGCTTCAATTGTTATTATCACTGTTGTTGTTATCGATGTAACTGTTATTTTAATTACTACTCGAGTCAGTGAGATTCATCTCTGCTCTTCTGTTTACTCATCGTACACCCTATGCCGGCCAGAATGGGCTTCCCGTCTGAGTCAGGTTCAGTTTGAGGTTTCTTTATGTTTGTCAGGGGGTTTTCCGTGCCACCGCTTGCTTCGGCTTGCTCTGAGGGAGTTTCAGGCTTGGGATCAGGCTGTTGTCAGCCTGCAGGAACCCAAGAGAGAAAAAGACCAGAATATCCTCTTTCAGGAAACCTGACACGTGTCGAACCCAACAGGCTCCCAGATAACTTCTCAGAGAACACAGGAAGGTATACTCACCCTGACTATTTTCAATTTATTCACAGCGGGTGCAAACAGAAGAGATCTCTGTCTGCAGGCAATTATGTTGTGTTGCTATGCAAGACATTTGTTTTCAGCTAATTCTCTTTTAACAGAGGAATTTCATGGTGCATTATGAAAGTGTTATTCGCTGGGAAACAAAAGGTTTTTGGAGCACATGTTCAAATGGACAGTTTCCTAGTGTCTCTTTTGCGTTGTTAATTTTCTCAGTGGTTCGACACTACTTCTTTCAATCTTATTTGAAGGAAATATCCTCATAGTCACATGTCAGGATACACACACCATCATTTTTCACCTTGCACAATGAAAGGTCCCAGAATTCTTTGGGCACATACTGCAAGTGAAAACTGTAGGCATGTAGGACCTACGTAAGAAAATTTTTTTTGAAAATAATTTTTCCAATCACTGCTGACCTTCTTCCTTGGCCTTTCATTATTGCTGGAAACATTCTGCTTTTGACTAAAAGACAGCAGCACCGCAACCACATTCGAGAAAAGGATTCATTCATCAGTAGACGTCTTCTAAATAGCCCAGCCAGTAGGGGTGAATGATGCTAACATTAGGTAGCATTTCACATTTACTCATTCCTGTAAACCGGTTGGCCTCCACTGTCAGATTCACGATGCCTGTGTCTTCACTAGGTGATTTCTCAGCATAGTTTGACATCAGTAAAACTTTTCTCCAATGAGTATTGGTCAAAGGAAAAACTATAATCCAGCGGAGGATTGCTTGTGCTATAGAATTCTGGTACAAATAGAGCTACAAAACTTTTTTCTCACAAGCTTCTGTGAGAGGACCATAACTACCCCTTCATCGACATCTAGCATACTTATCATACGTATTAATAACCACAGTCATTAATATAGCTTAATAACAAAACAACTTATATAAAAACAGGTGGATTCAATCTCCAGATTTTTGATTTTTGAAAAATTAGACTTGTTTTTTGAAGGCTGCTTAAAAAGAGAACATCAGGTGTTTGCACAGTGTGTGATATAGTATGTATTAAAATGAATTCTAGAGTTACAGAAACCTCTACTATTCATGCAACTTTTGCGATCTACTTAAAAAGGCTATGTAGGAAATAATAAGATCTGCAAAGTGACAGTCTCACAGAAAAATAGCTCAGCATCTGTTGCTAAAAATACACCACTCTTCTGCATTTGCTACACACAAACTTCAAAACCACTTCCTCTTATCAGTCATTGTTCAAACTCGGTTACAGTTCTACTGAAAAACTAAATCTAGCCAACATCCCCTAAAAATAAAGACTTTTCACATCAACCTCAACAAAGGTAGAGGAGCGCTCTGCACCATTCACAGGTCATGACTTTTCCATTAACACACCAGGGAAACCATTTCTGCCTTCTTCTTCATGGCTACAAGGTCTACAGTGAGGAAACGAGGGTTTCAGTCAGTGAAAATGCATTTATATTAAAAGTGTGTTTTTTTTCATTAAAAGCACTCAATGTACCTCGGGTTCGGAGGCACATTTTGAATTGCATTTTCTTGTTGGTACTTATGTATACCCTTCAGCTTAAAGGGAGCATAACTGCTAGCCCTTTAGCAGTGCCCGATAATTGCCCCCACTTAAGGTTAGAGCACACACTGTCGTCTTCTATTTAGGACAGCTAAACATGACATCAAACCACCACGCAATGAATGCGGGCACAGACCACAAAGTGTTGCTGGGACATGTAGTTTGAAAGCAATACCGATCTGTGTGTATGTACTGCTATACTACAAATTGCTGTTTTCTTAGATGCAATCGGATACATGGCAAGTGGATAAAATACACAATCTTCCTCTCACAGCCAGTAGTGCATATCACTATATGCACAAGTACCATAAAGACATGAAATTCCCGAATGATTTGGGGGGACCAGGGTGGATATGGGCACAAATTTATATTTTCGTGAATGTTTTCAATTCGCTAAGAGAGTCCAACGTCATATCTTTTCTGTAGAGCTCAGAATTTCCAGGGTGCAATCATTATCGTGTGTTTGTGTGTGGCTTACTGTTTCACAAGTGAAACGGACGTTGCTCTATTTTGAAGTTTGTATCTAATATGCCAACTAGGCATAGGCAAAAAGCAGCTAGTTGGCAAATTCAGTGAAAATCAACCCTATTTTTTTATTTCCTTTATCATATGTCTAAAAGAACCTAAATATAAAATTCAGCCAGACTCACAAGTTTAAATCATCCGAATTATGAACACACCATCCTGGCCCTCTGTTCAGATATCGCCCTCTCTAATGGAGAGACTTTTCAGTTCATGATTATGACCAAAAACACATATTTCATAGATTCACATATTGGGTTATAACTTTTTTTATTTTTCCGTCACTGATATTAGACATCAACCAAATGTAAAGTGATGAAATAAGGGTTAATCAAGCCGAAAACAACAGACACGTTTTCCATAAAACACATTCTAAATACTAAATTATAAGAAATAAAATGATTAATGATTACAAGTACCTTCTCTCTAATAAACCATATGGAGTCATAATTACTGGATGTTTCTCCCATCTTTTTATAACCATAGCCAGAGATAAATATAAAACTGTAACACAAACATCTGCAGATCATTTACAGATAGTGAAGTTACAGAGATACATTTTTCAGTATTTGTCAAATAAAGCTGTGCAGGAGAGATTTTTGAAGTGGGGGGGACCAAACTGTGAGCAAAAGGTCGCAACCTTTAAACTTATACGATATTTTTCTTTCTCAAAAGTGGGGGGAAGGATCGGGGGGGGACGTATCCCCCCACCCCCCCCCCCCCCCCCCCCCCCCCCCCCCCCAATATGTAAGTGTTAGTTTCATAATAATTAGTGAATACAGACTTTTAGGGAAATATTGGAGTCTTCCTGAAGTTTCTTTTTTTAAAATGCCTCTCAGTAAATGAAAGTACCTTGTGGATTTAGATTTGCTTCTCTCAGTCTCAATCCTTAATTTGTAAAATTGTAGCAGAGCTACTTTTGATACCTTTCATCTTTTCAATACTTAACACCTAAGACAATTTAAGACAATTTCTAGACCAATGCTATCTCTTTAAATGAAAATAATGTATTGTTTTGGTATAAGCTGATTACAATCTGTAGTTTTTGGTCTATTAAATCGAAAATAATTGGTAGTTCTTGGTCTATTAAATTGAAATTGAAGCCTTGCTGAAAGCAATCAATAAATAATTGGAAGTATTCAAACGAATGTTGAATAAATAGTGGAGGTATTCATACGAATAGTTAGCGGATACCTGCTTCATTTAAAGGTTGATAGAATCAGTTCTAAGTCACTCTGGATGAGTGACTGCTAAACATGTATAATGTAATGGAACAGCTCCTTGCCTGCTCAAATTCAGGTTACTAAACCTTAAGATTCTCATTTCCTCAGTTGCGGGTTTGGAAAAATTCTTTAGGACGAGCACATCATTGATCGAATCCATCCAGACATTAAGGTCAGCTGAGTGAGAAAGAGAAAGGAGAGAGCTATGTTCTCCGGCATTCACGATCAATAATTCACTCTCAGGTATCCTTAACACATAATAGCAGCATGTATTCCCAGTAGTCCCAGGTATCGAATTACATAATTGGAAACGTGATGGACTCGGAAATAACCCACACACTGACGCTGTGCATAGGGAGTATATAGAAATGGGGGTTTGATGTGATTTGATTTTTAAAATTTGGGAAAACGCAACATGTTACAGGGCTAGAGAGGGAAGGCAGGTAGATTCCAGGTAGACAGCCCAACCAGTGAGGACACAAAATGGTCTGATTATATATAATGCTGTGCCATTTTGAAAAAAAAAGGCCTTTAAAATGTATTTTCCAGTTCAAGCAAAGAACAGCAATCTTTCTTTTATATATTAACATTCTGACTTTGTGAATCTTGTTTCGTATGATACAGAATCATGCCACTGTCACATAAATGAATGAGTATGAGTAATGAAAAGCTTCCGTTTATAAAATGTTAGCTTATTGACGTTGCCAGACCCAATATGAGCTGAAACCATGTATCTATGATACCTTTTTAATTTATTTGTTTTTCTATAATCATCTACTAAGGGGCTTTTTTGTCTAGATAAGGCACAATACCTGGGGTGGATGAAGATGGCAGTTTTCTGGGCGACTGCATCAAAGAGCTGAGCTACTGGGGATGAATGTAACCATAACCAGGGACTGTAGTCAAACTCATTCCACTACGTCAGATTTATGCTGTGCTAAAACTGTCAATGCTTTGTATTGCCTCCTTTACAGACCTTAGCTTGGGGTAACATTGGGGTATTTAGACATTCTAGTGTTTCGAAGAGATCTGACCTGTACGCGCTTATAGAAATAAATAAAAGGAAAATAATTAGTCAGACATTGCACAGTATTTGACAGCTTTTGTATGGTCCTGCACTGTTCGGCTTTTCCATGTATGGATTTAAGATGCATGAGAAACGCCTCAAAGTCGCTATATACACGACTTTGACAAAAATAAGCCCCAAAAGCAGAACCGTTAGTCAAGTTGCTAATTAGCAGTATGTCAGTTCTGACCAATCAGGACCTGATTACCCAACCCTGTCTTGGAATAAGTCCAGTAGTGCAGTGTTAACTGGCTGTCTGACTGCTGGCCATTGCTGGCCTGGCTCTGAGAGTGTTTGTGACCCCAGAAGCCATGCACAACACAGAATACGCACCAGCGAGGCCTTTATCTGCAACAGAAACACCCACCTCTCAAACGGCACCAAAGACAGACTGCCTCCTGCACTGACCTTCAAAATATTGACGCAAAGTTATCGGAGAAGCCCTCTCATATTACTAGCCAGCAATAAGCATGATTCAGTATTGCTCATCTTCCCCTAAAGCCACACATATTCGGAGGAAACATGCTGTTAACTGTCTGTGTGTCCCGGTCAGCGAGCTTACACGTGCGTACGTGTATGTTTATATTCAAGCATTCAGCAGACAAGTATATAATAGACAAAGTATATACAAGTATATAAGCGCACCTACCTCATCTCCCATCATGCTCTGCATCTCCGGCATCCCGCCTCCTCCCCATCACCACCTTTTCATAACCATATTTTCTTCCCCTCAGGACTCCAAGCCCAAAACCAGTACACCATATTCTTGTCTCTAACCCATTCCGATAATAAATCCTTCTAAACCTAACGTTGTCTGAAAATGTTTTCAACTGAAACATGTTTCATGTTAAATGAGGGCGGTTAACCCAGAATGAGTAAACTGATCCATGTCTGATCTGAGGTTTTAAAGGCAGAAAATTTCAAAGCTAAAAAACAAAACACTAACAGTGGCTCCTATCCTTCAAGTTTCAATACTACCACATTTTAACCTCCTAAACTCGGTTAGAAACATCTCTGCCTACAGTCAGCCACTATGGCACACCGAATTTCATGTTGCACCAGAAGAACGAGTTGATTGCAGTGGTTTTGTACTCAGTACGTAACGATTCAAGCGCCTTGCGTCCATTTATCCAAAGCCCGACAAAAATTTCCACAAGCATAGATCACACCACACACTGTCACAATGTGACAAACCTAAGATAGTTTTGGTAGCCTTTTTGAAAGCATTCTTCATGAACCTACTGATGTAATTTAATCCAAGTTTACTTGAAATTGCAGTAATTTCCATGAGTGCAATATCACATGAAGTCCATAGTACGCTACTGCATTTGACAAGTAAAAATGATATTTAGCAGATTTCCTGCAGAATGATTACAAGAGTGAGTGTAAAGTACAGTGATAACCCAAGGATAGTTTATGGAATATCTTTAGACAAGTGAAGAAGAATACAGAGTACAAATA
This sequence comes from Albula glossodonta, assembly GCA_019788955.1. Lineage (NCBI taxonomy): Eukaryota > Metazoa > Chordata > Actinopteri > Albuliformes > Albulidae > Albula > Albula glossodonta. The sequence goes on along the minus strand of JAFBMS010000071.1, from coordinate 1,833,988 downwards.
AAGCGCCAGAATTCTGTATTAAATGAAGAGAATACAAGAGAACGCAAGCACAAGTATGGCCTGAAAATATAAAAACGGCACACTGATTGTAAAGGCCTATTTCCAGCGGAAATGATGTCTCTAATCGATGAACGCTTTATTCAGTGAGGAGAAGTTCCCTATATCCAACAGTCCATATGTCACAGCCAGCTGCGAGTGCAGGTACAGCTCGATCTCAACAAATAAACCAGCATACCTGCAAATAATCAAGCACCCACAAATTACCGGTTTGGAGAAGTGCATCTACCCTACTTTTGCACTGATACGTTTCAGACGAGACTCTTTACACGTGATTCCCAAAAAGCTTCAGTCTTTGACCACAGCTGGCACCGAAGCTAATTAATTATCTCTCTCACAGCAGGTCATCGTTAACATTAATGCGTTTTTATCAGAGGGACCAAAAGGAAACATGTAAATTGCATTAGCAACAACAACTATGATGACAGGAGTAGTTGTCGTAATGATTTATAAAGAATCGTAGCAGAGGATCAGTTCTTGACTTAATTGCCAATGGATGAAACACGATAACTGCACTCCCTAGTGAATTAATTAAATAGATTAGTGGACACTCCTGGGATTAGATTCCTGAGCACTGTGTTTAACCTTGACTGAAGTCATTAAAACACGACATCAGGTCTTGTGTTTTGATGTTCCATATTTATGATACGCAGTGGGAGTAAACAAATAAACACAGTCAATGGATTGGATTCTATTAACATTTGTCTTACATTTTAACAGAAGAATTTCGATGAGGATTTTTCAAGGTTAAGGATGAATTTTGATCGATTCCCGCCAAATTTGTGAGAATTGAATAAATATACGGTGAATGACAGAGCTAAACCAATGTTGTGGCAGGAAAAAAAACAGAAAGCGAAAAGACACAACAATCACCAAATCGTAAATGTGGTATTAGTCAAAAACTAACATAAAAAACGAACCGCAGAACTACGGTGCACTTGTCAGCTTCTTACTATATTGAGCGTTTTTTCTCCTACCTTCGCTCGGATCTGCCCAGAGGTTGACACTTTCCGGATGAGCTTGTGTGACGTTTCCTCCTGATCGCCATCGCTGTCGGATGATTCGTCGACAGCTTCCCCCTGAGCTAGCCTGTCCGAGTCCTGCGGCGAGAGGGAGTCTCCAGGCTCCCGGACGTACAACATGTTCGGGTTCGGTTTTGCTGCCATTGTTGTCAATCTGAGATCCCACTTCTGTGAAGCTCCACGAACGTGCCCTGAAATTCTGAAAAATAATTGCTGTTCATTTCAAGATGAAATAGCTCTTTATTTATTATATTGTGACCGAAAAGGCCTTGTACACCAATGAGGCGGTAGCTATTCACCTGTGAGCATAAATGAGAATAAAACTAATAAAAATAACATAAAACATAGCGTACATCCTGCATTCTGACTGGGTTAGACATGTGTATTAACCTTGAGCATGAGAATAGTTGAAACACATCCGTGCACAGTGGAAGTTTGAGAAAATGAAAGATAAATTAAAAAATCGCTACACATTGAAAATGCAGAAGATTGAAATATTAACATTCAGAATTGGGAACACCACCCAGTACAAAAATTAAAAATGGGAAATGTTACAAAGAGGAAGTCCTTCATTTGGCACTGGTTCTCCAAGATCAAAGTCAAAAGGTACTTGTCGTGTTAAGTGAATAACTGGACACTTTGGGATCACAGATGAAAAATAATATACGGGTTATAGGATAGACCATTCAATATTTCATTACATTCAACAACCAAAATAAATGGAAAAAGTGTACAGATTTCTAAAGCCCAGTGAGGAAATATAGTATTTGCAATACAAATATTTCATGACGGACCTCTGTGTTTTATTAAAATAAAGCACCTCCCTTCTGTACACCCAGTCTCGTAAATCTCAGCAAGGTTCCCATCATGAAAATCCTTGGTCTTTCATGCAGCAATGAAATAAAATTATCCTCTAGCTATGAAGGTAATCAGACCTGTTGGCTCAATTTCTAGCTGAAATGTAATTACACTCCTTACATCAACCATTTGCACATGCTCCCTGCCAACACACTGCACCTCTTACAGGCCATAGCTACAAAACAAATTACTCAGTCTTACAGAAATAACTTCAATATTCTATATATACATGGTTTTCAACAGTAGTGACGTACGTGACTTCAGTTTACAGAATCAAATCGAGACTGAACATTTTGTTTTAGATACGTGTTAGCACTCTATCGCTTCTATCACAACCCCACCCGTCCCCTGTCATTTATGAGGATATATCCATTTGATCATATCATTGATATTTCACGTTTCAGTAAAGCGGGTAATTTTCTTAGGTGTACCACTTCCTATTCATGAGTTTACAATGCAGCCCAAGTAATTAAGTGTAACTACAACTGGCCTCGATCCATAATTTACAGAAAACAGTGTTTACAAGTGCAGAAATGAGCAGCAGCACGCGAAGATCCCTGGCTTGCAGACAATGCTGATGATGAAACTGTATTGGAAGAGGCATAAAAAAAACGCTGTATCACAAAAACAATGCACAAATTTCTGTCTGTCTCCATGCTATAATTCAGTATCAGTTACATCTACAGGATGTCAGTATGTTATTTTAGATATGTCCGCGTTCCAACCGTATGGACGGCTGATTTCCATCAGTGGAGCAATCATATAGCCTTCAACGGCAATAACCTACAGCCTTGTGTTCAATGAAAACTACCATATACTAAAAGAATAATGTGATAAATCGTCCGCTTGTAAAAATAAATAAATAAATAAATAAATAAATAAATAAATAAAACAATAATAATACAACAGACATGTTTTACTACCAAGTATCAATGAAAATATTGCATTCAATCCCCTGTCAAAACAGACAGTCTTGGCCGAATGTCCCTTGCGTTCTATCCTCACGTAGGAACAAACAAGTTCTGATTTGCACGACGAAATTACATTTGTTGCATCACATTTGCTGTATTCTGTATCTTGTCTGTTTTCTTGAATCTGTCAGTACACGAGAAACGCCTTGACATATAGCCTACTAGAAATACTTGCACACGTCAACTGTCCGAATATTGTAATAAACAGCAGGACTGACTTAGCAACATGCAATAAGTCTCTTATTTTTACAAGGCAGCGTAAATAACACATGATACCATGTTTACCTCAGTGGAGATATCTCCCTCTGCACTGCACTGAATCTTCACTGTTGCTTTCAAGAGTCTGGCGACACGGATAGACGCGAGAAAGTCCCTATTCTTGTACACAGACACGTACACTTCGAGTGGAGTCCGAGGAAACGGTGGATGGCAGCGAGAATGCAAGAAGACCCATTTTGATCGCACTCGAGTCTACGGAGAAATCATAAACCATCAACCATACGGCAAGCATAATAAGTTCCGCTCGCATTGAACGTATAACCATTTGAGCAAACTAAATGAATGTACGTTCGATGAACGTTCGGTATATACCTAATCTTGGTTGGTCTTCGACAGGTGGTCACATCATTCAGACGTTAAGACAGCTGACCGGTCAGTTTTCAGCTACTAAGAGAAAGCGCCCTGTGATATTTCCGCAACATTATCCAATGCAGTTTGGCATATAGTAGCAATACGTACAAATATGTGTATTCTGTTGCCTGCGGTTTGCCTGGGAGACCTGGGGCGTTTGTATGTGTATATATACTGTCAAGTTTTCTGCAGGCTCATGGACAGCTATATTTTATACGTGCCTCGTGATATGGATACTTGACAGATAGGTGTTGAATGCCTTTTCGGATAACAAAGCCATAGTTCTGTCACTGGTCGAAATTAAGGACTTATTAATGCATAACTGCAAAGTATTAAACCTTATCATTCTTTCATTTTTGTGTAATCAAAACAAAACGTCTAACGAAGAGGTAAACAATAGACCGTAAAACTAATCTACATGTTGATTATTCAGGCGAGGGTATTTTAAATTTGGACCTGTTGTTCATTTGCAGGATTTAATTGTTACAGAAAAGCAGCGCTCTGAAATATCACATAAGATTTTTAAGTTTATATTTAAAGGATTTTTTTCTGATTGACTTTCAGGCAGTTCTGTCAAAGATAAGCGTGGCTGAACTACTAAAATGATATTTTAATGCAGGTATGCGTGCACTGCAGTCCCGGGATGCAGGCTATATGACCCTGGTTTTTTTACAATAACAGCACTAAGAATCCTCTAGAAACGGCAATGAGGTCTGCTGTCGCCCCCTAGTGCATTTTCAGATTTGGATTTGGTAATGCTGAACTTCAGTAAATTACGTGGGTTAGGTGACGGATGTCAAAATCTTCTGTCTCACTGATTTATTTAAATGTTCCTCTCATCCTACTACTAGTATTATTTCAGTATCTGTGTTGCGCCAGTGTTCTCTTAAAGGTTCAGATCATTTTCTTTTTGCTAACAACGATATAATAAATATATATGTTAATAAAGGTAATCGCTGGATTTGAACCATTTAACTGACAATGACTTGGATTGCCCGAACCGATGCAGATCCAACTATTTTCAATACCAGTCAAATAACAAATGAATCTAATTTTGTTAAATAATTAGTAAATAAAATTACTCCACTTCCACATAGTGTGGACACATTATACATTAGTGCCTTCTCTGAAGAACACTTATATGGCTAATCCAGTTATGAAATGACGTCTCAGTGACATCACAGATGTCCCAACTAGTCAAGATAGTAATGGGAAAACTACGTGAACGTCACATTTCATATGTGACAATATGCAGAGAATGATCAAAATTCTCATACAACGGCATCAACTTATTTACAAGCAGGAGCTGCTGCATCACTAGAAATGTAAAACATCTTGAATTTAAGGTATTGGAGTGTGCGGGTCGCTAGATGTGCGCACTTAGGCTTATTTCGTATATCTCAAAGCTCCTTTGAACTAGCTAGATTCATTTGAACTAATTGTAACTAAGAAAAAAACATGAAAAATATACAAGATGAAAGTACATCAGACATGCTGGCTTAAAAGCCTGTGGGGGTGATATGCCACATCTGCTGCTCTCTGATGTTGCTGCCTTAGTCGTGTGTGGAGAATGTCAGTAGCTTCCTCCTCCGTATTAAAAAAGAGAAAGCTTTCATTTCAACAGGCTGGAAATTCACTTAAGGACCTCACATTCCAGAGAGGACTTTTGCCACAATGCACCCAAGAACAATTTATCGTTAATAATCATTCGTTTCGGATATAAACAACATGAACCATAATTGCAAGATTAATAATTGAAAAATACATCTGACATGTTGATTTACTATGTACTTTTACATGTATACATTTTTATTGTGTGTTTAGCAATACTGGTTTACAGTTTGTCTCAAATGCAAAGACACGCTTAATTAAACTGGGGTCAACCTGATCTTCATCATCGCGTTCTTAGCGCAGCAGAAGTCTTCTCTTGCAAATGCTTTAGCACTTTGTCATCAGTTTCACACATTTTCACACCCTTTTTTAAAACAGTTAACACAGATCTCATAGAAAGACACAAAACTATTGGATTACCTTTGTCAAACAAAAGGAAAACATTACCATGTGTGCTGGCATCTCCAATGATAGTGTCCTTTGCCGCATACCAACTCATACCATATCGGCCCATAAGATACATAACACCTCGTCACATTTCATGATGCAGCGAATGAAAGAGTGGGTTCACCCAAAAAGATTTGGCTGTTAAGGCCTGGCATGACCGGCTGTATACACACATGGGCTCAAACAGACATTACCCACACTTTTTACTGGGGAACTAGCAGGATAATATAATATACAGCTAGCAAGTCTGTATAATGTCCGGAGCAACTGATTCGGACATTTGCGTTCACACCTACAGCTTCTCCGGGTAATTTCTAGAAAAATTCAGGGTTGCAGTGCACGTGTGAAAGGGGCTTATGTCATGATTTGGGACAATGTTGCCTTCCACCACTCTCGCCTTAGTCGCGAATGGTTTGCAGCACAGACCTGTACGATGATGTAATTCTTCGCTGCATACTCTCCTTTTCTTAACCCGACTGAAAAATTCTTCTCTTCTCTTGCTGGTGGAAGGTATATGACCACTGGCCATATCACCAGATGTACCTCAGGGAGGCAATTGATGCTGGTTGCCTGGCAGTAAGTGCAGAGGACTACCAGGGACGGATGGAACGAATGGATTAAAAGTGAAGTTCTGAGTATTTCAGCTATTTGCGTTTGCTTTTTGGATATTTCCACCCTTACATTTCCTTTGGTTGCTTTTATTTTATTTTATTTTATTTTTTATTCATTCAGCATTTTGGAATTTGAAAAGTATGGAAAAAGAATGACATGGAAAAATTTGATACAGTACAATAAAAAATGTGTTTTTGACTTTTTCTGATTTTGTGTGAAATTCTTTATTGGTTATTTTGTGAAGGAAGAATACAGAACAAGAGGTGTACCATAATGAATGTCTGAACTGGTCTAGTCTAGTCGCATAGATCTTTCATGTAAATTACATTTCATGGGCATGGACAGACCTGCATGCAAGAATAAAACGAATGAAGAAAACTTTCTTTGAAAATGTCGATTTTTTATTTCAACAGGGCATCTCAAATAAACGTAAACAGTACAGGTGCAGAGTGCAGCTGGGTTTGTTATTTCTGGTAAAAGCACATTGAGAGAAAAAAAAAGTATCAACGAATAGCACAGGCATATAGCGCAAAAGAAGGTTGAACAGGTTTGTATTTATAGCAGTATGTTATATTTTGTTGTCCATTGTGTCATGATTGATTGAAAATATATAATTATTTGACACAAGTTGTGGTGTTTGATGTAAATATTTGCCTTAGTTGCATGTTTTAAGTTATGTTCTTTTGTATATTTATAATTTTTTTCTTAATATTTATTGTCGTAGAAGTAGTTATTGTGATAGTTTTGCACGCTGTGTCATTTTGGCAAGCGATTTTCATTGTGGCCCGTGTGAAAGCCGTTCTGAAATGTAACCTCCGAATGGACAAATGTGTTCAAGCAAATGCGAAAAACTGTAGTGGCAATCGTAATGGGAAAGACAGTGTTCCATATTATGGCCATTTTCTGCCATCTAGTGGTGGCGAACAAACAGGTAAGCACAGACAAGTGTTGAAACTTCAGTGGCTGAAATTACATTTATGTCGGTGAGGTATAAAACTCTTTACATCACTAAAAATGATCCTAAAACGTTATACAAGCTCTCATAAAACTTTTCATATAAATCTGCTACAATATTTCACAAAATTAAAATATCTCAAATGTACTCATAAAGCTTCTAAAAGTTTTTATTACATGAAATTAGCCACAAAAGTGAACAAGAGCTTTAACATCACTTCTCATACAATTTCTGTGGTTTAAATAATGTCCACACTCATGATAATACATCAGAAATTATATGTCTTATATATAATTATAAGCTTGTGAAATAGAACAATTCAACAAGTAATATACATTTCATCAATCACATGAGATTAATTTAGGTGGTTGAGAACAATTGTGAAGAAGAAATGACTTCATATTAATAAAAAGACTACAGTTTAATGTCAAGCTTGGGAACATAATGAAAATAATCCATTTATTTACCCCTTCAAAATCAATGGGCAATAGAATAGACATATTAGACACAGCACTATACATCAGGTAAAAATGATTTAAATGTCTTACAGTGTAGAGGATGTAAGTTCAGGGAAACACAGTATGACGTAGTGGGATGATGTAACAGATATGTTTTGTTCCCCCGCCTGCTGTGAGTGCCGGACACATAGGTCCAGCCTCAAGTCAACACAGATGAGTTTGATTGATAGGCCAAAAAATACCAGGCTGTGTACTGGCTCATTACATTACATTACATTACATTACATTACAGGCATTTGGCAGATGCTCTTATCCAGAGCGACTTACAGCACAAAGTGCATTTCTTTGGGGACAAGATTATCAAAGTGCTAGTGAAGGGTACAAGTCTCACGTGCCAGTAGGGTTAGACAGGACTGAACCCTATGGATGACCTGTTGAGGAAAAAAGAAAACATAAGAAACAATTAATAAACAATAACTCTGGTACAACAATAGTAATAAGGAATAACCCTAAGGTAGCTACAGCAAAAAACTAAGGCTAAGTAGGAGAGCTAGGGAGAGAAGGAGAGAGGTGCATCCTGAAGAGGTGAGTCTTCAGTCTGCGCTTGAAGGTGGGCAGACTATCTGCTGTTCTGACCACCGTGGGAAGGTCATTCCACCAGCGGGGAGCCAGAACAGACAGCAGACGTGACCGGGAGGTGCAGGCATGGAGAGGAGGGGGCACCAGGCGCGCTGAAGACGCAGAACGGAGTGCACGGGCAGGTGTGTAGGGTCTGATAAGCTTCTGAAGATAGGACGGAGCCATCCCCTTAACAGCCTGGAAGGCAAGCACCAAAGTTTTGAATCTGATGGGAGCCGAGACAGGTAGCCAATGGAGGTCGGTACAGCTCCAGCCTGTACATTATTTATTTAATGTACTTTAACACTTCAGCATGTAATACGAGTAAAAAAATGACCTACAGATAAATGGCATCTCTTACAGTAGTGATTTTAATTGCTACATCATATGCAAAAAATCTTGCAAAAATGGCATGTTTTAGCATTGCAACGGATTAGTAGCTAGTCATGAGTTACAGAATGGAGAGGCGTCTCCTTTCTCAAGAGCAAACATTCTTCTAATAAGATGATAGTGTAAATTTTCTAAAGGTTTGTGTGTACAAAATAGCATGCAAAACTGCATTTGACAAGTAAAAATGATATTTAGCAGATTTTCTGCAGAATGATTACAAGAGTGAGTGTGAAGTACAGTGATAGACACGCAACAAAACTATTGTTATGCACCAAAACATCAAGGCGATCAACGAACAAGGTGCAATGATGTGTGAATGTAGTGAAATTGAAAGATAAACAGATGTGTTGGCCAGGTTGGCTTGAATGAATTTGCAAAATTGGGTGTTTCTACATTTCTTTGCCAAATCGTGAGAGGGGATGATGTGAATTGATATTTTATGATACACAATGTGATACTAAACCTGAATGCAATTTGGGGATCAATACTGGAATACAATACCTCAAATTCAGGATTACCATAAAGACCCCCAACTCCATTACTTAAACTGATTGAGCTAGAATGTAGGGGGAGATGCTTTTGTTTGAGCATTCTTACCACTTGCCAATGCCCAAAATCCAAAACAAAAACACTGAATTTGCAGATACATACAGTACATTATGAGTACCCTGAGATCAACTTGTATTTGAAATGCAATATCTATTGTAAAATAAAACCGTAAATAACAAAATAATGGGGAGGTCATGTGACCTGCCGAGACATCAGCTGGAGAGCTGGGAAGCTACAGATCCTCAAATTTGATTTAAAACCCTGTTTTTACGTTTATTTCTGCACTCAGCGATATTTTATTCACAACCAACGTGTCAGGGAAGGAAACCAAAAGCTCTGATGTCACTTCCCCACCAGGCAAATGTTCGAAGCCTTCTATGAACTGTAAAATCTGGTCACAAACCACCATGGCAGATACCATTTCCTTAGCTCTGGACTGGTGGTGGTAGTGACTCAGGCTGTTACGGCAGCTATTGGCAATATCAAAACAGCTATAATTTCAGTAGTGAACGGTTTCAGACAATGGTAGGTTTGGAAGGATTTTTTAGTGGAATGGGTTAGAGACAAGAATATGGTGTGCTGGTTTTGGGCTTGGAGTCCTGAGGGGGAAAGGAGTGGAGTGGTTCTCAGAGGAGAAGAGGACGCCCCTGTAGGAAGAAAATATGGTAGGGAAAAGGTGGTGATGGGGAGGAGGCGGGATGCCGGAGATGCAAAGCTTGATGGGAGATGAGGAACATGCGCATTTATACGAAGGAGTAAGGAGACCGGAACTGGTTGAAGGGGTTGTCTGGAAATGATCCTCCTGTACTTTGCTTCAACAAACTCCGTTTAAAGTGCATACACACATGTCCACATTAAAGTCCCTCCTGGGCAGAATGAGTGTAGTGCAGGATCGAGAGAGAAGGACAAACGTGGGGGCTGTTAGCTAGCGACCATGAAGGGGGTGACGCCATAGATTTTTTGCTGAAAATGCTCCCCAAATGGATTCCCTCCCTCGGGAATGAGCTTGCCGAACTCGAATGGGCCCACAGACTTTTTGGTTCCAGTCCCAACAGTGAAAAGACCATGATTTTCAAAGTCTGAGGTATGAATACTGACAAGCAACCCTGCAAGGGGCTCGCGGGAGAAAGTGGCAGGATCCTTAACACTGAGAAGACGCCGAGATTCTACACAGCCTGCAACACGTCTACACTGCAGGGGAGGAAAGCTTATGTTGGAGTTCAGAAAGAGCTCCAAGCAATGGATGTTCAGGCTTAATTTACCCTGCCATGCTATGGGCGAATTATACAGGTAAGCAACTTTATTTTTCTCTGATAGACAAAGGAAATGGATTCAGGACAGAATCTTGTCAATCATCACTATGACAAGGGCTCACTGGAGCTGTGTGAATGCCAGGATGCAATGGGGGTGCTGGAAGTTGGCATAGAGGGTGCGAACCAACACATGTGATCAGCCCTCTTCTGTTTGTTGACCTGGGTCTGTTGACCTTATTCCTCCAATATGGACAGTGATGTCATCACTGTGCACCAGAGTGAGGATGGAGCTACATGCCTCAGTGTCACCTTTAACCTGGCACAGAATGTTCTTATGAAGCATGCGCTTCTGCCCCTGCAATTGAGCTATGCTATTTAGCACTATCCACATCACGGTCTGGAAAAGCATTATGCTTTAGCTTGTCTCTGTGTTTTTCCTGCTTGGATTTTAATGACTTCCCTGAGATAACCTGAAACGTTTCAAGCAAAAGGTAAAGCACAGATATCCTCTTTAGCGTCCTGGGACCAGCCACAAATCCCTCAGCCTCAGGCCACTGTGCGCCTTGCCGGTGAGAGGAGGCATCACTCCGATCGTTCTGTGGCCATGAAAGAGTTATCAGAAAGTGCTCAGTGTCATTGTCCTTGTTAAGGTATGAGCTTTGGGCAGCTTGAACTCTTTTGAGCCCGTTTCCGGGGCACGGAGGAAAGGAGGGATGGAAAGGAGGAGACAAATTTGAATATTGGAACGCAGCCAGGTTTTTATTGGGTTCTTCTTCAGCCACATGTCCTCGCAGTTACTTAGACTTCTGATTCATGCCCTACCGTCTTTTCTCCTGCTACTCGTGCGTCTTCTCAAACCGATCAACTCATGCCACGTTCGTCTGTAGAAGTCCTCTGTTGAGACTGGATCGTATCTGAAGCATCCCTCACTGGCTGCATCGACTCCATGGATGACGAAGCTTCCTCGTTACCGGGCCCTTGGTTCCTCAGTTCTGTCATGTCTGGCCTTTGATGGCATGGCATGCTCGCTCCTTACTGTGGCACTGGAGCCATATAGCGCCAACTCCTGAGTGGTTGCCTGGCCACCATAGTGTCACGGGCAAAAATATGCTATTCTGTCTCCTCAGCACCCTTCCTCCATTGGACACCCGTTGGGAGGACCATTCCAACTCCTTCTTCATCTGCACAGTAAACCAGCTATTAAAAGCATTGTCGTCTGCTCAGAGCTCTGCAGAGGAAATGCGCTCATTGGCTGGTTAAAAACAGGTGTCATTGATAGTGACCAATCCATCGTCTTCTGAAAGATAAACTATGTATGCAATGATTTTATGAATGCCGAAAACTGATAAGCACTGAACCCTAACCCTTTCGTTTGGTCCACAGATGAAACCTGTAGGAAGTGGTTAACAAAACTTGTTTCAGGTAACTTGAGGAGAAATTGTAATTAGTTCATCTGTATTTCCGATTCCGTGTTTCTTTGGACCATAACGGTAAAAAGTCATCTTCAAACAGCCCAGAGAATGGGTGAAAATGATATGACACGCTGAATTGTGCGATGTCGGCGTGTATGTATGAGGTCTGTGGAGTGAACAAAGCTAGTCAGCTTCACAGCGTAATGTTTGTGTGAAGACAGGGGGAATGATTCAATCTAATCCCCAGAGTCCTGTTCCAAGGACAGAGGAGTTCTTTGGTAAAATTCTGATGTTCAGATGGTCCATTTAGGCTGCAAACACGTTGTTACAGAACTGACAGCAATAAATCACTTAAAAGGACCCTATTCTGGTTGTCCTTCCAGACCACAGTCATGGACAAAACTACATCCGGCAGACAGAGGAAATCCGTAATCTTGTGAGAGATGGATGGAATGTGTGGCTGTTACAATATAACACCATCAGCCCGTTGTGTGTAAGAAACACAAACTGGAATCAGATTGGTTTGACCATAATAGTAATATCTGGAAGAGTGACTACCCAGTCTTGTTTCCTTCTTTAAATTACATAAATAATTACAAAATCTATGATTATTTTGATGCTTTACTTTTTAATATACCTTGTCCCAATTATTTGCATGCATTCACATTTGCCACAAGTATGAATGACATGGACAGTCTTCTGTGGACTTGTTAGTCTGTCTATTGTAGTAGGGTTTAGGAGAGAATGAAAATCACCAACAGCAAAGAGCCAGAAAACTTCTCGGGGCCTGAAAAGCATGAGTCCTGGTTGCACCACCTTGTTTCTGGGGGTCCACATTGGTAGGGAAACGACTAGCCTTGTCTTGGAATGATGGGGGTAAACTGGTTAGCCCCATTTGCCTCTTTGCTGTCTAGTAATCTTGGCTGGTCAGGCTAGGTGCCAGCTGATATACAAAACGACTATGTGCTGGGTTTGTAATTCCCTGAGAACATAGACAGTAATGGATGGTGGGTTTGCAGTGTGGAAAGAAGCAAGACTATAGCCATCATGTGAATCAGGGGAGTCACATGCTCATGCTTCTCTCCTCCTGAGGAACAACAAGATGGGAAAAAACTTGCTTTTAAAGTAGAATTAGAGACAACTGAGATCTGTGGTACACAATAGTTGGTTAAGCTGTAGGTTAAAAATGTAACCCCAGTAGAATGATAATAATAATAATGTGTTCATAACTAAACAATGGTATACACTGAACAAGAGTGTAGGATAGAAATGATGATAACTGTTATAAAAATGATGGTAGCAGGTTAAAAACTGGGCCACACATTAAAACTGAATCTGACAATTGAATAATAATAATAATAATAATAGTTATTCATATTATTATTATTATTATTATTATTATTATTAGTAGTAGTAGTAGTAGTAGTATTGTTGTTGTTGTTATTATTATTATTATTATATCAAAACATGCACACATGCACTGTATCAATGGTTTTACAGCTTGCTACAGCTGAGTATAAATGTGAGAATGAATGAAGTAACCCTGGTGATGGAGAAAAGGTATCAATGAACTGCTATCTGTGTGCTCATTGTGATTCTCATCAGGCCTATGATTCATAAGAATCTTCGAAGAGAGACAGCAATAAAAATAGCATCACTCTGAAACCCTCCTCAAGTCTGCTGCGTTCACCACCCTCCCCCATGCTGGCGCAGTGAGAACGCGTCGCACAGCCTCTGCCAGTGAAACTACATCTTCATAATATCACTGTTTCAGGTTGTTACCTTATGGCTTTTGTACGTCACAGAGAAATACGAAGATGGCTGAAAGAATCTCTTTCAAATGCACAGACTTACAAAGTCATACGCACAAACGAAAAAAAAACATAGTCAGATGCACCCCACGTTATGGTTGTGCATTCGCATCCTGTATTTTGAAAACAATTTTGAATACAAATGAAGAATGTGAAGTGATATGAAAGTTAAGACGCTCTCCACCCATTTAAATCACATAAGAAACTGTGAGATGGAAACAGGCCCTCTCCAGTCTCTCATGGCGGAAAGATTTGTCACATTTAGAATGTGTCTGAACCTCTAAGACTTCAGAGGTTAAAGCAGACCAGTGTACGAACCTGATGCGAGTGTCTGAATTGCCTCTTATAAAACTAAACTTGGTCTCCATCTCCGTGCTGGCTGATCGGAAAGCAGCTAAATTATTCAGAATTGAAAAGCTCAAACTCGACGAGAAAGGAAAATTCAATTAATCAATGAGTTCTATTTTTTAATGTTTGTGCGTCTGAGGTGATGAAATCTGCATGAAATGTGAAAATTATGAATTAGTATGTAAGTATGTGGACGCTATTTGAATAAAAAACATGAAGGAATCTATTTATGCAAAACAATAAAACACTTCTTCAGCCTACACCTATATAGGTCTGTCTGTCCATCTGTGTAGTCCTGAAGGTTAACTTAGGGCTGCAGCGTATTACAAGTCTTTCTGCTCGGTTGCTGCTTTTATAATGTTGGACAGGAATAACAATGCATACATTTACACCGGTATAGTTTCACAAGAATCAAAGATGATATGCATTATTTTGTTTGCTATTTTTAGTAGCTACTGCTCTGATCACACCGTCCCTGATTCACAGTCCAGGTCATGTATATAGTGAACACTTTTGACGTCAGACGCGCGAATCATCGACACGTCCAATGGGGTACAACACAAGCCTCTACTAGCTAACTGCAAACATTAGCAATGTGCTCTCAGAAAAGACCAATGCACTCCTTCTACTCGAATCTACTGCTGGAAATACAGACTTGATCCAACGGCGTAGTGAAACAAAACAGTGGAAGAATAAGAAACTGGTAATTTTGTCTAAATTTTCCCACCCCGCCTCTCTATCTATCTCTCTCTCCTCCTCTCTCTCTATCTGCGTCTCCACCCCCTCCTCGTCCTTGTAATGTGCTTGTCACGGATTGCGCTTGGAATTTCATAAAAATGTATTTCACCACTTCTTGAAGAGTTAAGAAATAATTGTGGAATGAACCGCACGGATGTTCTGGTCAGTGTTTCGTTATACTTTCCCTAAACAGCTCGGTATTTTGATATTCTAGTTACAACCGATACATACAAAATAATGTTGTCCTGTCTTTACAGGAATTGCACCATCGGGTTTACTCTATGACCTTTGCAGTCCTTCAATAACCGCGATTGGCATATTGGTACCGATGCATGGGGAAAATTTGTGAATGAAACGCTGGCTTGCGCTTGGTTTAAAATTGGCCCAAGCGGCTTCTGTCTGTGTATGTCGGCAAACATTCGGAGTGCGAGAATTTGTATAAGTTCAATTGGAATATGTTCAATTGCAAAGAAATGTGTTTAGTTCCACACAAGCTCAGTCCTTGCCTAAAATGGCTTTTTTCGGTTATCCGGAGTAAATTGTCGTTTCATGTTCACAATTCGATTTCACAATCTGAATTTTGGTTATTGGCTAATTGGGTGTTTTACAATGACACGTTCAATTTATCAATTACAAACTGCTGCACTTTAAAAGAATGCCATCGAAAATCTGTAAAACGGTCGAATCTAGTGGCACACACCACAACATTTATTATCACGTTCATGAATTACCATTGCTGCGAAAATACACAAAATACTTACTGGTGCACGTACGTGCAGTTTATATTTGTATAGGGTAGTATTCTGTTTAAGTCTGAATAATGGTTACTTGCACACCACCTCCCTCTCTCTCTTCCAACACTCACGCCCCCTCCCTCCTCTTTCTCTCTCCCTCTCAGCTATGATTCATTCTCTTGCCGCAGCAATGAGCAACCAACTCCAAAACACCTCTTCCTTGAACTCGGTAACGTGGAATTTTCAGGATGGAAAGAACTCCTCGCCTGTTCGGACCTCCGAGCTACGACCAGTTGTAGTCAACCCCTGGGACATTGCTCTGTGTGTGACGGGAACCCTGATCTCCGGCGAAAACGCAATTGTCATCGCCATCATTTTTTACACGCCCACCCTGAGAGCGCCAATGTACATCCTCATAGCAAGTCTTGCCTTCGCAGACCTACTAGCGGGGCTCGGTCTCATACTGAATTTCGTCTTTATTTACATGCTGAATACGGAATTCGTAAGTTTGATTTCAGCTGGACTGCTAATCGCTGCTTTCTCAGCCTCTGTGCTCAACATCCTGGCGATCACCGTGGACCGGTACCTCTCCCTTTACAACGCGCTCACCTACCATACGGAGCGAACGGTGACATTCACCTACGTCATCCTGGTGCTAATCTGGCTCGTCTGCATTGCATTGGGCTTGTTGCCAATTCTGGGATGGAACTGCCTGCAGGACGAGTCCACCTGCAGTATATGTAGACCAGTGACTAAAAACAATGCCGCCCTGCTGGCGGTATCTTTCCTGCTCATCTTTGCGCTGATGATGCAGCTTTACCTGCAGATTTGCAAGATAGCTTTCCGGCACGCACAGCAGATCGCAGTGCAGCATCAGTTTATGGCCACCTCCCACGCCTCTTCGACCACTAAAGGTGTCTCCACCCTCTCCGTCATTCTTGGCACCTTCGCATTGTGCTGGGTACCCTTCGCGATGTACTCCCTGGTGGCAGACTCTAGGTACCCTATGGTCTACACATATGCCACTGTTCTTCCGGCAACATGCAGCTCTGTCATCAACCCCATTATCTATGCCTTTAGAAACCCCGATATCCAGAAATCCCTGTGGCTCGCGTGCTGCGGATGTGTCCCTTCCAACTTCTCCTTACGGCCCAGGACGTCAAGTGATGTATAAATGCATTGTCGTATATGGTTACGAGATTTCATATTTGGTACCTCTGTACCTGAGTTATAAGTTATGCCAGCCCTGGGGGGCTAACTGTGTGTCTGGAAGGTCTGAACTGTGCTTGGGCATCGTGCGGTCCACTGACAGACCAGGGCAATATATCCACGGGTGTTCGAATAACAACCGTTCTGTTAGCAGCACAAGAGGGAAGGTGTAGCCTGCTCCAATTTCATCTGAAATCCATCGAGTCAAATGAAAGTAACATTTATTACTTCGAATAATCTTGGGAATACGTCAAAACTTTCCACACAATATACTTTTCTGCCGGTGAATGAGCAATCTTGCAGAAATAAATGTGAAGAAGTCATTGCCACACATTATAATAGCCTATTACTGAGTCGCATATTGCTCAAGATAGCTGTCACAAGCAAACGGGGCTGCATGCGCACATTGCAATGGGGTTTATTCCGTGTCATTCATTTGAGCAACCCAATATATTGTATTTCAACTGTACATTCTTGTGCTAAGGAAAAAGTTGATTTCTGCTGTACGCATGTGATCTACAATTCATGTGATGACAAGACACCAGGTTTCCTACTGATTCAGCCAGTGGTCTTAACTGCACTGAATAGGCTTTCATAATGGAAAATTATCTATGTTCATTGGAAAGTCTCGTGAACACTGCTTTGTGCGTTTCAAACGCGAAATATGCGTTTGAAAAACTCAAAGCAAATTAGCGATTTACTCCATATAGGGGGAACACATAACTTAATAAGAACGATTTAAAAATAGTCATCCATATAGCCTATGTTTACATAACCATCTTATTACTGCCTATTTAAAATCAAATATCACACACAGCATTCAAAATGCTACAAACAGGAATACAGGGTTTTTCCAGAGAGCAATTTCTTAATTTAGTCGACATTTCTTCCACCCAGTCCAAGCACCAAGGATAGCGAAGGGCAAGTTAATCCTGCTTGTAGTTCCCACAGCAAGATGTGCCGCCCTTGCGCTTGACTATGATTATACATAAATAATACATGCGATAAGAAAACAAACACTCTACTTTGCATAAATTAACACGCTTCCTGAGAAAAGCAAACGAGTGTCAGCCAAAGCAGTTTCACAGTGAACGCGTTCAGGCAACATAAATTGTTCCTTGGTGACATTTGATAATGGAGTATGAACCATTCTAGGCTGGCTTGTGCGCGACTGAAGCTACAATGGCAACTGAATGCCAGTTTGTTGGTTAACTTTAAATTCTTGGAGGACTACGACTAAAACAACCGCATGTTTATCATACAGAGCATATTTCGATAAACCTGACAAATTTACAGAATTGGGATTTTTTCCCCGAAGATTCTTTCTCGAAATAGAGACCTATAGGCTAAAATAACATTTCCCTCCAATGGAAATGTGATAGTTCTACCATAGCGTTTTGATGGAATTTGCTAAAGAAAATTCGGTTGGCATGGCTTTCTGTCCACCAACATTCAGTGTTAAATTACAAATTCATTACCAATTGATTTCCAGTCAATTTCTTAATGTGTAAAGAAACATTGAGGGAAGATGGCGTAGAGGTAGGTAACCAAACCCTGCAATAGAATGTACCAGAGCTATTTAAATAGATCGCAGCCCTAGGGCTGCTTTCTATCCATTTTCTTACTTCTGAGATGATATTAAATTCATCTTTATTCGTGTTCTAAAGCGCATAGTGGCATACCATAGCATGTCAATAGAGAGCAAAAGGAGATGTCAACGGAGTCGCGCTGGTCAGACCAAGCCCTTAATTTTTTAAGTAATAATTTTATGAGAGCTCCCCTCTGGCTGGTGTGAGTAATATATTTACAATTCTGAAAGATTTCCCGCGTATACGGCCAATGTCTGTTTATACAGTACATAGTTGACACTGTCATCCGTAACACTCTCTGTCTGCACAGTAAAATAAAAAGTGTTTTGGAAACCCATCAGTGGTGGCAATACAATTGCCACCAATTCAGTGGTTCAAAGCATTTTAAAATTGTGGCTCCCACTATAAGTAATGGATATTTTCAATTGCTTGATAAACATTTGAAATTACCACATTACCCATCATGCAAAATAGTATTTACCAAAATCATTTGCACATCTACCAAAATCGCAGATTAACATGTTTTCTGTTTTTTATGATTAGAATTTCAGTACCAATTTGTCATGTTCCCTTGTCATTTAAATGAAATATACGAGGGTAAGTCAAAAGGTATTGCTACTGGGGTTCCAATTGATACATGCGCAGGTTTATTCCAAACAAAACATGTGTAAACATATCTCTGAGGTCAGTGAATGGCTGCAGACAAGTTCTTTCATTAATACACCTGTCTTAGTCTCGTAAGGGTGCCTTACAAAAAGGAAAAGGATGCTTTTTTCTGCCATGGTAGAAAACTATTTTCAGTTCAGGGCTAAAATTTTTAACAAAACTAAGTGGAAATCTTCCCAATTCATTTGGGAAGGGGGGGGGGGCATGGTAATTATGAAGAAGTTTTAAGACAATTGAAAACTGCATCCTGAGAAAAAGGCCATTAAAGTTGCACTGAGGAATTTTTCCATCACAACAATGCACCTGCTCATTCTTCGAGGGTAGTCCTATAAGAATTTAGTTGCGAAACCTTACCCCATCCACCCTACAGCTCTGATCTTGCCCCTTCAGACTTCTTTTTGTTCCCATAACTCAAAGAACATTTAAAAGGAACACGATTTGAGTGCCTCGATGATGCCAAAACTGCCGTTTTGACAAGGTGGAAAGTAAACCGAAGAGCAAAAAACTCTTCAGGGAAGAGTTAGAGAGATGGAAACACCACCTTCAGAAGTGTATAGACCTAGACGGAGGATAAATTGAGAAACAGTAGCTTCACATTTATGTATTTTTGTACAATAAAGGTTTCTATGATATCGTAGGAATACTTTCTGACTTACCCTAGTACTGCATCTATATCACATGTTGGGAGCCACACTGATAAAAAAAAAAGAGAACAGGCAGTTGTAAAGTAATACGGTTAGGATGATTTAACTATTTAACTTCAATGTGGGGTTACATGTACCGCAGTGTGGCGCAAATAAGTAATGCATTTATATCCGAAAAACTGTACACAACATGATTTTATTTCTTGTTGATTTCTGCTTCGCTAATATGTCTGATTTGAATACATTATCATGTTGTAACTATATCTCACCCTCCGCAATAGGATGCGCTAGATAAGATGAAATAACACCATTTCTCACTCGTCAATCACACTTTTTCAAGACACTTAGTGGCGTATCGAAGCATCTTCTTTTAACAGAGCACATTCATTATTTGTGATATCGTTCAAAATGTTTCAAGATCGATCAATGGAACACTGTCAATGGCGTAGTCTTCATGAGGTAAATCTTGTGCTCCCAGGCTAGCATGCACTGAGGATTGTAAGAAAACTCTAAACTGAGTTGGTTTGGTTTAATAAACTGACACAGATTTTGTAAAATTTTATCCCATTTATAGTGCGACCTATTCATGCATTTCTTTGAAATTGTATTACTTTTAACTCAGTAAATGCACAGTGTTTTATATGGAGTCATTGTATTAGGGTAAGCGATTAAAAGATCATGTAATGCTTTGACCAAAAAAAAAAGTAAGAAAACCGAACAAAACTTGACATCTTCACACAAGCTGATGTAGTACTTTTTTGTACTTTTTAAACATTTTAAAGTGGTCTTTTATATAGATTTATTTTTGGGGGGGGGGAACGAAATTATCATTATTTGTATGCAATCGATACTTTGTGTTAGAGTGTAAAGTAATTTATTTCAGCCGTTGGTAAGAGCACCTTCCTTATGACAAGCAGAAACTTAAAATTTTTGGCCTTATTTATGCTCCCTTGCAATAATGTACAATATGTAATGTACTGTATAATTACAATTTTCAATACAGATAGGCTACAGCAACCATTATTGGATTAATATCCAAATCAGTTTGATTAATATATAAAAGAAGAATAGAAGGGGAATATCTATATGTGTCAAAATATGCCATATTGTTACCAATTCATTTTGTTTCGCCCAGTATTTACATTGTCTATTATCATGAATGTCATTTCATGAAATATGGGCTACAATATATGCATTCCATGACAATATTACAACAGTCTTGCATTTATAATGGCCTAACAGCAGTATGACACACATTTTGACATATATCAAGAAATATATTACTTTTTGTATCACGTATTTTAATATTGTATTTTTGTAAGGGATGGCAGATTGCCAGTTTGTGGTATAATAATGAAATAATGGACTTACTGTCAAGTCAAGGAAAATAATGATAAAAAGAGCTTAGGAAGCAACAGGGTTGGGTTGTGATTTCTTGTTAATTGGGAAGTTCACCTTAAGCCAAATCAAGTGTGTAATTCGTGTTCCAAATGCCCTCATTTTGTTTGAGATACAATAGCTCCCTTATCACTTAGAGACAATATTAAAACACACCATGACCCCCACGAGCAGCTGTTTTCATATTCACTGTCAGCTTAATCTGATGGAATTATGGGATGTCCACATATGTTTTGTGGCTTCCTGCTTGTACAGTGCAATTGCGTGTATGGATATTTAACAATAATATCTAGCAAAGGCTGTTTCATGCCTGAGGTGTTGTGTGGCCGTTGTCATGCTTCAGTATAAGGAACTTTTTTTTCAGGGTCATGACCTGACACACTGGTGACGGGGGCTATGTTTGCCATGGTGCATGCTGGGAATGAAATCCTCAACATAGCATATATTAGATCTCTGTTTTCAAAAACCGGCACCGCCCTTTTCCTGAATCCTCTGCCACTCTTCAAAAAAAATGACACGCATTCCTCTTTCCTCCGGCGAAAACCGTAAACTTTTTCTTCATCAGTCAAAAATATCTAAAAACGTTTTGTTCATTTATTCAGGAACTAATTATTCAGACATCAATTCATTTTGCTTCAATGCAAAGTCTATGCAGATTATCAGGCTCAATATATGGGCAGTTCTGTATAAATGTAACTGCTACATAATTTGTCTTGTCTTGATTACCTTTCCTAATTGTATCAAATGTTTTTTTTTAATCAATTTTCTGAATGTAAAACGCTCATAGTTATACATAAATATAAAATAGCAGCACAGAGCAGAAGGGTGAAGGAATTGAATCTGGACGTAATTTTACAGTAAGGTTCTCTTATATTACTACCAACTCCAAATTGCCATCAGTGATCTTCAAAATTAATCTTAGAAGAACACAGAAAACATTTGAGAGCAGAGTAAATCAATAGTAGGCAGTGATCTCATCAACAGAAGAAAAAAATGATTATACAGAAATAAAGTGACAGTGAGGTAAAGTGGAAAGGTTTTCACTGTTGAATGTATACATTTTGTTTTACATTTCTGTATAATCACATTTTAACCTAAAATGACACTGAGTTAAGTTTGTTTTGAATTACATTAGCCCTTAAAGACACTGAGTTAAGTTTGTTTTGAATTACATTAGCCCTTAAAGACACTGAGTTAAGTTTGTTTTGAATTACATTCGCCCTTAAAGACACTGAGTTAAGCTTGTTTTGAATTACATTTGCCCTCAAAGACACTGAGTGCATTTGACAAAATCTTGTCCTGTGTGATTTATAACATGTTTTTTCATTGAAATGTACATTTTCTATGAGTATTATTGTGTGTGTGAGTTAACCCAAAAGGTTCCAGTACTTCTAGCATCTTATATCTAAAACACTATAGGTCAAAAATACTAATGCTCTGTTGCTAATAATCGAATCTGAGTTACACAAAATTGAGTTTAGTATTCAAAAAGTCATATGGATAAATGTCTTTTCCGAAGGACTAGAGTTATATTTCTTAAACAATGCTGTATTACAACCTATATTTTTGTATACATCACGGGGGCATGAATTCAATATTGTGTTTGGTGTTTTGTGTGAGTGTATGCGCGTGTGTGTTTTTTGTTTAAAGCACTCTATTGTTTAACTAATGTTAAGTATTATGAAATATGTATATGGGTGATGCTACAAGTGCCACTGTTTAAAAGTGTCTTATCTGGATTTGAGATGTATTTATTGAATGTTTCTTTTTTTTGTGGGGATGGGTGACGGCCTACATGAGGTTCAAAATCACTATTGCAATTTTCGTTAAATGAATGGGTGATTAGCTGCCATTCTCAGCAGAGCTGTTGTACAATGATGGATGCTTCAGTTCAAATGCCCTGAACATAACTATGACTACAACAGGGTAGCGGGATTGTCTGTTCCACAAAGGCCCGCAGCCATACCAAGAGCATGGGACTAACCAATCAGCTGTGTCTATGCTGAGAGGAGTAGAGAGAAGCAAAATTGTGCTTACCTTGGAAAATTCAACTAGCCAACGAGGAGCAACATTTACCGGGTTTCTGTTTACGGATGTGTTTATATAAAGAGAAAGCT
The DNA here is from genome assembly GCA_019788955.1 of Albula glossodonta. Classification (NCBI taxonomy): domain Eukaryota; kingdom Metazoa; phylum Chordata; class Actinopteri; order Albuliformes; family Albulidae; genus Albula; species Albula glossodonta. The sequence goes on along the minus strand of JAFBMS010000071.1, from coordinate 1,810,891 downwards.
GTGATATAACAACAGCAGACTGTCCAATACTATACTTGGAATGTCTGATTACTAAAATGCAAAGATCACTACTTCCCTAGATTTGTGATACTTCAAAACTAGCTCTTAACCATTTCGAATGTCTTGTCAAAATTGTTTTCTCAGTGTGGTGTTCTCTCAAAAATTACTGAAGGTCCTTTCAAAGACAGTTCTCATTGTGCCGGACTTTTCCCAAAGATAAATCCGGTGCTTCTAAAAATAAATACGGAAACACAAGACAAAACTGCTCAAAATAGAGGAACTAAAAACCCAGTTTTCCACCATTAAGTTACACAGCTTCAACATTATGACTGATTTCATTCTCACAGGATGTACCACAGATTGCTTAGTGAAAGTATATCCCTTTCGATCTATTTCCAGTTCTTGCAATTATGCAGTCAACAACATACTTGCCAGTAAATAGGCTCTACATCAAATTAACATTACGATAGCTATTTTCTTCCATGTGAGCCACTACAAAGCTTTCTCCACAAATAAGCCTATAGAAGGATCTTAATGTTAGGAGTGTCATTCGCTAATGACCATGACCTAGATGTCACAAACCAATCATAGACATTAGTTTCTGAATGGGGAGGGGAAAATGGCTATTCACTGATACTGTGATGTAAACAAACCTTTTTTTTTGTATGGTGAAATTATATCTAAGACAAGTACAATGCACTTTACAAAAGAAGGGACATGTTAAATATTGCACTGTGTCGAATGTATTCCTTGCTGGAAATAAATTATTTTTATTACTGTAAATATACAGACAAGGAAAAATGTTGTCAAAGAAAAATGAGAAAATAAAAAAAGGATCTGAAAAAGTATCGATGTCCTGTGTTTGTACTTGGGATAACGACAGTGTGAATTTTGCCACAGGCCCGAGTCAGTGCTGTATCCGAGAGGCATTACAGATTCACACAGCTCAATTTCAGTGCTGGTTACTTTCACCACTTTCAACAACTACAGCTTGTGTGTTCATAGTATAAATTATTTAACTTCCTCCACTTGCATAACACTGTTAAGTCCTTATTCAAGAGAATAAATATTCAACTCCATTATTGTCTGTGCAGGCCTCCACACAGACTGCATAGAAGAGGCTACCCCTTGCAGTGGCTGTATGAAGTGTATATGTAGCTTACTACAACATTTGGAATTGTTTTGGAATAACATCCAAAACAATCTTCCTTTGTTACAGAAAATGCCACCAACTGCCGTGAATTCTGCATACAGTGCTGGCATTTTAACAGCACTCACAGGTCGGGCCATGGTTTTTCCTTCAGTTGTGACCTGGGAAAAAGATAATGTATAGAACAGTCTCGTTGAATGTCAATGCAGGTATTCTAATTACAGTAATCAATGACAGTAACAGTATATGGGCAATATTGCCAAGGAAGTCAGCCAGCCAAAGCAAAGTCTGCACATTATAACTTAGTTACAGAATTTCTGTCAGTATTTGCTGTGTCTGTCATGTTGTTTTCGGTTTTGTTCGACTGTGTTTGTGTGTTTTCATCTTCTTTGTTTCCCCCACCATGTGCTTCTGTTTTTGTTTGCCCTTGTGTCTGCTCCGCCTTCCTCATTACCTGATTGCCTATTTGTTTCACCTGCTCTGTTGCTCACCTGTGTCTCGTTTGCTCGTTAGTCCTCTGTGTATTTATACCCTGCCTTGTCCTTTGTTCTGTGCAAGTTTGTCTCAGTTTGTTTTCGTTCTCTGTTGCACTACAAGCCCGCCCGCCATCCCTGTCCGTTTTCTGGTTTTTTGATTCTTTGCCCTGTGTTTTTGTACTTTTGCCGTATCTTCTGATTTACAAACTTCACCTGCCTGACTTTTGACTATTCTCTTCGATTGTGTTTTTGTGCTTTTGCTGAGACTTCCTGGTCATGACCATTGCCTGTTTTTTGACTACGTTTCTGAATTTGGCTGCTAATAAAACCTGAGCCCTGAAAATTTCCTTCCTTACAAAGATTTTGTAGTGGACTGAATATGAAAATACCAATGCAAATTGTTGCAAAGACATTTTATGTTGTAGCACCAGACCAAACATGTACAATTACAGCAAAATTCCCAAAGGAAACAGTTCAATGGGCTATTTAAGAATTCTGGAAATAACAGATGTGTCAAGGGGGCAGACTCGAATCGTACCTTGTACCACCCGTTATGTATTTTAACGTCAAATATTAAAAAGTCTGTGGATGTGTAAGAACAAAATTGTTACTGGAGTCTTACTTACAAAACTTGTGAGTCATGAAAGGAAGCCAAATAGTGACATGCCCACTGTAATAGCCAAGCCAACGGTTTAAAGGGATGGGTAACTATTTAAAAAAATTGCATGTTTTTTTTTTTTTTCATTTTTTTAACGTAACATCTTAATCATCGCCCAAGACTTGAGCATTTATAAAACTCATGAACTGTTATAAAACAAAGCTGATTGTGAGGTTTTTCATCTGGCCAGCCAATTCAGTAGGGTTGTATGGGCGTGGCCATTGCCTGGAGACTGTGAGCGTGGACTAATTTAAATGACACCTCTCTTAACCCCTTTATGTCCAGCTTATCCTGCCTACTTCCTAGAAATAAAAAGACAAGTATGTAAGTGTGCCATAATGTCAGGTGCATTCACTGTGAATACATGGTGCCAGGCAAATGCCAGCAGCAGTCCGTAAGACATCACACCATTGTTAAACTCACTTGTTTTGGATACTATACATGTTCCTGAGTAATCCCAATCCCACTTTCATTGAGACATATATTTTAGTTTTATTTTGAGCTTTCATTAATATTTGATATTTAAATGTGATATTTTACCGTTTTTGTGCAAGTTCTTCATTTTTGTTGAGGACTTCTATTATGACAACCACAACCCAGAAGTACTTTTCTTATTGTTGCTGGCGGAACGCAAGCTCCGTTCCACTGGAACTGCACCGCCGAACTCTAAGCAACACAATAAGCCCATGAAATCCGTCAAAATAAAAGCCACGACGAACTTAATTATTTTCATGTGAATTGTTACCTCTCAAACGCTGTTATTTTCGCTATTCAACGTTCCAAAAGATTGCATGTTATTACCAGTACGTCGATAAATGCAATTAAGCTTATAATTGTAACGATAAGAATAATGTTTATAATAATAGCGTTTGTTTGGTGTGTTAACGTGCTGAATGAGTCCATTGCATTTTTTGTTTTAATTACAAGTGTTTAACAAACTTGATATTATAAAACATTACTAAACATAAAACATAAAAAACAGTGGGTAATACATTAGTATCGTTTTTCTGTCTAAATTGAACTCCAGATTTTAAACTGATACTAACAGGGACATTAACTAAAATGTGATCATTAACGATTGACTGAATTAAAATGCTAATTGTTTTATGTTGCCTTATCATAATTCCAGATTGCTATCATATGTGTGAAGTCTTCTTGATTACCCCCATTTTGTTTGTTCAACACATATAAATTAAAATGGACTCTTTTGTCTTTCCATCTCACATCAGCTGCCACAAAACAGATTTAAAACACATAAAAAACATGAACCATCACTGCAAATATTTTAAACCAACAAAGACAACATTAGCTGTACACAAAAAACTAAAATATATGTCTCAATGAAAGTGGGGTCCAGGTTACTCAGGAACATGTCTAGTATCCAAAGCAAGTGAGTTTTTAAGTGGTCCGATGACTTACGGACTGTTGCTGGCGTTCGCCTGGCACCATGTATTCTAATGTATTAGAATGTATTCACTAATAATTGAACCAAATGAACTTCCAGAGCAAGCCATGGAACATGGAACATGCTCAGCAATCAACCCAAACAGTTGACAACTGGAAATGGGAGAAATGTGATGACTCCGGAAATATTCGGTATTCTGGTATACGGAACTCGTTCGTAAGTCGAGGACCCCCTCTGTATATCTTTCATCTGCAGCACTCAAGCATACGCATTATCTCAGATAAGCACTCATTTGCTTCATTATACACAAAGCATAACCAGTTATGGCGTATCAGTTGCACCCAGAATTCTGAATCTACAGTGGGTTATTCTTTACAGATAATCCAAAAACTTCTGGCAAACACTGTATTCACTTTGGTGGCATATGAAAAAAGATGGAGTGCAAAAAAACTGAATTTTGTTTTCAGAGAAATAGTTCATGTGTGCTCTGACAAATGTGTAGACTGTGATTCATCTAGATATATGATTCCTAAGACAATCAATAACCTTCCACCCCCACTAACTAATGGAGATTATGATATAATAAGTAATGGCAAATGGCTGAACGAGAGTAATTGATGTGTACCATGATCATTTAAAATATCGCTTGAAAGACCGGACTGTATTTATCACTCGTGCTTCTTTTGTAAGCCAGCAATTGCAAAATGTCTGTTGTGACAATATAGATGACTTACCACATGTACCAAAGGCTGTGAGGAACTGGTGGCAGTCTGAGAAAGTAATAATACTGGTCAACATTAAATCACACTGCGCAGTCATGTCCATTGACATGACAAACAAAGTTAGGAGTGGCAACATTGTCACATTAAGTGTTCAAATTATAGATTCATTAGCAATATGTGAAAGGGAATTAACGGAGACTCCACTTTCATTGAGAGATATATTTTAGTTTTTTTGTGTACAGTCCACAGTAAATGTACCATAATGACAGGTGCATTCACTATGAATTCATGGTGCCAGGCAAATGCCAGTAACACTCCGTAAGACATCGGACCACTATCAAACTCACTTGTTTTGGATACTAGACATGTTCCTGGGTAGCCTTGACCCCACGTTCATTGAGACATGTATTTTAGTTTTTTTTGTACAGTCCAATTTTGACACTTCAGTATTTGAGACTTTTATTTTTGTTAATAGCTGAATAAAATGCTGTATTTTTGACAAATAGTATTAAATGTAACTTTCTTTAACATATGCTTTAAGTTTTCATTAATATTTGATGTTTACCGTTTCTGTTCAATTTCGTTTTCCTAGAGGACTTTTAGTATGACAATCGCAACCCGGAAGTACATTTCTTCATGCTGCTGGCGGAACACAGGTCCCAGATTCTGGGGGCACAGACTCGTTTGCTTAACAGCTCGTTTATTTAGCTGTTAAGCTAGCCTCAATAAGACTTCCTGTTACGCGCTTAAATGCGGAAGTGTAGACATTCCGTCTTCAAAAATGAAAGTCCGCGAGCATGAATTTACCGTCTGTATAGTATAAGGCAGAGACTATGCGAACGCGCTCCTCGCCATTTGAATAGTACAAATAGGGAATACATACAGCTAAGCAGTTTAGTATATAATTAATCTTGAATTGTGCCAAAAACTCACTCGTCCAAATGTTTTTCAATAGATTTAATTTTTCGATAATTACCAGGCTAATTTGCACAGTTCAATCAACATTGTAATTATATCTATATAGTTATGAGTCTAATTATAAAATGCGAAAACAAATTCCAAACAGACAAAGAAATCCACACTTTGTAGGTACAGCAGCCCTCCATGTATGAGCTACTGTTATACCGTACACTCTAATGGCAGTTTCAAATGTGAAGCTAAGAAAACAATTGATTGTGCCCCAAACAATGGGGATAAAATTAAATCCATTACATCTAAAGATTCCAAGAAAGTAAAGAAATCCACATAAATTGTGTCTTTGCAAGTACAGCTGCCCCCCATCTTCTGTATAAGCTACCGCTATGCAATTCAAGTCTATGGGCAGTTTCACAAAGTAAAAAAACGTGAGGCTCAGAAAACGATAGACTGTGACCCCAAAAATAGTGGTAAAATGAAATCCTTATCAAGGAAGGATTCCAAAAATATAAAGAAATCCACATGAATTGCGTCTTTGTAGGTACAGCGCCCCACCATGTACTGTATGGGATACCGTTATACATTATTGTCTTGTATTGTAAAGCGCTAGCATTTTTGGAATCATTGCTTTTTTTAAAGGTTGTAAAGATATATTTTATACCTCCAAAGTATATTTAATAATTACCGAAAATCTATGTATGAGTTCCTTGTTTTACATTTCGGACATATGACAGAATCATTCAATTATGAATTCTGTACATGCATATTACATCTAATTTTTCACATTATTTATATTCATGTAGAATAATTCCGTTCTTGGATCCTCAAAATGTTTCATTCTTTAATTATCAAAATGTGTACGTCCAAATATCAACTCGATATCAACTCTGGTGTTTATTGCGATCGGCACTTCCTTTGACTTACAGTTTGAAATTTCTTTAAACGCTCCACCGGAAGTCTTACTCTCCTCTTACAACTTCTTATTGAGGCTGAATCCTTATTGAGGCAAGCTTCACACTGCTTCGTTTGCCCTGCTTTAGCGATGGCATTTCCTCGCATTTAAGAAGCCGCAGGTTTGCCATCCTGTAGTTGTGGTGTTCCACCTGTTCCTCAGTACACTGGTAAGACAACAGAGTTAATTGTACATAAACTTCTGAATGTTTTTTTCTCCACTTTTGTAGTTTGTTTTATTTCACTTTCGTTTTAAATATTGTAAAAGGGGAAGGAAGTATGCCTGGTTAGCTTGGAGGAAAATGTTTTCTCTAAATATGTTTTAAGCCTTAACAAACGATATTTTGCTCATATCTTTTCCCGTCCGAACACTGTGAAGTAACGTCATCACTCCACTCTTGCCTTTTTCTTTATTTATTTGTCATAAAGATCTGCCTCACTGACCCATTTTGCTCACCTCTTGAAGAGAACGGTAGCTCATCAGCAGTTTCGCTTTCAAACGGTAGGCACGTAGAGAAGATGAGACTACGTTGATACTCCAGCTGTCAGGTGCTGTGACTGGTAGTTGCTTTGGGAAAGGCAACTGAGTAAAACATCATTCACCGTGTAGAGAAGCTGCTGCCATCTGGCCATATTTCTGCCGTAATAACGGTCTGATGGGTGTATTTATCTCTGATAACAAAGGCATAGTGTTGGCGATTACTACGAGCGTGTTGTATTTTTTTGTTTTATCTACTGATTATTGAAAGCCATACAAAAACGCAGTGTATCCTTTTGATTTACGTATCTTGGCTGTTGTGTAGATGTATGGCTGTTTCTCATTGACATTATATGTTATGGCGCTGAACACTGATTTTTCATGTTTGTATTGCGACTGCAAATGAATGAGTTTAAGATTTTACGATGCTCTTATAGCTATGTACGCTTTGGGGAACTTCTGAACATTAAAGATGCGGCATGACTTCAAAATTAAAATGGGAAGATTCCAAATAAAACACCTCATCACTAGCAACATAAAGGTGTAGTAGTGAATGTACACCATGCAGAATCAGCACCTAGAGTTTCTTTTGTATATACTGAACTTCAATTGAAGCATTGAATATTGTCAGATTTGTAATACTCATGCCCATCCCAAACAGAGAAATGTTCAGGCCCCAGTGTTGTGTTTTGTAAGGGTATAAGGTCATAAGAAAGAGGCAGGGCTTTTGTCTGCATGATGTCTGCTGTCATCTTGAGCCTCAATCACACCTTCTTGTATTTTGTATCTATAATAATTATTATGGGCAATGTCTGGTGTGTGTCCAGGAGAGACATGGCCTGCACTCAACAGTCTGCACTGAAGTACATCAGAAACAGCACAACGCACCTTATCGGGAGACTCCGGAACCTTCCTCTTATTGTTGAAAAGCTACACCAGTGCAGGGTCCTGAATGAGTATGAGGTCAGTGATATTAACTCCATCCCTGAGGAGTGTAAACAAACCAGAAGAATACTGGAGATGGTCATTGCTGAAGGGGAGGAGGCATGTTACGAGTTTCTAAAGATTCTGGATGTGACAAGGAAACGAACACTCCCAGAGCAACAGCAAGATTTTTCTGCCTTCCAGAATGGAAGCAGCTGTGATTTACATCAGTGGATCACATCATTTCCCTTCAGAGAGGACCGGAAAGTCTGCACCACTGGCAAGTATATATGCACTTATATATTACATATTTAATCTGGAGTGCACACCAGAAACCTGCATCTATTATAAGCAGGGCTTGTAAGAAAGGATCTGAATTTTAATGTTTCTGTTTATCTCTTCCACCAGTAGTATAACATTCCTGAATCAGTTAAAATGAAATGATTACTTTACCAGGGATTTACTGTATAAAGCAGTTTATGTCAATATACAGCAAGAAGCATTGGTATTTTTAAGAAACAGATGAACAAAGTCTTTTTTTTTTAGGTTCTGGACCTTGCCACAAATATCAGAGAGAACTGAAGGAAAAAGCAGAACAAGTCGTTAAATATGAGTGGTTGAAGCAGACCATGACCATCACCAAAGATGAGTCTAAGTGGAAAACCCTCCCTTATACTCCACTGGTCCTTGATACTGACGTGAATGAGATTTCCAAAAGTAAAAGCAAAAAATACAGAAAACCTCGTCCAAAGAAGCTTAAAACTTTCATCCCAAAAGACAAGAGCAGCCCGTCCCCTGTAGATCTTCTGAAGACCTATGAAAAAAAAATCCTCCTTGTGGGAAAACCAGGAATTGGGAAGACAACAATTGCTCAGCAGATTCTAAGTATCTGGGCTGAGGAAGAGGGCTGTGACCTTGACTACATGTTTTACTTTGATGACAGCAACTTCTCAAACATTTCAAAGCCCATTAGTCTGAAGTCACTGTTGTGTATGTATTGTGAACCACCTGAAGCCAAAGATGAAGTTTTACAAGACATTGAAAAGAATTCAGAAGATGTTGTTATTATTTTTGATGGAATCAGGGATTTGGGCGAAACCTCAGTGTTACACCAGGTGCTGAATAACAATCTTCTGCGAAATGCAAAGATAATAGTTACATGTAGACCTGAAGACGTATCTGAAGGACTTCTCTCATACTGGCCAACATACAAAGTGGAGGTTCTGGGATTCAGTGGCGAATCCATTTGTGCTTACTTCAATAACATTTTCAGCACAGATACTGACACTGCTTGGAGTGTATTGAAAAACCTGGAACTGTTTACTCTCTGTCATGTTCCAATGTATGCATTCATTGTTGCTGTTTGCCTTTCTTTTGGGCCTTGCAGTATTCAGGATCTGCCCTCCACAATAACTGCAGTATACCTCCATATTTTCCGTCTGTGCATCCAGAAACATGGTAAGAAAAGTGTGAAAAAACTGGACAAGTACATCCAAGACAACAGAGGAGATATACTCTGCCTTGCAGAAACATCGTATAAGGCATTACTGCAGAAAACTGTCTGCTTAAATGGGGTGGACTGGCAGGAACACAGTGTGCAGTGTGCTTTCCTCAGGTCAGTTGTGATTCAAGAGTCTCCATCATCTGCACAAACAGTCTCTTCATTTCTCCACAACACGATGCAGGAGTTCTGGGCTGCTCTTTGGCTCCTGGAGAACCCAGAGAAAATCAGTGAGATTCTGCTGCGCTGCCAGACTGAGGAAGGAAAATACCTGAGATACATACTTCCTTTCTTGTGCGGATTTTTGTTCGAGCAAAACTCCGAGCTGGTCAGATGTGTTGTCCCTGAGGACCAGGTTAAGACGCTGTCCGAGAAGCTTCCTGTGGACATCATGAACACATTCCTGCTCCTTGGCCCTGCGTATGAACATGAAAATGCTCGTCTAGAATTTGAAACTGAAAATCTGCTCTTTGTTTGTCAGTGCCTGTATGAATCCCGATCAGAAAAGGCCTGCTCACATTTCCTGAAGGAAGTAGGTTACCATTTTGACCTGAGGGAAGAAAATCTTGATCCTCACCAGTGTTGTGCAGTCTCCTATGTGATTAATCAGGCAGAGGACAGAAGCGTACAGCTGGACCTGGAGAACAGCACTGTGACAGACCCAGGGTGGAAGCTGATTCTGAGCTGTGTGAAAAAAGTCCAAATGCTTGGGTATGTCTTCAGTCAAATGAAAGATATTATGTTTGTGGACAGATGTTCCTATTTTTGATTAATGCTTATGTTAAGTTCAGATTTCCCAAAAGTACAGGTTCTCTATTCCATATAAATTGTAAAAAAAATTCTGCTACGTAATTATCAACAAATGGCTGTGTTGGAAGTGATAAGTTTATGAAACAAGAAAAGAAGAAAATATAGCACTACATGAAATACTACCATGTGCAGATGACTTTTTCTAGAAATGTTTTGACACTGTTAATTTTTTTTATCAGTGGTTCCCAGACTTGTTCAGACAAGCCCCCTTTTTGCTGAGAGAAATATTTTGGAGCCCTCCCCTTTGCCTGCCATACACTGTGTCCTATGTGCCTGGTTATTTTGTATTTGCAGAAATGTTTTTAGATCAAAAATAAGGAAAAAAAATTAACTGCAAATATACAAAACACAGGGATTGCAACTCCTTAGTCCTTAAGACTGAATGAACTCAGTATTTCTATAAGTATACAAGACCTATGAAGGACTGACTGGAAAAATAATACATCTTTTTTTGTAACTCTTTCTGTTCTCTTGAATATATTCTCATGTGGTTTATATTTTCTGAAAACTAAAGTTACTTTTCATCTCTGAAGGACTGCAGTCTTATTAATGGCTGGGACTGGCCTTCTTCACGTTGCAAATATTATCAAAGTGGGGCTGTTGGATTGAGATTTCCACTCGAAGTTAATAATAATAATAATAATCACAGTCATAATCATAATCATGGATGTGTCAGTCTTCATTTTTAGGAGTCCTGCATTTTGGGTCTAAGAGTAATTCACAAAGCCTTTTATCACTAAAACCATCTCGTAAAACAGGAAGAAGTTAGGAGTACTTAAGGGGACTTGTACGTCTCTAAGACCGTTCTGCTATTTTAGCTTACACACAGGAATGCTGCATTGATGTGGAAGTTTATTTCATCCCATGCATCCCTTTTTGCTTTGGCGGTTTTACCGACCCCACATTTTCCTTTGATTTTATGTTTCCTTTCATTGACCAAGTGGGCAAGAAGCAAAAGCTGCTCTTGTGCCCAGTTGGGTTTGTGTTTATACTGCAACGTGTTGCATGTATGCGGTCAGCCATGGTTATTCTACCCAAAGGCCGTTTAAATACAAATCTGTTGAATTGCTAACAATTAACTGAACATTAACTTGTGCAGTTGGTATATTATTATTTTTTTATTTTGTCATCTTTTTTTATTAATATATTATACTAATACTTATTTCATTTTACATCAGTGACAGTCAAAATAAGAATCTTTATCTGAATATGGCAACATTATCCTGTGTCTCCTGCTGTTTCTTGAAGAACTCACCAACAGAGACCCATCTCCTATCAACCAATCATTTTGGGCATAGCACAAAAGCTCATGACATCATCTATAGGAATGAGGTCAACATAGCCACTTCTCTTAGCTTAAGATTTCTCCCCATTCCTTAGTAGAAGTTGATCTCAGCAGTTTTGTGAATTGGTTTTAACCGGAGACTCTTGGGTAGGAACTTTTATAGCCATTTAGGAAATCTCTTAGTGGTAGGATAAAACGCTTTGTGAATACGGCCCCTTTTGTCTGACATCCAGAAGATTGTATCCTTCAACATAGGAATTGTATTTTAGTTTGAAGACACTTGCGTAATTAAGCAAAGTTGACACCAAACTGATAGCAGCTTGGAGAATTGGAACATTTTCTAAATTTCAGTCGGTCATTTTATTCTTTTAAATCTATGTCCCACTCAGTAATCTAAAATAATCCACTTTACCTCTCTGCTCCCCCACTACAGGGGCGTGCCCCAAAGATTTGCAACTTGACTGATGCTCAAGGCACCCATTGCAACATTGTACAGTGTAACTGAACCAGTTTGCCAAGAATGTGAAAGTATAACCCACTGAATACATTCTCTGAACCATCGCAAAATTGTGTTTTGTAGACTAAATCCGTCCATGTTCTCTGAGCTCTGGGAAACTGCCCTGCACTGTGGGCAGCAGTGTGATTTTAATGATGTGTTAAGAGTCTGTGGGAGTGAGATCCACTTTCCAGTGCAAGAAGACGGAGGTCTGTGTGAGACAGCTGGATACGTGATGAAGCAGAGTCCAGAAAAGGTTAAACTTTGTCTACACTGGGATAAGCACATTGACCGTCCCACTAAAAACTTCACTGAGACAATCTCTCAGTGCCTATCAAATATTGCCACAATAAGGTCTGTATTTTATTGAAATTTTTACAGAAGATTTATATGAGTGTAACATTGTATTCATGTCAAGAGAATGTGATTAGACAACATTCACCTCTAAAATGATATCTCAAGCTGTGTAGCTATGCTAATTTCTGAAAGGCTCTTTTTTGAATGTATACAAAACAAAATATACAACACTTTCCCTCCATTCCCGTTCTTCAGAGCTGCAGTCAGATTGTAAATCACAATTAAATCCAAAACTGATATAACATAAACTACAATTATTTTTGACTTCATTCTTTAGAACATTCCTGTCACACCTGCCTTCATCTCAAACTGCTCATTTGACTTTTCCTCCAGATTTATTCCACCAAACTATCAGATGGGCCTCTCTGAGGAGTGGAAGACGAGAGTGTCTTCATTCAAGATGGATCTGTGTCTACAGGGAGTTTTCTATGAGAAAGAGACAGGACAGAAAATCACAGGGACACTGATGTCAGCTCTTAGTTTGGACACTGCTGTACAACAGAGTGAGTTCCTGCTGGATCTGTACTCACGTGTGAAGGACTATGAGACTCAAACAGGCAGCAGTGTTCTGTCAGCATTACAGACACTTTACCAGTCAGCTCCTGCAGAGTGGTTTATAGACCTCTCAAAGAGAAAGGCCTCTCTCTTCCTGGAAGTGCTGAAACTCCAGAGAGTCAAGAAACCAGTGAATTTGATGGGCTGGACAGATGAAGAGAGTGAAGGGAGGATTTTCCTGGAGTGTCTGCCGTATATTTCACAGCTCAGGTGAGTGTGTTGGTCTCTTCATTTCCCTTTGAAGTGTGTTAACATTGCACACAATATCCTTCAACACCCATACACACAAAGACAAACTCACTGACATACACAAGCAATCATAGAGCGCAAACACAATGTAGAAGTCGTTACATGTTCACACAAAACACACATTCAAACAGTTAATAAGATCGCACGGGATAGGTTGATTGGGCTAGTTTACCTATAAAATTACAAACTGTGTAATGCACTGTTTATAGACATACACACAATTCAATTCAAACAAATATTGTTTTTAAAAGAGAAAAAAGACTTGTTCATTTTATTGAGGACCCAGACCCTAGGTTGGGAAGTGAGGGAACCATGTTTACATGACTTGTTTTTTCCTTCTTACAGGTGTGATTATCTCTGGAACTCTGGTGTTGAAAAAGCAGCCCACTGTGTGCAGGAGCTCTGGTTTCAGGCAGTGGTGCATGAAGCAGAGACAGGACAGACGACAGTGACATTGTTATCATCAGTTTACAGTTTTGAAAACTACCTTGATTACCGAAAAATATGCATAACACATAGCACAGCCCTGCTGGATCTGTACTCACGTGTGAAGGACTATGAGACTCAAACAGGCAGGAGTGTTCTGTCAGCATTACAGACACTTTACCAGTCAGCTCCTGCAGAGTGGGTTATAGACCTCTCAAAGAGAAAGGCCTCTCTCTTCCTGGAAGTGCTGAAACTCCAGACAGTCAAGAGACCAGTGAAGCTGATGGGCTGGACAGATGAAGAGAGTGAAGTGAGGATTTTCCTGGAGTGTCTGCCCTATATTTCACAGCTCAGGTGAGTGTGTTGGTCTCTTCATTTCCCTTTGAAGTGTGTTAACATTGCACACAGTATCCCTCAACACAGAGATTCAGATCAAATAAGACATCACAATGTCACTTTTATTTGCATATTCATTTGTTATGATTGATTAATGTGACTGAAGAACTTAAAACTAATTTTACATTCGTACGTATTGCATAACCTCAGACCCTGTACAGGCTTAAAGTGCTGCAGTTTTAGAAATGTCTTCCTTTTACCTCTTACACAAACTAAGGCAAACTCACTGACATGCACAAGCACTCATTGAGCACAAACACAATGTAGAAGTAGTCACATGGGCACACAAAACACACATTCACACAGTTAATTAGATCACACTGGATAGGTTCAGTGGACTGGTTTACCTACAAAAATACAAAATGTGTAATGTACACTTTATAGACATACACACAATTAAATTCAAACAAATGTTCTGTTTAAAATAGAAATATACCTGTTCATTTTTGTTGAGGATCCAAACCCCAGGGTGGGAACACCTTTATGAGGGAACCATGTTTACATGACTTGTTTTTTCTTTCTTACAGCTGTGATTGTCTCTGGGTCTCTGATGTTGAAAAAGCAGCCCACTGTGTGCAGGAGCTCTGCTTTCAGGCAGTGGTGCATGAAGCAGAGACAGGACAGAGGACAGTGACATTGTTATCATCAGTTTACAGTTTTAAAGATGCCTTTTATTATAGAACATCAGAAAGACATAGCACTGGCCTGCTGGATCTGTACTCACGTGTGAAGGACTATGAGACTCAAACAGGCAGGAGTGTTCTGTCAGCATTACAGACACTTTACCAGTCAGCTCCTGCAGAGTGGGTTATAGACCTCTCAAAGAGAAAGGCCTCTCTCTTCCTGGAAGTGCTGAAACTCCAGAGAGTCAAGAAACCAGTGAATCTGATGAACTGGACAGATGAAGAGAGTGAAGGGAGGATTTTCCTTGAGTGTCTGCCCTATATCTCAGAGCTCAGGTGAGTGTGTTGGTCTCTTCATTTCCCTTTGAAGTGTGTTAACATTGCACACAGTATCCCTCAACACAGAGATTCAGATCAAATAAGACATCACAATGTCACTTTTATTCGCATATTCATTTGTTATGATTGATTAATGTGACTGAAGAACTTAAAACTAATTTTACATTCGTACGTATTGCATAACCTCAGACCCTGTACAGGCTTAAAGTGCTGCAGTTTTAGAAATGTCTTCCTTTTACCTCTTACACAAACTAAGGCAAACTCACTGACATGCACAAGCACTCATTGAGCACAAACACAATGTAGAAGTAGTCACATGGGCACACAAAACACACATTCACACAGTTAATTAGATCACACTGGATAGGTTCAGTGGACTGGTTTACCTACAAAAATACAAAATGTGTAATGTACACTTTATAGACATACACACAATTAAATTCAAACAAATGTTCTGTTTAAAATAGAAATATACCTGTTCATTTTTGTTGAGGTCCCAGACCTCAGGTTGCGAACACCTTTATGAGGGAACCATGTTTACATGACTTGTTTTTTCTTTCTTACAGGTGTGATTATCTCTGGGACTCTGATGTTGAAAAAGCAGCCCACTGTGAGCAGGAGCTCTGCTTTCAGGCAGTGGTGCATGAAGCAGAGACAGGACAGAGGACAGTGACATTGTTATCATCAGTTTACAGTTTTAAAGATGCCTTTTATTATGGAGCACCAGAAATACATAGCACTGGCCTGCTGGATCTGTACTCACGTGTGAAGGACTATGAGACTCAAACAGGCAGGAGTGTTCTGTTAGCATTACAGACACTTTACCAGTCAGTTCCTGCAGCATGGGATATAGACCTCTCAAAGAGAAAGGCCTCTCTCTTCCTGGAAGTGCTGAAACTCCAGAGAGTCATGAAACCAGTGAATCTGATGGGCTGGACAGATGAAGAGGGTGAAGTGAGGATTTTCCTTGAGTGTCTGCCCTATATTTCACAGCTCAGGTGAGTGCACAGGAAATCTATCTCTGTGGAGCTTCACTTTCGACATCTGAGAGAAGGGTCTGCCATCTGCCATCATGTAGCTCTTCTGACATTTACACCAAGCATTAACCAGCATTAATTTTTTTTAATTGAATTGATATCAGCTTAAATGTGAACTCACCCTTTGTTCAAACATCAATCAGGAGTTTATCACCTTAATGGTTATGGTAAAAGAGGAGTGCCCTGTTCCTCCTGCAGAATTCCAGACGCTGGTACTCATTTTTATCACATTATAGGCATTTTGCAGACGATCTTATCCAGATTCATGGTGCATTATGCCGGGGGACAAGAGTGCTAAAGTGCTTGGGTGGGGTAAAAGTCCCAAGTGCCAGAAGGGATAGCTTGGACTAAACCCTGCACGACCTGTTTAAGAAAGAACGAAAACAAATTCAGCAAAAGAGCACAGGCGTAAAACTAAACTAACAACAGATACAAGCACAGCAGTTCAGGCAAATATGAACAACATGCCTGACAAAGAACCAAGTACTTAACCTGCTCTAGCGAAACCTTCAACAGCTCCTGCACACCTGGAAGCCGTACTGCCCACACATGGTGGCCCAACGCCATATTTAATTTCTGTAAATTGGTGTTCACAATGTGGTGAATGCTGTACTGGTCAGCACTGACGTATGATCTGGTATTTCAGACTGGATAGGAGTATGACACTGAGACTGGCCAGGGTACTGAGGGCAGTGAGAGGTCACGGCCCAGTCATGCTGGAAGAGCTGTCTCTGAACCTGTCCGACACAAAACCACTGGCCACAGCAAGGACGCTGAGCAGTTTGACATCACTGCTGAGGCTCTGGACAGTGCAGTGTGTGGACCTGAGCAAATGTCACATTCAGGGTCAAGCGGTCATTCCCCTGCTGTCTGACCAGGGCCCTCTCACTATCAGGTGAGTCCAAAGAATGTTCCAGTCACTCTGCACTAAAGTCATTAATGTGTATGGGAATATCACAGGTGTATGTTTGTACATGCAAGTGTATGTTTTTGCGTGTGTGTGTGTGTGTGTGTGTGTGTGTGTGTGTTTGTTTGTATATGTGTTTGTTTTCTTGTGTATGCATATGTATGTGAGCCTGTATGTTTGTACCTGTTTGTGTGTGAGGCTGTGTGTTTGAGCCTGTGTGTGTGTGTGACTTCTCTCCTCTCTGACAGGCTGCACACAGAGACTCTACAGCAGCTGGCTGTAAAGGTGTGTGAGGTTGGGGAAGAGGAGCTGACTCGGTGCTTCCTGGAGAAGGTTGGTGGAGACCTGACTGGCTGCACACTGGACTGGAACATGCTTCACTGTCTACTGCAGCACTCGACACAACCCATCACTGTGGACCTTAAGAAGAGCGGAATTAAAGAGCAGAATATCAGAGATCTCCTCCCTTTCCTGCACAGAATTCAGCTGAAGAGGTGGGTCATAATTTGGTATATGCAGCCAATATTAATCTTCCTCACTCAACATCCTCCTGTCACTGCTGGTTTTTACTGTGTTAGCTGTTCTCCTTCTGAGCTCTCTGATCACATACACAAGTTACAGACAGGAAGTTGTGTGCTGAATGGGGAATATAGACCTTTAGGGGAATTAAAATACATTACTCTTTCTCCACTCAGGGTGAGCTCCAGATTAATAATGGCAGTCCTGAGGGAGGTATTTGAGATGCGAGCTGGTCATTTGGTCACAAGTTTGGTGAAATCAGCTGGTAACTGGATCATTCTGAACTCACGGGTGCTGGACAGTAAGGACTGTGCTGCCCTGCGTTTCACCCTCAGTCACGCTGACTGTGTTGGGCTCGGCCTGATTTGGACCTCCATCACTGAGGAGGAGATCCAGAGAACAGTGCCACTTCTGAGCAGAGTCTCCCAGCTAAGGTCTCTGTACTTCTGTACTCATTACAGTCTCAGTCTGTCACTACACAGTCAGAGTCTGAAATATATTTCATGTATGTTCTTTAACATTTGTATGTTTTGTAGGGATTTGTTATAGTATTCCTCGCACAGGACACCAAAAGTGTAAAGAATTATCTAAACCTCACGTGTGGCACCAGTTACGCAAGACTTTATTATTATATTCCCCACAACAAAGGGCGTCACTTACGTGGTGGAAATTCTATAACATTATTCTACGAATAATGGTGCAACTGCGGTTAATCAGTCTCATATATCAGTCTCATAAAATATATCAGTCTCGTTATATAGCTATAAATACGTAATTCCAACTAATAATTAAATTAATAATTATAATCAAAATTACAATATTAATAACTAATCATAATCAAATCACAACACTATTGGTTCAGTTTTACCTGAATCAATAACGTTAATGATTGATCAAAAGTGAAGGCATTCGGAGTTCTTCAGAGTTGCAGAGGTCGGCAAACATTCAATATTTATGCAACATTAATAAACACACAACCTTGGAATATAACAAAGTTTATTGAACACATGTACTAAACGGCAAAGCACGATTTATTACAATGTAACAATAAACGATGTGTGTGTGTGTTTGTGTGTGTGTATGTGCATATGGTTCAGGAATGTATAGGGCGTTGGCTCGTGTGTAGTGGTAGGAGTGTTCTCCTACGTGTGGGGGTCGCGCAGCCTTGGGTGTGTGCGCGCGATACACACGTGTTCATGGAGAACAAAGGGAGAGAGATGGTGGGAGTTTTGAAACTTAGCTGAAGCTAAGCGTTTCAGGAAAATGGCGCATGCAATGTGGAAAAATGGATGTAATCGTGCAGATCATTAATGCCGGGTTGTCGTAAGTTAGTAGCTAAATAGATCACATGCAAAACCTAGTTTGTAGTGAGATATTTGCTTGCTAACGCTGCGCGGCGCCTGGCTAGGAGCCAGCGAAACAATGATCAAACACAAGAATGATTACAGATAGGAAAAATAAATAACACAGTTAATTACATTGAGTTATGAAATAACAATATGTATCTAAGCTATGTTATTTATCTGTGCCCAGTGTTACAGCCTTACTGTTGGGGGTTTTCTTCGTTGGTTAGACGGGTCCAGTGCGTTTCTTTGTTTCAGTCTCTGGTTTCCCAGGGCGCAGAGTTGGTTGCTCGCTCGCTCGTCCTCTCTGGGGTCCGATGCCGTCGTTCACGTAGCTGGATACTTTTTGCAGGCTGCTGGCCTCTTGGGACTTACAGGTCTTCGCTCTGCTGGATTCCGGGGGTTGCTGCGTGGCTCTCTGCGGCAGGGTTCCACTCGTCTCGTCGCTTCTTGGCTGTGCGTCTCTGTTCCCTGTAGCTGACCACCGGGGTTCGAAGCTACCTTTTAGGCTGCATTGAGCGGGCCTATTTAACCGGGGAAGTTACTGCACATAAGGCAGACGAGGGACAGAATTCCTTGGCATGCGGTGTGCATGCCAGGCCCAGATTAGAGAGTTTTATGCGTGCGTCCAGCACGCGTGGTGCGAGCGTGGATAGAGTCTGAGAGAGTGACTCTGAGAGAGTCTGGGGAGAGAGTGTGTGGGGAGAGAGTGCGTGGGGAGAGAGAGCGTGGGGAGAGAGTGCGTGGAGAGAGATTTCTGGAGTGTTTGTCCTTTTTATTACCTACGTTTTATGGCTTTTAACGTAGTTACGCTTTGAGTTAGTTATCTCTAGAATTTGGCTGTGGAACTTTGGGAAACGCAGTTCAGTAGTCCCTACAGTTTATTCATCTAAGATTTTTGATATTGGATATTTTATATAGAGTCATGAAAAAAGTTGCCTCCAGAACCTCTCCCAGAATTCTCAGCAACAGTCCAGTGAGAGTGTTCAGATCTCCTGTATTGCAGGACTGTTCTGCTGACAGTTTGTGCTTGTTTCTTCTGAATCAGGGTGGACAGAAAGCTGCTGCTGAAGTTACTGCACAGCTGCATGACCTCAGAGCACCAGCAGGGGGCAGCAGAACTGCTCCAGACGCTGCAGTTCAAACTGGACTTCTCCTGCTCCCGTAGTGTAGATCTGACAGCAGTGGAGGAAGGCATGTCCCTGTGTCTCAGTGTTTCTGACTGCAGGGCCATCTCCATGGCAATCCAGCAGGCCCGGTGCGACACACAGCTGGTGCTGGAGGACTGTACAGTAGATGATGCTGGACTGGAAGAACTGTACCCCATTTTACACAGAGTCCATTTGAGGTGAGACAGCCTGTTTGTTTTACAGTCAGTTTGGTAAATGGTAGTTAAATGTGAAAGCCAAAATATTCACAGAAAGTTATGTGTCAGTTGTGAGTGGAAACTAACCTGTAGTCTATGGTATTATTGTGCATGGTACCCAAAACAATAACATTAGCAGCATAATCTACAATGAAATTACCTTTTTGTGTGTGCTTGTAGTAGACTGTGAGCTTATGAGTGTGGTGTGGTCTGCAAAAGCCTGACCTTGTGATTTATAAAAGATCTGTGTTTGTGGGTGTGGTCTACAGTAGATTCTGGGTTTGTGGCTTTGGTCTACAGTAGACTGTGATTTTTTGTGGGTGTGGTCTACAGTAGACTGTGAATTTGTGGCTTTGGTCTATGGTAGTCTGTGAGTTTGTGGGTGTGGTGTATGGTAGTCTGTGAGTTTGTGGATGTGGTCTATGGTAGTCTGTGAGTTTGTGGATGTGGTCTATGGTAGTCTGTGAATTTGTGGGTGTGGTCTATGGTAGTGTGTGAGTTTGTGGGTGTGGTCTGCATTCGACTGTTAGTTTGTGGGTGTGGTCTATGGTAGTCTGTGAGTTTGTAGGTGTGTTCTATGGTAGACTGTGAATGGGTGTGGTCTACAGTAGACTGTGAGTTTGTGGGTGTGGTCTATGGTAGACTTTGAGTTTGTGGGTGTGGTCTATGGTAGACTGTGAGTTTGTGGGTGTGGTCTACAGTAGACTGTGAGTTTGTGGGAGTGGTCTATGGTAGACTGTGAGTTCGTGGGTGTGGTGATGCTCACAGCGTGCTTTGTTTCCTCACAGAGTGAATAAGCCCCTCCTCCTGCAGCTGGTGTGTAAGACTCCAGTGCAGGATGAGGGGAGGTCCGTGAGTCGGGCCGCAGCCCTCCTCAGAGCTCTGGGTGGGGAACTGGAACTCAGTCACACTCCGCTCAGCCTGCAGGCCTGCAGATCGCTGGCCCTGGTGCTGGACCGCTCCGACGGTCTGGCAGAACTGGACCTCAGCCACTGCCAGTTAACTGACCACTGTGTGAAACCACTGCTCCCAAATCTACACAAGGCCAGAGTCCTGGAGTAAGTGTGTGTGGTATGTGTGTGTGTGATGTATTTGTGTTTGTATGATGATGTATGTGATGTTTGTGTGTTCTGAATTCTGGCATCTTTACACAGTTCAAAGAGTGTGAATTATCAGTGACCTTTAGCCTGATTGACTCATTTTCATAGGACTTTCCTATTACTTTCCATAGCACTTTTTTATCATTCATATTATGTGAAATCTGATTAGTTGTAGTATAACAGCTGTATGTTGATAAAAGTAATTCAGGCTAGCCAGTCAGTCCATAACTCTGAGATTTATGAGGTTCGAGGTTTTGCTGTACAAGTTCTACAGTTTTACAGTGTGTATCCCAGCAGGAGAAACCCCACTCATATTTGAATCCATGCTGATGACAGCAGAACCATGATTTGTATGGGAATATTTGGGTTTTACCCAGAATCCCCAGGAAATGATCAGTGTTTTGTGTACATTTCAGTCTAAGCCACAATGACATCACTAACCATGGAGGGCGGAAAATTCACGAAGTGGTCTCAGACTGTAGCTTCATCGAATCTGTAAGGTGAGTGTGTTGAGTGTATAGTATGTGTGTGTGTGTGTGTGTGTGTATCAATGTGTCTGTGCCTGTTTAATGTGTGAAACTATTGCACAGTTTTAATAGGATATATAACAATTCAAAGTAAGGTTCAGGATTTCAGACACTTTTTATTTCATACCAGCAGTGCTATCAATAGTATTTTCAAACCTTTCAATGTTGTCGCTCGCATGGAGTGTCTTCACTAGCTAGTATTCTCTTAGCTGCAATGCTAAGTGTGAGTGCTGGGGTACGATGGCACCTGTGTTAGCGTGTTAGCCTCATCCTCCCTGAGCAAGGTAAACGCTAGAGGAGTGAAAGGATGAAAAGACAGTACGGGTGAGTCCTCACACGAGTCTCTGTGTGCCGGTCACATTCTGAAACCTCCAACCCCCCTGCTGTTTTATTCTACAGGCTGTTTGGGAACAAAATCTCAGATAGAGGAATCTTCCAAGAGGACCGACGCTATGAGATCTGGTAACAGTGGCCACAGAAGAGTGACATGGAGTATTGACTCCTATCTGAAGAGTTCTCCTGAACACATTTTGAATGATCTAAACCTTAGCCTGAGGTGCCAGGCTTGCTCAGTGTACCATAGATGTTTTTAACCTGCTGATATAAGCAATGTGTTTGTGTCCAGACCGTGAGACTTCCATTTCGCTAATCATTTAAGTCCTCTGTAGGTGCTAGTTTGGTGAGCTCTTTTCATATAAGACAGTGTCATTACCCTTTATTTCTGTGTATGATAAGGAACTGCATTTTCATATAGCCTGAAATGAGATATGGACTTTATAATCTGTTACTTCCTTTCTTAACTGTATAAAGTAAGTTTTTAACTATGTGGCTCTTAAAGTCAGAAAACTGACAGGGTAGTTGTGACAGTGTCAGCCCCTTATGTCTACTCTGCTGAAGTTATGTGTGGCTTTAAAAGAAAAATTGTATATTAGCTTGAGTATTTTTGGAAATGAGGTTGTTTTTGACCTTCAGGTGATGTTTTTACTTGATATACAAAAACCAGGTAGGATAGAAGTTTGAATGTCATCTTATTTTTATAATTGCAAAAAGTGTCTATGGGAAAATTACAGTGGGAGGGGTACTTTCTGGGCCCAAATTATATACAGTAGTCCCCCCTTATTTGCGGTTTCAACGACTGTGGTGTCAGTTATCCACGGTAAACTGTGGCCCCAAAAAAAGGGAAAATCTTAAAAATAAACGGTTCATAAGTTTCAAACCGCCCGCCAAGCCAGTACAGGCTGTGACATGCTGAAATCCGCCAGCCCAGAGGCGCGCAGTACATGTCCATGACTCATCTCCCTTCTTACCTATACCCACGAACCCTGCCTCTAGCGTTCTCGCTGATCACATTTGTTCCCGTGTTATCACAGTGTCTGTGTTTAAAAAGCCCTTATTTTTATTTTATATTTTTTCATTGCTCTGTCATCTCTTGAGGATTAGGCTAAAACGTCAGAATCCCTTTCATTTGAGAGAGAGGGAAAGAGAGAAAGAGAGGAAAAAGAGATAGTGTGAGTACAGTACCACATAATAATGTACAATGTACTTTCTTATTACTGTATTTAATGTTGATAATGTCCAACTGTGCATAATTTATCAATTAAACTTTACCGTATGTATGTATGTACACGAAAATAACGTTATATATGGGGTCCACAGATGGTTCGCTATTATCCACGGTTTCGGCCATCCGCGGTAGGTCTTGGAGTGTATCATCCGCAGATATGGGGGGACTACTGTATATCATTTTTGGGTCCAATGTCTAGAATCACAGACATGCCCTTCTTTACCTCTCTGTGCAGTTCAAGGCAGTAAACTTCCAGGATGTGACCAATATGTTCTAACCAACAACATTAACAGTGAAGGTGCTATCTGGCTACATTATAACTTGCTGCATAGCTTAGCTTCCAGTGTTGAAGTCTGACCAACAGTGACTCTCTTATCAGCTGACTAACAGCCATATTACTGAATCTGACCACTGACTCAGCCTTGTGGACACAGCAACTCCAACAGAAGTCTATGGGGATTACGACAGAACCAGGAAGTGTAATATCTGAGCCCTGCTAACATGCTCAGTTGTGTTGTGCGTTTCATGCCCAGTCACGTAGATCATGGTAAAAGGTTAGAAACATAAGGCATCCTAATGTAGCTGAATCTGGTGAACTCAGGGTGATTTGTGTATTCGATAATCTTGGTGATTTGCATATGGTTATTGAACTCTGTGATTTGTATATTCATTGATCTTAGTGATTTGTATATGGTTATTGAACTCAGGGTAAATTGTATAACATTCCTTAAGCTCCTGAAAAAGCAATAAAAGGTACTATACAAACGCAGTGTGTGTGAACTTATCATTATTGTATTGTTACAGTTATTAGTAAAATAGTTGAAATTGCAGACAATGGAAAAAAATTGTTTTATTACGATTTTTAAAATGTGGAAATAACAACAGATAAGGTGGAGAGAATCTCTGAAGATGAGCCCACAGGATCAGTGTTAGCCTACAGCAAAAGCGCATCACTGGGGGGGCAGGCCATAAGTGAACAGCAGGATCAGTAGGATCAGCATCATGGCTGAGAGTGACACAAGCCAATCACATCAGCCCGAGCCACAGCAGTGTCAGCATGCCCAGGGCCAATCAGTGAGTCTGATGATTGTTGCCTCATTGTAGCCTCATTCTACAAACACTATTTCCACTAAGATGGTATGCCTCAGTGATGCTGTTGAGTGTATAACCTTTTTAAAGCTTTGTAGTTTAGTTTTAGCTCTCTGGTACTGTTACAGTTGGTTGCATTGAAGTGAAATGCAATGCAGAGATATTGGGACTTTATCCAAAAGGCACAAATGTAACATTACAATACCGTTCGTGTAAGTATGATTCATATAAGTCACTATTCTACATATTGTGTACAACACTGCATTTTCCCTTTTGTTTAATTTTGTCTTTGCCCGCCCAGCGCTAGGCTGATGTAGTTGGGCCTCCCCCCTTTGTCGCTGTTGCCTTGGCTTGCTGTGAAGGGGTTTCAGGCCTGGGATCAATGGTAGAGCTGCTTTGTGATGATTTGTGCTGTAAAAATTGTACAAATTGAATGGAATAGGAAAGGAGACCAGTCTGCATTTAGTCCAGCAGCCTCCTGCAGCCAGACTGACCCGATGCCTGCTTTCTGTCCAAGGGAAACTGCAGACATCCCACCCACCCTCAGCCAAAAATGAGGGTATGCATCCAGCTTAGGGGAGACTGGCAGAAGCAGCCTGGGCAACTGGACGGCCGGGACAAGCGCCTAGCTGAGAAAGTGTCTCTTTGAGTTAAAACTGCTGAGAGACAGAGCATGAAGGAGGACTGTAAGGGTCTCCCTGCTGCAGCTCAGCTGATGCTAACAGAGATGAGAGAGAGACTGTGTGTGAGAGAGACCGAGAGAGAGGTGAGATTCTAACAGAGATGAGAGAGAGACTGTGTGTGAGAGAGACAGAGAGAGAGGTGAGATGCTAACAGAGATGAGAACAGAGATGAGAGAGAAACTGTGTGTGAGAGAGACCGAGACAGAGGTGAGATGCTAACAGAGATGAGAGAAAGGCTAACAGAGATGAGAGAAAGACTGTGTGTGACAGAGACAGAGAGAGAGAGGTGAGATGCTAATAGAGATGAGAGAGAGGCTAACAGAGATGAGAGAGAGACTGTGTGTGAGAGAGACCGAGAGAGAGGTGAGATGCTAATAGAGATGAGAGAGAGGCTAACAGAGATGAGAGAGAGACTGTGTGTGACAGAGACAGAGAGAGAGAGGTGAGATGCTAATAGAGATGAGAGAGAGGCTAACAGAGATGAGAGAGAGACTGTGTGTGAGAGAGACCGAGAGAGAGGTGAGATGCTAACAGAGATGAGAGAGAGACTGTGTGTGAGAGAGACAGAGAGAGAGGTGACATGCTAATAGAGATGAGAGAGAGACTGTGTGTGAGAGAGACCAAGAGAGAGGTGAGATGCTAATAGAGATGAGAGAGAGACTGTGTGTGAGAGAGACCGAGAGAGAGGTGAGATGCTAATAGAGATGAGAGAGAGATGTGATGCTAACGGAGATGAGAGAGGGACTGTGTGTGAGAGAGACCGAGAGAGAGGTGAGATGCTAATAGAGATGAGAGAGAGAGGCTAACAGAGATGAGAGAGAGACTGTGTGTGAGAGAGACCGAGAGAGAGGTGAGATGCTAATAGAGATGAGAGAGAGGCTAACAGAGATGAGAGAGAGACTGTGTGTGAGAGAGACCGAGAGAGAGGTGAGATGCTAACAGAGATGAGAGAGAGACTGTGTGTGAGAGAGATCGAGAGAGAGGTGAGATGCTAATAGAGATGAGAGAGAGACTGTGTGTGAGAGAGACCAAGAGAGAGGTGAGATGCTAATAGAGATGAGAGAGAGAGGCTAACAGAGATGAGAGAGAGACTGTGTGGGACAGAGACAGAGAGAGAGGTGAGATGCTAACAGAGATGAGAGAGAGACTGTGTGTGAGAGAGACCAAGAGAGAGGTGAGATGCTAACAGAGATGACAGAGAGACTGTGTGTGAGAGAGACAGAGAGAGAGGTGAGATGCTCATAGAGATGAGAGAGAGGCTAACAGAGATGAGAGAGAGACTGCGTGTGAGAGAGACCGAGAGAGAGGTGAGATGCTAATAGAGATGAGAGAGAGATATGATGCTAACGGAGATGAGAGAGGGACTGTGTGTGAGAGAGACCGAGAGAGAGGTGAGATGCTAATAGAGATGAGAGAGAGAGGCTAACAGAGATGAGAGAGAGACTGTGTGTGAGAGAGACCGAGAGAGAGGTGAGATGCTAATAGAGATGAGAGAGAGGCTAACAGAGATGAGAGAGAGACTGTGTGTGAGAGAGACCAAGAGAGAGGTGAGATGCTAATAGAGATGAGAGAGAGACTGTGTGTGAGAGAGACAGAGAGAGAGGTGAGATGCTAACAGAGATGAGAGAGAGACTGTGTGTGAGAGAGACCAAGAGAGAGGTGAGATGCTAACAGAGATGAGAGAGAGACTGTGTGTGAGAGAGACCGAGAGAGAGGTGAGATGCTAATAGAGATGAGAACAGAGATGAGAGAGAGACTGTGTGTGAGAGAGACCGAGAGAGAGGTGAGATGCTAATAGAGATGAGAGAGAGACTGTGTGTGAGAGAGACCGAGAGAGAGGTGAGATGCTAACAGAGATAAGAGAGGCTAACAGAGATGAGAGAGAGACTGTGTGTGAGAGAGACCAAGAGAGAGGTGAGATGCTAATAGAGATGAGAGAGAGAGGCTAACAGAGATGAGAGAGAGACTGTGTGTGAGAGAGACCGAGAGAGAGGTGAGATGCTAATAGAGATGAGAGAGAGACTGTGTGTGAGAGAGACAGAGAGAGGTGAGATGCTAACAGAGATGAGAGAAAGACTGTGTGTGAGAGAGACCGAGAGAGAGGTGAGATGCTAACAGAGATGAGAACAGAGATGAGAGAGAGACTGTGTGTGAGAGAGACCAAGAGAGAGGTGAGATGCTAATAGAGATGAGAACAGAGATGAGAGAGAAACTGTGTGTGAGAGAGACCGAGAGAGAGGTGAGATGCTAACAGGGATGAGAGAGAGACTGTGTGTGAGAGAGACAGAGAGGTGAGATGCTAACAGAGATGAGAGAGAGGCTAACAGAGATGAGAGAGAGACTGTGTGTGAGAGAGACTGAGAGAGAGGTGAGATGCTAATAGAGATGAGAGAGAGAGGCTAACAGAGATGAGAGAGAGACTGTGTGTGAGAGAGACCGAGAGAGAGGTGAGATGCTAACAGAGATGAGAGAGGCTAACAGAGATGAGAGAGAGACTGTGTGTGAGAGAGACCGAGAGAGAGGTGAGATGCTAATAGAGATGAGAGAGAGACTGTGTGTGAGAGAGACCGAGAGAGAGGTGAGATGCTAACAGAGATGAGAGAGAGACTGTGTGTGAGAGAGACCGAGAGAGAGGTGAGATGCTAACAGAGATGAGAGAGAGACTGTGTGTGAGAGAGACCAAGAGAGGTGAGATGCTAATAGAGATGAGAGAGAGGCTAACAGAGATGCGAGAGAGACTGTGTGTGAGAGAGACCGAGAGAGAGGTGAGATGCTAACAGAGATGAGAGAGGCTAACAGAGATGAGAGAGAGACTGTGTGTGAGAGTGACCGAGAGAGAGGTGAGATGCTAATAGAGATGAGAGAGAGACTGTGTGTGAGAGAGACTGAGAGCGAGGTGAGATGCTAATAGAGATGAGAGAGAGAGGCTAACAGAGATGAGAGAGAGACTGTGTGTGAGAGAGACCGAGAGAGAGGTGAGATGCTAACAGAGATGAGAGAGGCTAACAGAGATGAGAGAGAGACTGTGTGTGAGAGAGACCGAGAGAGAGGTGAGATGCTAACAGAGATGAGAGAGGCTAACAGAGATGAGAGAGAGACTGTGTGTGAGAGTGACCGAGAAAGAGGTGAGATGCTAATAGAGATGAGAGAGAGACTGTGTGTGAGAGAGACTGAGAGAGAGGTGAGATGCTAACTAGAGAGATGAGAGAGAGACTGTGTGTGAGAGAGACCGAGAGAGAGGTGAGATGCTGACAGAGATGAGAGAGAGACTGTGTGTGAGAGAGACCAAGAGAGGTGAGATGCTAATAGAGATGAGAGAGAGGCTAACAGAGATGAGAGAGAGACTGTGTGTGAGAGAGACTGTGAGAGAGGTGAGATGCTAATAGAGATGAGAGAGAGAGGCTAACAGAGATGAGAGACAGACTGTGTGTGAGAGAGACCGAGAGAGGTGAGATGCTAACAGAGATGAGAGAGGCTAACAGAGATGAGAGAGAGACTGTGTGTGAGAGTGACCGAGAAAGAGGTGAGATGCTAATAGAGATGAGAGAGAGACTGTGTGTGAGAGAGACCGAGAGAGAGGTGAGATGCTAACAGAGATGAGAGAGAGACTGTGTGTGAGAGAGACCGAGAGAGAGGTGAGATGCTAACAGAGATGAGAGAGAGACTGTGTGTGAGAGAGACCAAGAGAGGTGAGATGCTAATAGAGATGAGAGAGAGGCTAACAGAGATACGAGAGAGACTGTGTGTGAGAGAGACCGAGAGAGAGGTGAGATGCTAATAGAGATGAGAGAGAGATGTGATGCTAACGGAGATGAGAGAGAGAGTGGGAGAGAGACAGAGTGAGAGGGAGATGAGAGAGGGAAAAGATGACAGAGGGAACAGGAACTGCAGGATTGAGATTCCCCTTCTCTTTACTGCCACCTTCAAAATCTCTGTCATGGGGTTTGCATGTACCCACATTAATTTACTCACTGTGTGATGAGGTATGGAGCAGGGTCTGCATGTCCCCGTATTCATTTATTTACTGTGTGATGAGAGATGTCACTGTGGGGTAAACCTAAGAAAGGAAAAGAAGTACAAGTGTAACTGGTTTTAAGGGTGAAACATGCCTCATAGCATTTCTCAAGCACTAATTCACTGTTTTGGCAAATTGATTATGTTAGTTTAGCTACTGCTCTTGTGCTTTCATAAAATATAGAAAAAGAAACTGTCTCAATGAAAGTGGGGTTGAGACATGTATTACAGTTTTTTTTCTGTAGTCCATAAGAAATGTGCCATAAAATCAGGTGCATTCACTGTGAAAACGGTGCCAGGCAAATGCCAGCAGCAGTCCATAAGACATCAGACTGCTACCAAGCTCAGCTGTTTTGGGTGCTAGACATGTTGCTGAGTAACCTGGACCCCGCTTTAATTGAGACATGTATCACAGTTTTTTGTATCCAGTCCAATTGTTACTTTTTTTACTAATAGCTGAATAAAATGCAGTATTTTCTTTAAATAGTACTGAATATGTCTTAATTTAACATATGCTTCAAGTTTTCGCTCATATTTTATGTTTAAATGTGATATTTTACCGTTTTTGTGCAATTTCTTCATTTTTGTAAAGGGTTTCTATGATGACAACCACGACCCGGAAGTACTTTTCTTTTTACTGCTGGCGGAGCACAGGTTTACTGCATAATGTTCAGCTCATAGATATGACAGTTTCCCATTGGAACAAAATCAGAATGCTATCTCTGTCTGCGCTAAGGGATATAGTAATACTAACAAGTTTGCCAAAAATTTCTGGTTTCTGTGATGTCGATGGAGCATCAGACCAGAACATGTGCAAAAGTTGGCACTTGCCAAAATGTTTCCTTCACCATTTAATCAATGTAACGGTTTATCTATAGTTTCAAATCAAGCCAGACTCGGACACAATGAGTCAATACATTTAAATCGTGAATACAAACCCAAGGAATAACGCCCAGATGAACAGAATAATACCACCTTTGTATACAATTTAAGGTTATAAAAACCATGTTGAAAGTACTTTAGACTGTATTCATATAATTTATACATATTATGCTTATTCTACATGTATCTTAATACTACGTCTACCTGAGATTTTGTAGGTAAAAAACCTTGAAAATTCCACAGGGAATTTAGAAGATGTTTAACATGACAGAAGTACTGAAAGGGCTTTGCAACACATACGATATTGGTCTGCTGCACTTCAATAACATATGGGCTAGTCCTCACTTTTGCTAACCCATCACGCTATGTGCATTTA
Organism: Albula glossodonta; assembly: GCA_019788955.1. Lineage (NCBI taxonomy): Eukaryota > Metazoa > Chordata > Actinopteri > Albuliformes > Albulidae > Albula > Albula glossodonta. The sequence continues at coordinate 1,780,768 of JAFBMS010000071.1, read as the reverse complement.
AAGCCAACTTCTAATAAAAAAGGGCGAGAACTTACAAGAGTGGGTGCGACTCTTAGCTGCATTAATTCAAATATTAAATATGCAGTTGTGGTTTCCTGATTCAATATTTTTTTTATTCCAGATTTCATTATGACTTAGGTCCAACTGATTACTAATTAGTGCCCCTACTAGGAAAAACTACAATGCCCATAACCCTTCATATTGTTTTGATAGCAGGAAAACCTCTGGTATGAGCACAATCCTTTGCGGTATGTGTAGTTTTTATTTTCTTAGGAATACATTATTTCGTATGATGTAAACAAGAGTGATTAAACTACATTTCCCAGAAGACACAGCGGTGTATTTGTATCATTGCCTTTAAACCTCGATGACAGCCGGAGGATGGAGGCAGGTAGGAAAGGGGGAAAACAAAATCACTTTATTTTGTCGAAATCCGTCGTACAATTGATTTTGCCAATATGTTATCGCACTGGATTGTCATATTGCTCAGTAATACACTCAGTCATTAATGAAGCTCTCATTTGGCCTTAGCCCGCAATCGGAGAAATTTAAGAGTCATCTTCAAGTTTTCGCATTGTTTCCCAGGCTGGCCCGTGTTGTGCTTGAGAACTGACGAGCTAACGTTAGCTACCAAGAGATTTTGCCCGGCTCTGATTGCGTAGTACAACCGGCAGGTCATTACCTATCAGAGTATTTCGCCAGTCTTTTGGGGAACACATGAATTTATTTTTTGATGCAGCTTTGTCTGATGATGCTAGTTTGCTTCAGAAGTCAACCACTTTTGCTGGTGATAAGATGTCTTGTTAGCATTGGTCAGTAACAACTGTTTTCATTCTGACTCCAATCCAACATACGAGAGTGTTTATGCTGTTGAAGTTATATAGGTAGATAGTTAATGTCAAGTGATTCATACAGCGGATCTCAAGTAGTTAATAAGCAATAGAAGCAGTTTCGACGTCTTTTACTTGAAAGTGAAAGTGATATACCAGAGCAAAGATTCAGTCGCAATAGGTATCAAGTGTCAGAATCGACATTTCGAATTCTGGAACTGTCAGCTGGTTGTATATAGTGACTGAAGCTTAGTATAGAGGAGCATTGTTAATGTTGAATGATGGTATTATGGGGAAAAATTTGTCATTTCATGGACACGAGCTACCATTACAGATAGCACAGGGCTTGTCACTGCGAGTGGAGATCTGAATTTGTCAACAAGCAATGCATCACAGTCAAAAAATAAATTACACTATGAGCTTAAAGGGACAGCTAAACAGGTGAAAACTATAGCCTAAATGTGGAGCCTAGTTTTTATAGCCTAAATATCTATATTACTTCCTTTGGAAATTTTTTCTCTCTCGGTCTTTACACTGATAAAAACCTGAGCTACATCGAACATTAGGCAAAGTAGTAGCACTATTGGTGAATGCAAGAGACAATGACAATAACAAATAATAATGTATAGATATTGTAAACATTTACTTAGAATATCTGTAAATTATAATAATTCATTTTTTGGACGTCTCATGTCATTTTTGCCTTTTTGGTGTGGTTATGAGACAGTGTGAAAACAGCAATTTGTAGAAGGGCAATGTCCAAGTGTGTTGAACTATTTGGCTTTGTCTTCTCAATTTTTTTGTCTTAGCTGTAAATTGTTCATTTAAATTGTTGTTACCCCTCTTGCCACTGTGTGCTTTTTTTCTATGATGAACTTGTACGTTTGTCCTAATAAAAGCAGCTATCAATTAATATATTTATCAATTTTGATTCCATACTTTCCCGTCAAAAGACTATTTTATGCAACAGGTGGAGTCAAACTTAAACTTACTCTCCATATTTACCATCAGGTTAAATGCAGGCTGTGGCTATTTTTACTTAGTGAAATAAAGTAGAACCTCAGAGATATGGAATTTGGAGTGAGAAACTGACAGGTCAGCCAATTCAGAATTAATGTAGCATAGCTAATTACATTACATTACATTAAGGACGTTTGTTAGACGTTCTGATCCAGAGCGACTTACAAGGCAAAGTGCATAAGAATGGTACAAAAAGTGCAAAGATAAACCTAGAGAGAGGTAAAGTCCCAAGTGCCAAAGGTGATAATTAAACCTTATCAAGCTTTTTGTCACCGATGAAAAGAGGTAATCAGTAAATGGAGTCACACTCTACATTGATTCAAAAAAGCAACTTCTATGAATATTAGGCGAAGTAGTAAGTCTAAGTGCTACTGGTGAATTGAAGTCTGAAAAAAATGAAGGACCAGAGAAACAAATATTTTGTAAACACAATAAACAGAGTGTTACTGAAATCTGCTCCTTGGAAAAAGGGAAAATATTGCTCATGAAGAATTGATGAGTGCTTGTTTGAGTAATGGTTATAAAATGTATAGCTACAAATTCACAGTAAATAAAAACACCTCATGCATCCTGTCATTAAGGATTCAGATTTACAATGGTGCAATTAAATGACATGTTCAAAGTAAATAATTCCATTGTAAACCCAGCCAAAAAAGATTCAAGATATACCAGGAAATAACTGCTCTTGGCAGTTTTTCTAGAACGAGTCCTTCCTATATTATACCAGGTTAGATTATACATTAATTTATTTTATATCTGAGGTAAAGATTATCTTTTGGGAGAGTAAGAGAGGTAAAGAAGGTAATAAAGGCTTGCAGCGTTGACTTCATCTAACAAAACAGAGGTGGTTGTTTTCTGTGAGTGTACAGTGGCGTCCACAAGTCTGAGGCTACTTATGGAAGTGCTTCTATTTTGCATTCCTTTATAATTTAATACAACATTTCCACAACAAATTATATAAACAACTTGAGGGAAAAGTTGAATCTTTGAAAAATGTACATGAATTTCTCTGTTTTAGTTTTTGTATGTCCCCCTTTTGTATTAATGACAGTGTGTGCTGGAAATGACATGGACTCCACAAGTTTGGGCAAAACCTGATGATCCATATTATCCCATGATCCTCAAGTGCCCAAAACTTTGTTGGCCTTTAAGCGCCCTCATAAATGTTTTCGATGGTGTCTGACTGGTCAGTGTCACAAATTTGTGACCTAGAAACAGTGCAGAATCTTGAATATTTCCTCTTCAAGGTTTCAAAATCCTAAAACTTTCTGTTTACTTCCAGGTTTACATGAAAACTAATTTGAAAAAAAAATGTAGTCTCATACTTTTGGACCCTACTGTATATGTAAATATTTATGCTGCGTTGTCACTTCTGTGTGCCGTTTCAGTTTTAGCCAAGTATGAAAACCAGATCAATGCATTCTCAGAGTTCCTAGAAGATCTACCAGACACCGATGAGCCTGTATGGATTTTAGGGGCACATTACAATATCAGAACAGGTACTGTGATGTCACTGGATCCCTGACACCTCAGAGGTTTCAAATTTATCATAAAGTTCGGGGGCCTGATAATTGTGGCCTTGTCAAATTTAATACATTTTTAACCTATTGTCCAATAACAGTAAGAGCACAGTGAAACATTTTAACGATGATACAAAAAAAGTGATTGTTTTGTCGTTCTGTGTCACTGCTGTGAAACAGAAGGTGTACGTGCTGTAGAGTTGAAAGGCGTGGTGTTGCCGTAGGCAGCAAATGTCACCTGATTTATGGCCCCTTCCCTGTTCATTTACAGAGAAGTCGGAGCTGCTGTCAGACGTCAGATCACGGCTGTGGTTCACATACAGGAAGAAATTCTCTCCTATTGGTGAGTGCAGTTGCACAAAACATTGAGCCGTTATAAAGACCACACCACAAACCCTATTAGCATTACTAGATTCTTATAAATGTTTATACGGCGCTAGCTAAACTGCTAACAATATATGTGTGGGAGTGAGGGATGTATGATGTGTTTTTTCTTAACCTATAAACATGTAGCATTAAAAAACACACACAAGCAATTGCACTGTTGCCGAGAACCATTGAGCTAGCAGTAGGAGCCATGACGACAATTGTTTTCACATTCTGTCACTCCCATACGTATGATGTCATGCCTCCAGGGGGAGGCAGACTGAGGATACGACATCACTTCTGCCTATGATGTCAGTCCTGTGTATCTGGAGTGACATCACATACATTACTGCTGTGTGTATGTGATGTCACTCCTGTGTGTGTCTCTTATCTCCCTGCGTTCCTCTCTTTTAGGGGGGACGGGCCCTTCGTCAGACGCAGGATGGGGGTGCATGCTACGCTGCGGGCAGATGATCCTAGCCCAAGCCCTGGTTTGCTGGCATCTGGGCCGAGGTGAGAGATGGACCTGTACACCTGCAGACACACACACGCTCTCACTGGATTTCATATGCATATATCATACTCTTATATCTGTGTTTTAACTGTACATTATATAAAATGCTTATTTACAATACTATTGATATGCTTTTGCCACTGTTGAGTAGCACCTGTGTGTGGTGTCGTTAATGGGCAGGCTGGCGTTTGGGGCAGGAGGGCGGTGAACCGGAGGAGTATCAGCGTATCCTGCAATCGTTCTTGGACAGGAAGGACTGCTGCTACTCCATTCATCAAATGGGTGAATAAAATAAGGCGTCCAATCAGATCACCAAACGGATCGTTTCTTCGCGCTTCTCCGAGGCAGCGAATGACCGCAGACTCCCTGTTTCTGTCCCTCTGCAGCTCAGATGGGGGTGGGTGAAGGGAAATCGGTGGGAGAATGGTACGGTCCGAACACGGTCGCCCAAGTACTAAAGTAAGCCGTCTCTGCCTTAGTCATCATCTTAACCTTTGACTTAATCTTCATTTGACTCAGTCCCATGTCTCATTTTGAACTTGATATTTTTTTCTGTGTTTGTTTGTGTCATGCTCTTGAGAATATAGAAAACTAAGTTTTTTTTTTTTTGTCTGAGGTAAAAACTCCTGCAGAGTCAGTTGTCTGGAGGGTCTCCTTTGTTTATGCAATAATATGCGCCATTTTTTCTGTCACCAATTACTCTCCCTCTACCTTCACTGCTGTAGGAAACTTGCGCTGTTTGACGACTGGAACTCCCTGGCGGTGTACGTGTCAATGGACAACACAGTGGTCATCGAGGACATCAGTGAGTCTCTCTCAGATACAGCCAAACAACAGCCCTTAGAAGGAAACTCGGAATGCATCCACGCCCTGGAATTTTACGTAGAGAGGCAATTACAAACAACTATTACAGATATTTCGCAAGAAAACGTTCAAAAATCATAACATCATCTGTGACGTGACTATTTTTGGTTTACTCACTGATGTGTGTCCTTTTATTTTGAGATCTGCTTCATTAACGTATTTAGGGTCTAGGGACAGTGTGTATTAGCCTGGGTACATTCCACAGTTGGATAGCTAAAGAAGAATTCCATCAAAATTAATATCTTGGTCATTAATTTGCGATTTTATCGGATTTCCTGCCCTATGTTAGGAATTAATAGAAAAAGTAGTATTTTGACATATAGAAGTCATAAAACAATAAAAAATCAGTAATGTGTCACAGGAGTGCATGACAGTAAAGAAGTGTTTAGTTTTATTGTAATGGTATTCCCCTTGAAGTTCAACTGCAGTGTCCTCACCTGACAATCAAACTTGAAACTCTACCGACTCACCTGCCAGTCCATACCTGTTCTCACGTCTTCTATAAGGGTTGACCTTTGACCTTTAACCTGTGCACCCGCTTTTCCAGAGAAGCTGTGCCGGCAGTCTAGTATGGGGAGGCTGAGGGCTGCTGCGTGCGGCTGGGGAGAGCCTTTTTGCAGCGCTGACCCTGTGGATACAGGAAGGTCAGAAACAACCGGAAAAAATGTGACCTCTTGTCCGCACCCCCACTCCCAGTCTCACGCCGAGTGGAGGCCCCTACTGTTGATCATCCCGCTCCGTATGGGAATTAACCACATCAACCCTGTTTACATCCAGGCGCTCAAGGTAAAGAGCACACTCTGTCATAACAGGCAATATACCATAAGCTGAACAGACCCTTGTATCCACAGAAATACAACTCTTCAGGACACTGTTCAATTATTATATAACATTTCATTGGACAAGTTTTAGTCACATGGTATTTTGAATCAGCTTTATTAGTCACAGCACTGTTAAACGTTGATAGTCTCATAATTTGTGTGTTGAACTCAGAACAAAACTAAACATACTTATTTTGTCACAGTGCTGGCGATATAGATCTGTTTATTAAGGCTGCCAATCAATTTTTAAAAAAAAGTTGATGGATTTTTTTTGTCATTTGTCGAATTAATTGTTCGGAATCAAATCCATCCTTATTGGGATGAAACCGCATTAATTTTATGGGATGCATGGAGATGGTACCTTGGATCTGCTTGGATCGTAAATTCACATTTCACCGATGCAAGTGTTGTACCATCTTCAGGAATGCTTTAAGATGCCTCAGTCGCTGGGCGTTTTGGGAGGGAAGCCCAACCTGGCCTACTACTTCATCGGGTACATTGGTGAGTGCACTCTGCACGGGAAAGATATGAATGTATTGAACATGTAATATCCCACAATCCTTTGCCCTGATCCACCTCAGTAAATGACGGTAGGATTTGTGCTCGTCCCCCCACCCCCGCAGGTGAGGAGCTGATCTACTTGGACCCTCACACTACACAGGCGGCAGTGGAGTCTGAGCCCGGCGTTGCTGTCGACGACCAGAGCTACCACTGTCAGAGGAGTCCGCGGCGCATGAAGGCCCTGAGCCTGGATCCCTCTGTGGCGCTGGTGAGACTCCGCCTCCCTGGCAGTCAAGCATCCAATCACCTCTCCCCCGCATCACTGAGACACGCCCCCCCTTGTAGTCATGACCACTTGTAGGGGGTCATGTAGCACTGACTTTTTAAATCATTAAGTCATCTGAGTGGTTCATCTCAGTCAGTGTGCTTACTGCATCAGCCAATCCGCACATTGCACATATCTGTATGGATTCTGTTGGAACATGGTGTCCTAAAACATGCCCTATGTAGATTTCTGAGTTGGTGGTAGACAGTTCAATCGGCTGTTTATACCTTGAACAGATTATCAGACAGGAATGTGTGGTGCAGTTTTACATACAAAGCAAAGTTCATTGTTGAGTGCAAAAGCAGCTGCTTGACCGTCAGTCCTTGTGTTTGCGTAAATATGAACAATGAAAGGTTAGGATGTTTACGACATGCTACTGTTAAAAGTAATAAAAGAGCCAGCGAAGCAGGAACCCAAACCTGCACGTGTATTAAAAAGACATTGATCATCTACTTCCTCTGTCCCTCAACCAGGGATTCTTCTGTAAGACCGAGGAGGAATTTGACAGCTGGTGCAGCCTGGTTCAGCAGGTAGGAAGTGATGTCATCAGTGAGCGCATGCAGGCTCTATATTGAGGAGTCCGGGATGAGTGATGTCATTGTCACTGTAGGAGATTCTGAAGAAGAGGAACCTGAGGGTGTTTGAGCTGGTGGAGAAACACCCCCCACACTGGCCTCCCTTCGTTCCTCCAACCAAACCAGAAGTCCAGACCACGGGGGCTGGTAAGAAGTACAGCACTCATGCTTTTTGCCCCAGCGCTAACTTCAGCAGATAAGCTGTCATCACCGTAGATTTTCTATGATAACAGATGGTTAGCTCCATAGTATGAACATCGGACTTATTGTCATTGTACAAATGGATGTAAAACATTTAAACGGTGAATGCATTTTGTGGGTATTCATGCAGGGGAATGACAAATGGCAGTACTGTTAGCGATAGCTGTTCTGTCCTTGTGCCTGTCTTTTCACATATGTTTAGTACCTGTAATATACAGGAACTTCCTTTTACCGTCTGAAACCCCAAGAATGTGGAAGTAGATTGGATGGGAAGGTGGTGCTGACAGTCTGGTTACCATAGAGTAATGGTTCTTAAGTCTGGTCCTCAAACCCACCCCTCTCCGTGTGTGCTGGTCTCCGCCGATCACTTGACAAGTTCAGATTGTTAAACACGTGTATAAGATCTACTCTATAATCGAGTTATAAGATCTATATTTTTTTCCCTTCAATTAATATAAACACAACGCAGCGTTTGGTTCATTGCTATGTGCTTTCTTCTTCATTTCCTCAACATCTGTGAAATGGTCTAGTTTCAGATACCCCATGTCCAAATTTTCACAAATAAAGACTCCACCGATATGTCTTGTGTATGCATATTTATTCGATTAAATGTGCCTTTTATTTAAGCACCTGCATGCATTTTTTGCATGGTAATGGAGTGAATGTTTTCGTGACTAGCGGTATACCTGCTTTAGGATGTGATATACGGACCTGCTTTTCACAAAACGTGGCATAGACTCTCACTGTATTAAATGGGTCTGCTTAAGAGCAGTTAACAGCTTGCTGCGATTCAGCGATTGCAGCTGGGGCTGGAAACAAACCAGCATACATGGGGGGCGCCCAAAGGACATAACTTGAGAACCACTGGCATAGAGAAGCTGTATGGCGATTACCAAGTGAAATCAGGCAACATTATCTGAGGAATTTGATTGGTCTGAATACATATTCAGACCAGTCAAAGGAATGCTTTAATTGGTCTGAATATATCTCAGAGGAAGTTCACCAATTTTTTCCTCTGCTTCGAAACAGAGTTCATCGAATCGACCGACAAGCTGTTTGAATCGGAGGAAGAGTTTGAGATCCTCAACGTTTGATCGGCCTCTCCTGCCCTCGTCTCGCGGAAAAAGGGCGGCGAAGACCGATCGGAGCTACTCTGGGCCAGATTGGCACGGACGCAAAGAGGACGCCGCCACAGAAGTGCCTCAGAACACGCAGACACCAAGCGCAACCCTGCTACCAGAGTGCAAAAACGACTATGATAAATCTAAACTACGCAAAAAAAAAAAAACAGAATTACAGTTAAGAGATGAAATCAAGGACCAGGCTGCACTATAGGAGCGTCTACAGCCTGCAGCCCACAAGGGGCTCATGTAGAGACCTGCCTAAGTCCCCTGCAGTGTTTGCACTTTGTCATACTGTAGCAGGCTGGCTTCACTGTGAGGGACCGTATGGACGGCAGGTATATGTGAAGGTGCACCAATGATTATATCTCTGAAAAAGCCATCACCTCTCGCGCCACAAACTACCTCCTGCCATCAGGAGACTGAAATATGCAGAGACACCTTTCAGTGTTAAACAAACCATCAAAAAAAAAAAAAATAATAATACCACAGGACAACTTGTGTATGAAAAAGTGCCTCATTTAAAGATATATTTATATGTTCTTGAATGGTTAGGTTAAGTTTTCTTCTTGTTAACGGAGGGGTAATGTTTTATGTACCTACCCAGCACACTCATGTAAATATGTCAGTCAATAAAGATATTTAAACGCCTTCTGAGGGCTGAGAGCCAGGGTTTTGTGTCTGGTTACTGTGATCTCTGTGCTAAAGTCGCTAATTGTCACAGCATGGGAAAGAACAGTTTGTTTAGGGTTGAGTGATTAAAGGTAATGTAAATAAAATATTGTAAATACAGAACTCCGTACTCATAGACCAATCACAGACAAGAAAAAGAAGTCCATACTCCTACAATCATCGCAAGCAAGAAATCCCTTCTCAAGCAATTGCCACAAACAGGAAATCCATACTCGCATTATTAGCACAAACAAGACGTTGGTACTCACTCAATTTTAACTATCAACAAGAGCTTGTCCCATTACTCACACTTGAAAATTACACACTTATGGGCACTTGTGTATTTTTGTAACTGGCTATGAGTAAATAAGTAGTAAGTGTTGAGTATCGGTGTTAGGACTGCAAGGGTGAAGGGAACGGTTCAGTATTTACTGGGAAACCCTTTCCGTTCTGTGCTCCCTACATCTAATGATTAATACTTAAGTCATTATTTTGTCCGCATAGGAAGCTAGGTAGACATGCTTGTCACTGATAACATCAAAATGTCCGCTATTTGCACCTGAATGTATTTCTATTGGCCTAACGGTAATTAATGTAAAATATCCATGTACAGGGGGTCCTCGACTTACGAACGAGTTCCGTTCCTACAACTTGTCGTAAGCCGATTTTCGACGTAAGTCGGAATTTATACCGAAATTATACCTAAATTAACACCTTAAGTCACTCACACTGTACACACAACACATGAAGGACATATAAAATACAGTAATTAAATGAAACATTAATAAAACAAAAAAAGAGAGAGAACAGATGCTAGAGAAAGATATTAAAAAATATATTTATTTCTGTGGTCGTATTCACGAACCAAACCACTTCGTGGTTTTTTAGGTAATTTATGGGAGTGCGTCGTAACCCGAGGACCTCCTGTATTCAATATATAACTGATTTCAGGCAGGGTAGTGTGAGGTGCTTAAACCAAGTCATTTTACCGTAATGAAAAAACATAGCTCCATCATGAACAATATCATGCTGTCACAACGTCACTAGTCATGTTTTGATTATGCATAGCTGACACTGGAAGGTTTTATTTGCTAGGCATGTTGGCTATGAAATATCAACACTGTATCGGAATAATACTGAATGAAGATGTTGTGAATATGGTTAATTATGGGATTTACGTTTTGCACGATTTCTCTCTGGAAGGGCAGTAGCATAAAACAGTATTGGTGTGCATTAAGTTTGCTGAGTTCTGGAGTTTTTCGGACATGGGATGCACACTCAGTGGCACAAAAACACACAGGACCCCAAGTGTTGGTAATTGGACATGGTTGAGGTCCATGTACAGTCCATTTATACAAATCAGAAACAAGCCGCTACAGGTATTTCCTGAAGTAGACAATAACACCATATGTGTAAACCATGAAGAACGACAAACATAAAATGTCTTAAAATTAAACATTTTATTTTTCCTTATTACATAGAAATGTACAGCAAATGATGGTTTCAAACGTCTGGTACGCAAAGTGTTTTCCTCACGTAATACATATTTATATATGTGTGTATGTGTATATATTTCCACATATATACACACACTATATTTTTATTTGTCATTGGTCATAAAAATAGAATGGCTTAACAAATTACAAAAAAAAAAAAAAAAAACCTTAATAAAAGCAATATGATCAACGCATAGTTTTATTACCATCAAATGTACAGATCACTTCCCCTACAGATTCATATGCTTCGTTTGTTGCTATACTGTAAATGAGGGGATTCATCGTGGTAAATACTATACTATATAAACACAAACACGGACATGTAAAACGAAAAAAAAAAAAAAAAATTAAACGAGCTGTGCACTGGAGGCTACCACAAAAGAGATAGTCAGTGAACGACATGGTCATCGTTTCAATGGGATCAGAGCAACATATTGGAACAATATATGGTTGGGTGGGCAAGACTGTGAATTCTGTCTGTAATGAAATTTCCGCTCACAGAATTTCATCTTTTTTTATCGTTTCTGTTTCTTTAACCTAATTGTTTCATCTTGTGCTTTTTTTGTGAGCAAGTGAAGCCGCTGACGACGTGCCTTGCGGCTAACACCATTAGCATTAGGGAATTTTTCAGTGCCAGTCTGTGGCAGAGATTTAAATATGGTCGTTAATTCAGACGGTGTTGTGTTCTTATCTACAGTGTACAAGAATAGTCTTACAGAGGTAGAATGGAAGTCTCTTTCCGTATGGGCACTGATGTTCTTCCAGTCTGACACCCAAGTATTGCAAGTGGAAGTGGGTGTTCTTTGACAAACACAAATTAAGTGTGGAGTGTACACCATTAAGGTTCGGTTGAACAAGATTGATTCACAACTAGAAAAGTGCGGGTTTCAAAGGAAAAAACATAGTAGTGGGATAAAGGAGATCTCAAAACCTCAGAGGTTAGGTAAAGCACTGATATTGGCCTTTTGATAGCCAACATTATTCTATTTCATAACGCACACTGGCATTCAATTAAAAAAAAATACTGACTGGTTCAGTCTGGTCACAACCTGCGAGCTTTGAAAATACAAGTGATTTAATCACAGTGGCTTTCATGACGACTGCTGTAATTACTACTTTTATTTTCTATATATAAAAGACACAGTAACAGTTCAGTGCTAATTCAACAGCGGTTTGGTGGACTCTCCGAGGTAGCCATGAAATTTTTCTGATGAAATGTTTGACAGAAAAGGTAAATGGGGAAAAAAGATGTTAGCACCATATCAAGAAGAAGTAGAGCCCACCCCCTCCACCTGCCTACACTAAATTAAAAACGAAAATTAAACCCAGAGATAGCTCATGTTGGCCCCCAGTGCTATGCATTACTGGGATGGAGGGGGCTGGACATGTGTCACTAACCAGCCCCCAGTGACATCACCTGCTCTGGGTCAGTCTTTCTCTGTCTGGGTCAATGTCTCGCACTGCGTCTGCGCACCTATATGTTCTTCATGCAGACTTGGCAGCGGCTAACGCGGGACAGCAGCTGACCCTCTTTCAGCGTTTCGGAGGCTGGCGCACCCAGGAACTCCCGGCCTGTTTCTACGGTCGTCAGCCAGAAGCTGTGCTTGGTGGCAAAGTAGTGACAGGTGCCTCGGGCGCCGTTGCATTCGATGAAGGGTGTGGCGCGGAAATCTTCCAGGCAGGATCCTGGGGAGACCAGAGACTGACCGCCGCCCTCAGCCCCGGCCACTGTGTGCTGAGAACATTCCACATCACACAACTGTGTCAGATTGCTTGCTAACAGTACTAGCACTCACATAGAATCTTATAAACAACATTTTCATTCCTTGCTCCTTAGTACTGCACAGGGTTATATGAACCATGCTCTAACTAGCAGATAGCTATAACTAGACCTTAATAGGTCATTGAAAGGTGATTAACTATTAAACTATGATTGATGCGAAAACCGTAATCCAATGATGGAACATAGTAACTCTTGCCCCTTTTTGGTTCATTAAGCCTTGTCTTTCTTTTACTAATGGTCATGTTTATTAAGGTTTATAACACAGTTTATTTGTATCAGTTATGTATCAGGGAAAAAAAACCGCTATGTGTCATTTTTATGAAGCCTTATGTAGCTCTCATAAACTTCCAACAGTTTGAACACAGCAGCACTGAGTGTCTCACTGTGATCAAGGCCTAGCCAATCAGCAGCAGGGTGTGTCCTTACCATGAGGAAGGAGTAGCCAATCCAGAGGCTTCTCCAGCCAATGGGGCAGGGTGGGATGGTGAGGTCCTGGCTGTGCACAGCCACGGCAGGAGAAGGAGCTTCACACACGGAACAGCGGCTGATGTACTGTGGGATTTGCTGATCTGCCACTGGCATCATGGGAATGGGAGCCGTCGTGGACAGCCAATAAGATTTGTCATTGCGGCTGGCGAAGTAGCAGACCCCGTCGACATTGCAGTACAGGAAGGGCATGGTGCTGAAGCGGGGAAGGCAGGATCCTGCAAGGCCTAGGGAAGGGCAGAGGGTGGGGTTAGAGTTGTGGGCCTAGAGGGCACAGGACGTAGCAGGCCTTCTCTCACAGCCCATGGCTACACCAATGTCCTGTGTGCTCCGGTGGGTGGCATACTCACCCAGGTCCTGGTTGTGAGCCTTCTCCTGGCCTTCCACATACAGCAGACTGTACCCATCCCACAATTGCACCATTCCCGGAGGGCAGGCCGGCACCTGGGTGGACTGACTGTGCTTCACCAGAGTGTAGCCGACGCTCCGGCCCCTACCCGGTAAGCCAGGGGGACCAGGGAGCCCAGGTTTCCCCGGTTTACCTTGGAGACAGAGAGCAGATTCACAATTATTGGATAGCGCCGTTTACACAGTATGTGTGACTAATGCACTAAATCCAGACAACACCCCAATTACTCCAATACCTCCATCCACACTGGAAATCTGCTGTCTGCTGGGTAAGGATATTAAGCTTGTTTAAACAATGCAATATGGCTGCCATATCTTTTTATCAGATACTGTGCTCTAAGTTTGGGGAATGATTACATTGCTTAATCAAGTGACTAGTCTGAGATAAAGCCAGCACAGTGTTTTTTTCCCTGCATTTTGAATGTATAACTCCCTCTGCACCAGCTGGTGTGTTGTGTAGCAAGACCTACACCACGGCAGTATTAATGCCGCCCAGTTCATTCACCTTGACACACTTAAAAAGAGGACAGTGCTCTTCAGAACCGCTCTGGTACCTTGTTCTCCTGGTGATCCAGAGAAGCCAGGGGGTCCGGGGTCTCCAACGGGTCCTGGAGCACCCGGTCCTCCATTTCGTCCAAGTTTACCCGCCGGTCCTCTATCGCCTTTTGCGCCTGACAACCAATCATTTAAATTTGGAAGTTTAAAACATTAATACTTAACCCACCATTCCTTGAAGTCAGTCTTTGATAATTAGGGCAGCACTCAGATTCCAAATCAGGGGTTAGATTCACAGGCAAGACACTGCTGTTGTATCCTTCAGCAAGGCTTTTAACCTGAATTGCTTCAGTATATATCCAGCTCTATAAACAGACAGTAGAATGCAGAACTGTAAACTATGTAACTTGCTTTTTATAAGACCATCTGCTAAACGTGGAACTGTAAAATGTAAATGTATTCCTGTCACCATCTTGGAGACGAGGGAGAAGCATCAATTAGAACGTGTTCAACCTCCATTTTGATTTTCACCCAGTGACTTCCCTGGCCGCTTCCAATCCACTTCTCACCTGGTCGTCCTGGTCCTCCAGGAGGGCCTACAGGCCCCACCTCACCAGTGGTACCTGGATAACCACTGGCACCCTGCTCTCCATGGGGTCTAGCTGTTCTATGGGGAGCTGTAATGCCCGGTGGCCCCTTTGGCCCAGGCCGCCCTGAACCACAAAGAAAATTACAGTGTTTTATTGGAGCTAGTAACTTCATGGGACTAGAGGCCAAGACATGCTGTCCTCTATTAGACTTAACTTACAATCAATAACCAAAAACAATTAACAGCGATTATGATACCAACCAACAAGAATTCCAAAATACAGACACTCAAAATGGAAATGTGATAACTTTTTTATCATATGTTCATGAACAATTTTTAAAGAGTGGTAATATTTTATAACAGTTATAACTGGCGGTTAAAAACCCGACACATGTATGCCATGTGCCCATGTCTTACCCTGTAAACCTTTAGGGCCAGAGCCTCCGTAGTATCCAGGGTCCCCAGGGGGTCCAGCCAGGCCAGGAGCACCAGTGATTCCAGTGTCTCCTCTCTCTCCTGCACCACTCAGACAATCACACATGTAATGTATGAATTAACTATACCAATCACAACATGGCTTTAAAAGATAGGAAATTATCAGAATGACTTCAACTCACTCAACACACAAAATAGATATTCAGCACATTTCATTTCCCCCACCTTTTAACTGAAAACAAAAGTAGAACTGAAGAACCATTGCCATCACTCACCCTTGAAACCTAAACCACCGGGCAGTCCTGGGCCTCCTGGTCTACCACCATCACCAGGTGCACCTGCTTTCCCAGGCAACCCAGAGTACCCTGGATCTCCTGGATCTCCTGGGAGACTACCCAGGCCGGGGGCTCCAGAGGGGCCTGGGGGGCCCTGAGGCCCTGAGAACACACAGGGAGAAGACAAGGGGAGTGAGGCAGCGAAACGCAATGTCCATGAAAAACTGCATTTTGTAATGAGAATGCAGATGTGGGAGGGGTGGGACACCCACCTGGGCCTCCATCAAAGCCTGGCAGACCGGTATCTCCGGGTGGACCTGGGAACACGTTGGGTGAAGCAACCCCCGGGGCGCCGGGGAGACCAGGCAATCCCGCAAGACCCGGGGCACCTGAGAGCCACAGTACACATGTTACACATTACTCTCACTAATTGTAATGTCACACATCAATCATTGTGTTATTCACATGTTACACATTACTCTCACTAATTGTAATGTCACACATCAATCATTGTGTTATTCACATGTTACACATTACTCTCACTAATTGTAATGTCACACATCAATCATTGTGTTATTCACATGTTACACATTACTCTCACTAATTGTAATGTCACACATCAATCATTGTGTTATTCACATGTTACACATTACTCTCACTAATTGTAATGTCACACATCAATCATTGTGTTATTCACATGTTACACAGTCCCCAGTGTTATTGATTATGATGATACACAGTATTACTTGCATGATTAATTGTGATGTTGCACAGCAACACTATTTTCACACAAATTTTACGAATTTCTTTCTAGACTATTATCGTATGCTTATGTTTATGATACCTTTATTTTTTTCTACTAGACAATCCTTATTTTTTAGCTATTATTCCTTTGCTGTTAAGATATGCACCATATTTTGACAGTATTTCAAGCTTTTTGTCAAGCTGTGAAAGTGTGACTTGCTTTTTGTTCAATGATTGGTTCTTAGGAGCTTGACAAGGTTGTTACATTATATATTGTAATATAGTAATTGTCATGTAATTGTTTATATGTAACCCAGAATTATTTAACATATTACATTACTGGTGTGCTAGGTAGTGGTTTTACACATGTATTGCGCATAGATTGGTTTTACACAGAAGCACCTGTAGATGGAAATACTTTAAGATGCACAGGTGAGTCACATGTTTTCTACAACTATCTGATAATACATGTTGTTCGTCTTTACCTGACGCTCCCCTCTCTCCTTTGGCTCCTGGGAAGCCAGGACCACCTGAAATTGTACCTCCTCTCTCTCCCTTTGCACCATTAAATCCCGGGGACCCAGGTCTCCCTGGTCCAGTCACACCTGCAGTGTGTTGTGCAGCAGAGAAGGAAGGGGAAGAGGTGTTGTTGATGGGTTAGAACAACGAACTGAACTTCCACTTTCATGACTTCAACCATTCTGTGTATTGACAATTTTAACTGTGGGATCATCATGTCTGGATAGTCATTGTAAACAAGAAGCTGTCTGGCCAACAAGTTAGTCTCATCTCCATTACCGGCTGGAGATAGTCACCACTAAATATATTATGCTATCTTTCTCTCACCTGGGGTTCCTGGTAGCCCCTTTGGGCCTCCAAGTCCATTGAGTCCGTTGAGTCCTGGTAAGCCAGGTAGACCTGTAAAAAAGGGTGATCACTGAAGCTTTTCAGCACTACACAAACTCTGCATGTTTAAATGTTTCAACAATAAACAATTAACATCCCCTGACAAAACACCGTGATTTTTTTTTTTTTTTTTCAAAACAAACCTCTGTCTCCACTTGCACCAGGAGCACCTGGGGACCCAGGTTTTCCAGCCAGCCCATTCCTTCCTGGATAGCCTGGGAGACCCTTAGCACCAGGAAAACCGGGAGTGCCTGGTGGCATGAGAGAACCATGGAAAGGTCAACAGCATTCACGCAACCTGACACGTCACAAATCGCAAGAGAGATACAGGGGTCCTGATGTGGGGTGTTGCTTTACCCACCGGCTGATCCTGGCTGCCCTGGAGTCCCTGGTTCGCCTTTCTGCCCACCATATCCTGGACCCCCGGGTCTTCCGGCATCTCCTGGCAGACCCAAACCCCCTGATCTCCCTGCATGAGGCATGAATACACCAACCATGAATACAAAGGCTCAACAGGTAAACGTCCTCCAATAAAGGATAAAAAAAATCCTTTAAACATATTTTGACGTGCCTTTTGGAGTTACAGAATGTTCAATTTCTGACTTCTGTTTTTTCTAATTGGACAAGTAAGGTGAAAGTTGTATTTTCAGTG
Organism: Albula glossodonta; assembly: GCA_019788955.1. Lineage (NCBI taxonomy): Eukaryota > Metazoa > Chordata > Actinopteri > Albuliformes > Albulidae > Albula > Albula glossodonta. The sequence continues at coordinate 1,763,169 of JAFBMS010000071.1, read as the reverse complement.
AGTCATTTTCTCCAAAAAAGAAGGAGTACCCTTGCAATACTGCTTCAACAGTGCTGCAGCAACAATTTTCAAGCTTTTTGGTCACTTTATCACAATGCAATATTCAGTACTATACTACAAAAACAATAGTACTAGCATTACAGTAATATACTGCATCATTTAGAGCTGTTTCAAACAATTCAGGTCAAATAATATGTTCTCTTGCTGAGGAAAGAGAAGCCCTCACCTGGGAATCCAGAATCTCCAGCAGCACCTTTAGCACCAGGTGTTCCAGGAAAACCGTAAGAGGCACCTTGCTCACCTACAGAGACAGGAATTCAGTCTGAGCCCTACTGAGCCCCATATCCTGAAATACTAATTATTACAAAAGTGATTACAGTGCAGTGCACACAAGCGCAATACTATTTTTAAGAAATAGCCTTCATTCAGGCTAGCATGCTAATGACAGCTTGTTCCATCAATGCAGGTGCTTACCTTTCTGGCCAGGTGCACCGGCTGATCCTGGGAACCCAGGTGCACCAGGTCCTCCATTGTCACCCTGCAAAGAAGCAGATGATTTCAGTCAGATACAATAGGACCCCCCCCCCCCAATACCCTGTGTGTACCCCTGGGGTTGTCTGTGGGGGGACTGTGCATTTGTGCTACTGTGTGATATGTGTGCTTGTAGGGCTAATACACATCAAAACATTAGCCAGTTTAGCTCTTTCAAAAGCCCCCATGACTTTTCACTTCAGGCTGCACCTCAAGTCAAAATGGTGTGGTAGTACTAGGCACACCTTTGCTCCTGGACCTCCGCCATATCCAGAAGGGCCAGGAGAACCTTTGGGTCCAGGGAAGCCTGGACCTCCGGGCGAGCCAGGGTAGCCAGGGGTTCCAGGCTCTCCCTTCCTTGGTGTGAGTGACCCAGGCAGGCCTGGCAACCCCCGACGACCAGGGGAGCCAGGGAAACCCTTATCACCTGTGAACCGAACAGCAAGAACACAAAATACTAAATACTAATACTTAAATACAGCCACGATATTTTTCTATCTGACCTGATATTGGCCTGGAAATTTTCAGGAAACATAACATATGATATTCACAAAAGCTAATTTTAAGCACATTCTAAGCATTTTTTCATCTGAGGGTAAATCAATTGAAAGGGTGTCTTCATAAATATTTTGGCAAATGGATGGATTATGAGCTTTACATTACTGTATATTGTGTACAAGTTGTCACTAAACTGAAACTGAATTCTGATTTTAGAAATGAATTTTCCCCAATGGTTTGATTATCGTGACAGCATTGATAAATGCATGCATCTTCTTCTGTTTACGTGGTCTAGATTCATATTATACCGTTATACCCTTTATCAAAGTATGGATCGGACTTCATTGTCCACATAAACTCCTACTAGCTACCAGATAAACAATTTTTTAATATTTCATAGGCATGTATGGATTGTCTCATCCTATTATGACTGCACAGGGTTTTGGGCTACAGTTTAGCATGTACCTTTCCATGGTTTAAGAATACTAAACATGGTGTAGTTGTTCATGGTTTTACGGTACCTGCAGGTCCGGGATATCCAGGAGATCCATTCAGACCAGGGTCACCGCGGTCCCCCTTTGCCAGGTAGCCGACTGTGCCTGGTACAGATGGCCGCCCTGGAAATCCAGGGCTCCCAGGATCCCCTGCAACACAGAGAAAATGTTTTAGGTCATTTTTGCACTGCACACGGCATCCTACACTGGAAAGTTACAATTTAATTTGGCAAGGTGCGCTAGTTGTGCTACCTTTTATTCCAGGAGCTCCGGGGCCACCTGGTGCTCCGTCCCTTCCAGAAAACCCTCTTGCACCCTTGGCCCCTGGAGCACCAGAATATCCCGGGGGTCCTGTCACTCCTGGGAATCCTATTGGTCCAGGAAATCCCGGTTCACCTGCCAAGACAAAACTCAAGTTTTTCAGCAGGATTACAGAGACATGAACCCATACTCCTCTGAACAGCCCAAAACTGGAAACTTACTTACTTGAATTTTCCTACTCATAATCAGGTGGATGTACTTAATGATCTCTGTAAGTCACTCTGAATAAGAGCATCTGCTAAATGACTGTACTGTAATGAAATGTAATGTAAACACTCACACAATCACTACACTGGGACCAGATGTATGAATTACCTCTACCTGGCTCTCAGCTGGAAGAATGATAAAATTGTACCTTTCCTTCCGGGGGCCCCGGGAATACCATCTCGTGTTCCAGGACCTGGTGGTCCTTGGGGCCCCACTGATCCAGGTGTTCCAGGTGTTCCAGGCTCTCCTTGTTTGCCTTTGAGACCAGCAGGACTAGGGTATCCAGGATCGCCACGCTCGCCCTTCGCCCCTGGGTACCCTACAGGCACATCATACATTGGTTGGTTAAAAAGAAAAATACTTGAGAAGCAGTGATGTGCTCCCATACTACAGTGCTGGGTCACACTTCCTCTATCATAATGCCACAGTGCAGTGTTTTATTTTTGTTTATTACAGTTGGTTATTTCCTGTTCCTTTGTTAGCTGATATGAACTTGAGCCTCTGGTTTGATTGTTGGTAGCTACTAAACAAGAGCAGCCTACTTAAAAAACAGGTGGCAATTAGCCTACGTTGTAAACCACCCACGGTGTTGACGTGTTCATGGCTCTGAGGTTCTAAGGGTGACTTAAAGAGGGACAAGGCAAAGAATAGCGTTAGACACACAGAGAGAAGGAGAGAGGTTTTTAAATAGACAACTTATCTTACCTGGACCTCCAGCAACACCTTTGGGCCCAGCAAAGCCAACTGCCCCAGGTAGCCCTCCCAAGCCAACACCTCCAGGTTCACCAACCAGGCCTGGAGCTCCTGGGATCCCGTCCACACCACGCTCACCCTTTGCGCCTGGGTAACCATTACGGCCCTCAGCACCTGTGGCCACAGGAAAAACAGCAGTTAGCCAGATTTTCACTGCTGCTGAAGTCTAGAAGTCTGATTACAACATGCACCACTACAGGTTTTAAACTAGGTATGGCTGCCCTAACTACTAATAATGTAATAATGACAGCCTGTGTTAACCTAACTGCCAGACCTGACTGGTCAACCTGATTATCAGTCCTGATTCACTGCAGGTTGTTGTCATCGCTTGCTTTGTCCTAACTTGCTGTCTCATCCTAACTTACTGTCCTGAATGGCATGCTGACTGGTTGTTCTGACTGCCTGTTTTGCAATTGATCAAAAAAACACCAATGTTTGCACTAGGTCAAAAGTGATTGGACGCTTAACGTTAAGGCAGTGCAGGGGTGATACTAACCAGGTCCGCCGGGCAGACCAGGTGTCCCGGGTTGCCCCTTGTCTCCTGGTGGTCCAGGGTAGCCTGGTGGGCCTGGTTCTCCACGTGCAGCTCCGTAAACCTCACCCGGTGCCCCCTTTGCACCATTTAGTCCTGGCAGGCCATCTTTACCCCGCCCTCCAGGTAGCCCATCCCCCCCATCCAGCCCAGGGCCTCCTGGTTCCCCTCTGGCACCAGGGAATCCTAAAAATCAGAAAAGAAAGTTTTAGACGGACAGACCAGAAACTGATCTGTAAAAGACAGGCTAGAAAAAATAGATATCTCATATTCCATTTTAGTGTCATCTGTGTTGTGTAGCGTTCTGTGGTTATGAGGCAAATAATGAGTAAATAAACCCCTGTACAGACTGAAAATATATAAATATCCAGTAACTATAAATGGAGAGTACAACCCAGCCCCAGCGATTTAATTTTTAAAAATACAATTCTATCAGTAGCTAAGCACGTTCAAACCATTGGAACAAGATGCTTTCAACATCAACCATGTTTTCTAAGGAAATCAATATCAGGTTCCGCTGTGCCATTATGGTTGATGGGAAAAGTTCAAGAGAGTGAAGCAGGTTATTACAAATGGGTTGCGCCATAACTCCTAAAGGCCATTGTACCATGCACAATGAATATAAGTCATTAGCCATTTGTGCTAATCACATGGAACATGGTGTGGGTCTAACCTTGAGGTCCAGGTTGTCCTCCGTAGCCAAAGTCTCCTCTTTCACCCTTAGGACCATCAAAGCCGGGTCGTCCCACATTACCTGGGAAACCAGCCTGGCCTTTCGGTCCTAAACCACAGACATGTGTTATTACAGAAATATCTGTCTATAACATGCCATAGGTGCAGTTTGAGAAATTGTTTGCAGAACAATACAGCCGAAATTGCTCACACATTCCTAATACATCTCTTTCAGCTATAGCTTCATAAAACAAAATTAGTGTATGGGTGGAGTTACCGTAGGCTGTAGTGATTCACAAAATATATTCCTCTATTTCTAACTTAGTAATGGGAATGTGTTTACCATCTTTCTGCTGACATAACTTGCTTTTTACAAAATTCTGAAAAAGAACCTGTAGATTATTTAACACTGAGGAAGGTGTACAGTAGCTCAGAAGAGGAGAATCCAAAGGTTTGGTGTTACCTGGAGGTCCTGGATATCCGGGGGGACCGGTATCACCACTCTCTGCTGTGTCACACTTCAGAATTTCACCTGTAATCACCACAACAGTCTTACAGTAGGGGCTTGGGTCACGACCCAGCACTGTGGGTCACACGCTCCACACTGCAGAACCCTCCCCATTACAGTCACAGCCAGTAAAACTCCTCCACTGTTTATGTGTGTTTCAACTTTAAAAAATCATTTTAGAATTTAGGATTTTTATTTTATGATGAGAAGAAGCCAAAAGTGGCCTGTATATGTCATCAACCACAGGAGTAATTTATTTGGGTTTTTGTGATGTTTTAAAAGCGTTTAGTTAATGTTGTTATGATGATTGTGGATTAATATTATTATTCTTTCAAATGATTTCATTATTGTTGGAAGGGGGTTTGTGCTACAACACACTTTTTCTGTTAGCAGCAAAATCAGTAAAACCACGTGTAAACCAGTAAAAACCATGAGTAGCATAAGTAGCAAGGAGCCCTGGTAACACTTGAAACAGCAATGAAAATTTAGCATAGATATAATGAGACATCCAATTGCGATCACAATAGTTAAATTCTTTATTACACAAAAAAATCTCTTGAGCTCTATCATTATAGTTCAGAGGGACAATAGTCCCGGCTCAGCACATTGATTCTGGTGGGACTCAGCACCAGGGCTACATGCTACTTCTCCCATCACTGTCTGTCTTTCCTCTAACACCCCTCTTCCATCTTACCCCCCCCCCTCCAACTTCATCCCCTCCCTCTTCTCACTTTCTCCATCCTCCTTTTCTCCCCCCAAGTTAAAGCACCCAGCAGAGCCATACAATTCACATGCATCAGTACTTCATTTGCTGTAATTCAAAGAAGGATTGGGGGTTACTGATTATTTTTCCACTTTGGGCAGAGTAGGGAGGGCTGTGGGTGATGAGGGGGTAAATTAAGGCTCCACAGCTGTGCCCAAAGAGGAAAGATGAGCAGCTGGTAGCACAGCAGACCCCGTGTAAGAAATTAGGGCACCCTTCTCTCCCCTTCATTCTGTGACAAGCTGTATAGTATCAATAAAGTTTTACCTTCAAGACTGAGAACAATACTTCCAAAGCATGAAGCCCAGAGCCAGCTCAGTCCTGACTGATGATGCCACTGGCTCTAACCAATCTCTAGGCTACTGTTGATGATGTCACTGGCTCTAATCAATCTCTAGGCCACTGTTGATGGTGTCACTAACTCTAATTAATCTCTAATCTACTGTTGATGATGTCACTAGCTCTAATTAATCTCTAGGCTACTGTTGATGATGTCACTGGCTCTAATCAATCTCTAGGCTACTGTTGATGATGCCACTGGCTCTAATTAATCTCTAGGCTACTGTTGATGATGTCACTGGCTCTAATCAATCTCTAGGCTACTGTTGATGATGTAACTAGCTCTAATTAATCTCTAGGCTACTGTTGATGATGTCACTGGCTCTAATTAATCCCTAGGCTACTGTTGATGATGTCACTAGCTCTAATTAATCTCTAGGCTACTGTTGATGATGTCACTGGTTGTAAAGCAGTTTTAAACTGCTGATGATGATGTCACTGGATCAGAAGCATTTGTTGTTAATCAGTGGGATGAATCAGGAAGTTATCAGCTGAACTCTTTTCTAAGAATGTCCAGAAGGGATACTCCATCTGGTGTCATCAGTGAATATTCCATTCCCCTGAAATATTTAATATTGGTAAATTCTATTTCCTGACCCATCACAGCAGTACAGAGTTATGTTAGATCCAGTGATATCAAAAGTAGCAACCATGAGCTTCTATATTACCAGTGGCATTATAAGCAATTGGTGGGCTCTGGGCTACAATAACTGCTCTTTGGAAGCAGCGTTCTCATACAAGGTAACGTAAGATTTAACTCAAATTACATGGACCCTAAGTGTAGTGGATTTGGGTAAGGGTGCTGTCGACCCAAAAAAGTCAAGGGGGAAGGTAGAAGGGTGTTCAAACATGGAGGTTTGACAGAGAAAGGGCTCAACATTCCCGTAGTCTTGGCTGCAGCACTCGGTGTCTCACCTCCCTCAGTGAAAGAGGTCTCATTAACCCCCGCCAGCCCACAACTCCAGCCACCTGCTCAGACAACATGCACAGGAGGGCGAGAGCAGAGCCAGTCATTCACTCCAGAGTCACACATCTACAATAAGCACACGATCAAATTCAAGCCTTTAACCAAGCTCATTCTGCAAAGGAAAAAAAAGCGCTGCTTGGCCTGGGGCACGAATGCAGGATCGAAGAGATTCCTTCCCAAGGGGAGAGAGAGGTGAGAGAGGGAGGGGAGGGCGGCGAGACAAAGCACCATGGACGGTAGTGACTGCTGGTCACACCGAGAGGCCAAATCTGTTTACCATGGAAATAGGGAGGATCTTGAGTTTAGGTACTGAAACCCCCTTCACATCAAACCACACCCAACACACTGTTACCTCTGGCTACCTCAAAAACGACAGCTTTACTTTTCAGTCTGCATGTACAGAATAGCAGGTGTAAAATTACTATTTGCAAGGACAATGTCACCAGTCTAGGTTGCGTTTCGTGGTTTTTGTATCATAACAGTTTTCTAGCTTGACATTTCAAATGTCTTGTGATTTTTAGTTATGATATTTATTTATTTATTTATTTATTCATTTATTTATTGAAGGAAGGATTGTGGACATGATGCAGTACAGCACAGTTTTAAAGGTTTATATTACTACAACAGGAAATACACAGATTGGTTTTATTTAGGTCATGTGGGGCTACTGTTAGTTGAAGGGAACATATATTGGTTGCTAAGGAAGTGGGAAGTTAGATTTAAAAGGAGGTTTGGGTAGTTTTTATTTTTTATTTCAGGTTACCATAATATTTGGTCACTCCTAGTTTTTATCTTAGTTTGAGCACTAGTTTATGATAATAACCTTGGTTGGGGGTAAAATTGTGTCTTTTCAGGTGATGTGAAAAGGGTTTTAGCGTTAGTCTTTTGTACAGACACACCCTGGTCACCCTCATCCCCTGGAATGGACTGATCCTGCTTTTAATGATTAAATTAATAAAGCGAAACACTGAGCTAAGTTAAAGATAACTATAAAATGAACACACAAAACACACACGATCGATTGAGTTTAAAATGTCATTAAAGCTGTGTTGTACCATTTCAGAGAGAAAATTACCACAATCATAACCGATGTGCAGAAAAATTACTTTTGTTATTCTGTTCACACATCAGTAGACACACTTCAGCATGTCTAATGTGTGTTTAATAAAATGTATGGCTTTAGACAGGTAAATAACAGCTTTACTGAGACTTTATAAGTGGCTTTCATTTTGGAAAAGAACATACAGCAGCTACCACACAATTGCATTTATTATAAAGAGATTATAAATAGATTTGGTAGAAATCATTGAATCTTTTAAAGATGTAACATGGGCTTTGTGGGGCGACTTTGTGCTTAGCACAGTTTCATGCACATATTTAATTATTTAGAATGCCTTACTTCTTTTAGATTTGGTTTAGAATTTGAAAAAAAGCAGTTTCCATACAGTTCTTATGGAGACTGAAGATTTTGGAGGAAAGGGAACATTAAGCGTGAAATAATGTAAGATGAAATGAACATTCATTTACATTGGTTTCTGAGAGAAACTGCAACAGCACGCTTGCTAACATACATATATACACATGCACACACACACACTCCCGCACACACACACACACACACACAAATGCTTTCTATCTCACAGCCACACACTTGGTCTAATACATAACCCATGACACACACAGTTTCATACATTACCCATAACACGCACGGTCTCACACATAACCCACAACACGTAAACAAACACATAGCCTTTCACACACCGACACACACACCCTCTCTCTCATGATCACACACATTGTCTCTCTCTCTCACACACACACGTGCACACACATGCACACTTCCCTACCAGGTGTCCCTTGTGGTCCAGGTAATCCAGGAGCGCCATTGATACCAGGCTCTCCAGGAAGTCCACGGGGCCCTACAGAACCTGCGTAACCAATACCAGGCTCTCCCGGCAACCCTGGCTTCCCCTTTGCTCCAGGAATGCCATGGTAACCTCTGTCCCCTGAAACCCCATAACGATTGTCACCCTGCAGGAAGGAAGACGGAGTGAGACAGTGACAGAGACACAGAAAGAGGGTCATCTTTCAAACCTGCATCGGACACCTTTGGGACACTAGCTTATCGCTTACTTTTCTGGTTACTGTCCATGAAAAAGTAATATTCAGGGTGTTTTGGGGTGTACATGGTGAGTTGGTGTGAGAAGACTAATAAAAAAATAATATCCAATAGGTTTAATTACTGATGCATTGAAGGTAGGCCAAGTTGGCATCCTTTGGGGTCATTGCTACTGCTGCCATTTGGTGTGTTCAGGTGGAACCCTGCAGTGTTTTAGGGTGTGCGGCTATTTATAGTCTGCATGCTGAGATTAGAAGTGATAAGAGATGGATTTACAGTTGTTTTGTGTGTCTGTGTGTGTGTGTGTCTGTGTGGGGGGGTGTTTTTGGTTTTTGGGGTACATAGGTATGTGAGAGAGACTCACAGCGATTCCTGGTGTTCCTGGAGTCCCGGGGATTCCATCTCTCCCAGGTCGGCCAGAGTCTCCGGGGGGCCCCCGTGGTCCTGGGTTGCCCCGCTCCCCTTTTATACCCCTGGCTGATGAGACATATGAGTCCCCTTTCTCTCCCTTCCGCCCCGAGAAGCCTGGAGCTCCTGGACCGCCCTGAGGAGGGAAGAGTGAGGGAAACTTTAGAATACCCGACCAGAACGTTCCGACCGGTCAACCCACACATAGCCTCAAACTGTCGCCGGTCGAAGAAAGGACAAAATGCAATTTCAGATACTATTTTCATCTTAGAATGCTTCTCCAAGGGGAACTGGCCAGCTTGCTAAACTAAACTGTGCATACTGCTGACTACGAACCAGCTGCACACCGTCTGACAGCCCTGCTGCTAGCAAATAATTGCACTTATTTTACCCTTAGCTCTCATGAAACGTTTAAGTACAGAGGACAGACAGCAATCTTATCCATATGAACGAATTAGTTTACGTTGCTCTCATGATGCATAATATGCTTCTATCTTGATATTTTCATAATGCAAAGTAATGGTAATTTTTCTGTATCACTGGATACCTTTCTGGTTCTGACTTACGCTTGGACCTGGTGGGCCTGGCAGTCCCTGGGATCCCGTATCTCCTATCTCGCCCTTGCTTCCATAGAATCCAGGTGACCCTGCAACCCCTGGGGGGCCACGGTTTCCGGGCACACCGACCCCTCCGCCCCCATAACAGCCGCAGTCTCCCAGCTCCCCTGCGTGATGGGGACGACAGCAGAAGGGTTACCATGGTGTCACAAAGCCCCACTTCACCTTTGAAAATGGGTTACACATATGGCCAAGGTTCCCATGATGCATGTCTGGCTGGGTGAGGCAACTGTCTTTCAAATTTGCCATAGGCGCATTGATATGGGCGAAACAAGGGTTCCCAAATGTCTATTATAATGCTGCATGGTTAGGGGACTTGACTGAATGCAATTTAGCCCATGTAATAATCCAAGGTCTTGAACGGGCTGAGAATTCGAGCTCTGGGCTAATATTCAATGTATATTGGCCCGGAGCTTGAAAACATTTGTCTATCATTTGCTGAGAAACATTTTCATAAAAGTGTATAGGTCATCCCCCCCTCTAAGATCCAACATGGAGCATAGTCATTCGAGAAAATAAGCAGGATAGCAGGTTTTTCAGACTGTCTTAGGAGGATGCCCATGCCTGTGGAGAATGTGATAGTCGTCTCACTGGCGGTTCATGCTGAAGTGAAATGGGAACGAGGGGAACACATCTCACAGGGGTGTTTGCTGGGTGCACGAGCATTGGTACCTTTTGCCCCTTTGTATCCTGGGGTCCCTGGTAGACCTCTGCCACCTGGCTGGCCCCTGTAGCCTGTTGACCCACCATGGGCACCATTGGTGGGAACTAAAGGCAGAGAGAGAGAGAGAGATGAGAATGTAGGAAAGGAGGGATGAACTTATATCAAATATTTCCAAAATTGTTCAATTCAATTCACAGATGAGGGCCTTACTCCGGGGCCCAACAGCAGTGGTGTTCTTGCTGTGGTGGGACTGGGACTTGAGCAAGCAACCTCAGGGATCCCAGTCATGTACCTTAGCCACTGGACTATAAGCTGCCCCTTAACATGACCTCTTGGGGAAAGACTGACCTGATATCCCGGGGGGCCCTGGTGGCCCCTGGGGACCTGGAGCACCATCACTGCCAGATGGACCAGGTGGCCCATAGCTCGGGATACCTGGCTCTCCCCTCTCCCCCTTTGGCCCAGGGGTGCCTGGGAACCCTGAGTACGTTTGACCTGAGAGAGAGAAAGAGAAACAAAGTGAAAGGGGTGGGTGGGTGTTGGGGGAGGGGCAGGGGGTTAAAGGAAACAGCTCTCAGACCATGTGGATCGTAAGATTGTAAGTTCCTTTTATTTAGGTACTTTACCTGAGTAGAACCCGGGGAGCCCAGGGGGGCCAGGTGGTCCTTGGTAGCCTACCGGCCCTTCATCGCCAGGAGCTCCAGGAGCACCAGGCAGGCCTGGGTCTCCACGGGGACCTTCAGCCAATCACAGGACAGCATGGGTCAAGTGCCAGAAATGACCATTAATGCACTTTTTTTTTTACAAAAACATGATAAATACTAAAATACAAACAATATTTTATGCATTTTATATTGAACTATTATAACTATGAATGATTGTGAATAAAGCAACTTGGAATGGTACAGATAATACTAAAGTACATTTTATACTGTATATAATACACCAATAAATACGCAATGCTATGATAGAAAGTGTCATGTCAGAGGGTGTTTTGGATGTCACGGGTCAGTGTGAGGTAAGGAGAACAAGCAGATACACAAACCTGTAACTCCACCGTAACCTCCGTAACCGTAACCTGTAGGCCCAGGGGGGCCTGGTTCTCCCTGACTTCCCTGAAAATGAAACCGTGAAAGGTTCTCTCACCCAATCAAAACAATCGTCTCACACGCTAATCAAAACACATCCGTACCCGCAGCACAATAAAACCCAAAAGATTTTCTAAATGGATTGGAGGTCATTTATCAAGTTCGAAAACTGCTTGTGGGGACCATATCATGCCAAAAAAAAACCACTATGGGGACATTGGCTCTGGTTTTAGCACACATTTGTGAATCTGTCGATACTCAAGGTGGATGGTTGGTTGGATTACCGTATGGCAAACATTGGCGAAGTTATTTGTCTTAGCAAACAATGTATAATCAACTGATGAAACAGAAACAGGTTTATAAGAACAGAAATAGGTCTATAAGGCAATTTTTTTTACTATCGAGTCATTTTTGGAGTATAGTGCGATGCATCGTTTCTCACCTTGGGCCCAGGGTATCCATCTCTTCCTGGGATCCCAGGGTCACCAGGGTACCCCTATATTGGATTAAAAATATGCACACACTGTCAGTGGTATTTTGGATGGCATTGAAGATCAAACTCAGAATCTCAGAGTTGTAAATGTCCTACCTTAACCCCAGGAGCCCCCTGAGGTCCATCCAAACCAGGGGCGCCCTGAGAACCAAAAGGAAGACAAGCATGTTATCCGAAAGGAAGTCAAACAGGAAGCTAAACGTTTGGTCATTTGGACCAATTGGTCATGCCTGCTTCATTCCGTACGGCCTTTCTTGAGCACTTTTAAAGGTGATGTCATTATATTCCAGTATATATAAGTACTTCTTTCAAAAATTAAGAATTTTTTTGTGAATAAGTACAGTAGAACAGTAGAGGTAAGCACACTCATCAACAATGTGGCACATTGAAAGACAGCGCTTAGCTGCTGGTTTTCATTGCCATTTTCTTTGTGTATCAGCTAGCGCTGTCACGTTTGGGAATTGTGCTACGATTAAATTGTCTCATTAAATAGATTTTGCATTTTCGTATGACCTCTTGCAAAAATGCATTTCTATGGGTGTCTACTCGGAAAATTCAAAGGATTCATAAGATTCATTCGTCATCGTTTGAGTCTCAGTGCTACAACTGTTAGCCCAGGAGCTGTATCAGAGGTGCACTTTTACGCAGGCAATCACAGACACTGACCCTTCCGCCTGGGAGTCCTGGAATTCCTGTCTCACCCCTGTCACCCACACCAAAACCATAGGAGCCCTGCAAACACCAAAAAAACATTGAAACTCACTCCTGAATTTACATTTTTGTTTTTTGCAATGTCTTAAGGATCTAAAAATCTCTCTGGAAGCATTTGAAGCTACATGGGTGCAGTACGGAGAAGGTCAGACAATCTTGAAAGAAAGACAGAAATCAATACAGGATACAACCAGAACTTACCGGAAGCCCAGGGGATCCTGGCCGACCTGGTATCCCCCTGTAACCTGGGTCACCCTGGCAAGAGAGATAGAGAGAGAGAGAAAGAGCAGAATAAAAATAAATAACTATGTCCATACATAAACGAAGGAAAACAGAGAAACGAAAAAGGTGAAGACGTTCAAACAAATTCACAATTTCGTCTTCAGCCTGCACCGCTGATACAACTGTCACCTTAAACATGAGACTTAGAGAGACGCTCTCATCACAACGCTTTCTTACACTCTGACACTGCATGTCAGAATCTTTTTTTTTTACCCATGAGGCCTTGTTCTAGTCTAGGGGGAGGTGTGAAGGTTTACGAACCTCTAACCAATGATTCCCGACATCTACAGGAACACGGGTATTAAACAGAAACGCAGGCTATATGAACACATGAGCAGGGTTTGGTCCTCTTGTCAAATGGTTTGTGTCAGACTTACCCTCTCTCCTTTGAAGTATACGGTCACAGGTGCTCTGAATTCATCTCCTTGCACTCCTACTGGACCAGGGGGGCCCACATTTCCCTACCAAACCAAGCCAACCAAACATGTCACATGACACCCAATCTCAGCAACTCTACACTACTGCAGTTTTTCCAGTGCACTGCATTATTTTATGTTGATTATAATGATATTTAACTTGATGGCCCTTAAGAGGCAACTACTATTGCTGCACAGTTCTGCGTAATCATAAAACTTTTCGATTTTTTTCCCCAGAAGGTTACAAAAAAGTATGTGCAAAGTTTGATGTGGTTAATGTAATATTTCACATATTAATATAATATTTAACTATTATTAAATTAAGTGTGGAAAGGGGTATGTTACCTTTTCTCCTCTTTCTCCTTTGAAACCAATGCCAGATGCTCCCTGTGAAAGACATAGCGACTTAGGGCTCTGTTGCAATGATCTAAATTCATGGCCCAAAATCAAGTGTCTCGTAGTGTCTGGAAGACAAGCTGCAGTGTTTATCTCAAAATGACAGCCACATTATTGCAAAGGGCATATTCAAAATTGCAAAACTACTATAAAACCAGCTTTTACGCTGACATTAATCACATACAGATTTACAAAAAGATAGCACACAAGCTATCCAGTATAATACGGCCTTTTTATCATTGTCTCTTGGACAGGCAAAACAGAGGAGTTTCATTCAGTCTGATTCAATCACAGAATCATGTAGTCATTCAGAAACACCGGGGAGTATTTCAGAAAGAAATTGTGATTGAACGAAAAGAGTGATTCAGTCAGACAGGCTGATTCAGAGTGAATGAGTGACTTAATCAAAGAGAGATTCAGTGATGTGTTTAGTGCTAAAATGGTCAGATGTCAAAATGGTGACAATGTGGTCTTAACGTAAATGCTTTTAGGATGCGGTAGTCAATTTAGTTTTAGTGATTTTACAATAATAATGATACTGCTAATAAGAAATCGAGCAATATGTCCAGATAAAACACATCATGGATTATCGGCAGTGTTGAATCATATATTTCAATGCTCCCCCTGGTGTCAGGATGGAGGTACTACAGGCACTAAATTCATCAATAGGCCACAAGGTGATCTATGTGACAGAAGGTGCTTTTCTCTGCGGTGGCTATTGTGAGCCGATCGCATAACTTACTGTTGGACCTGGAGGCCCGGGAGGACCAGGGGCGCCCTGTGCGAACAGACAGATTCAGCATTTAGTCGATAACCAGAACAAAAACCTATGATCACAATCAGAAGTGACCATTCCTTCCACTGAAAACCAAAAGCTGACAACTTCAAGAGGTGAAGAAGAATAAGAAGTACAAACATTCTCAGGGGAATATACTATTTTAACTAATATAAACCATTCTTTTATCTATACAAAATAAAACAATGGTTGACTTAAAAATATGTCTGACTGTAATGTCATGGATGAAAATGCATAAATAATGACTAGAGCAACTGGCTAGAGAATATAGCACTTACTGGTCTTCCATCAGGACCTCTCAAACCAACAGGACCTTGTGCTCCAGTTGGGCCACTGGGTCCCTAAAACAGACAAGGAAATACATCAAGTGACTGTCCAATAGGAACCTAAACAGGAAATGATGCAAGTCCAGCAAATAATGCCAGGTAAAATGGCAACACTGAATAAGAAAAGGGGAGCTGTTTTATTCTGCTGTGAACATCCAGCAAAAGTATAAATATATATATATATATATATATATATATATATATGTATGTATAAAGTATAAAAGAATAAGTTGCATGATTATTTTTTGTAAATAAATATCAGTAATGTGCGGTTAGGTACATGGTCTGGAAGGCACTAGTAAGACACACCCCTAAAAGACGTTCTGAGCCTCTCTATCAGCATTCGTAACAGCGGCCTCTAGTGGTACACTTTTACGAAAACGCTATCTCTAGCCGTTTTAACGGTTCTTTATTTGTCATGCTTGAAGAACCTTAAAAAGTTCTTTATATGTGCTGATATCTTCAGGCGGCCCCTTACAGAACCTGCAGAATAATATTCTAGATGAGAGATATCTGCATTGAAGAAAAACTTTTAAGGTTCCCCAATGAAAGAAATGAACAACATTTAAAGACCATTTTTTTTCTAAGAGTGATATTGTCTGTGCCTAGAAATGAATGACATTATGTGTAATTGTGTAGACAGTGATGTCCTTTGCGTCCTCTCCCTACCTTGAATGCATTGCCAGGTTAAATTATTTGAGTCATGATGAGAAATTTATGTTGAAAATGTGTATGGTACATCAGCAACTAAGTCATGATGTTGTTGTGTTTAAAGAAATTGATGAAATTTATAGGGCAAGCTGAAAATCCTTGTAATCTAAGATACTACTCAGATATCCATATTGTCTCGTCTTTTAATAGGATGATTAAAACGTGCACTTACAATCAGACCGACCAATCCGGGCAGACCAGCATCTCCCTGCAACCAATGAGACACATACTTGCGTTACATCACTCATGAGGCCAAAGATTTCACAAATGCTGCTGGACGAACACTGTGAAATCCTTGCTTCAGGTGCAGTTACGACGGTATCAGCTGACAGTGTTCATTACTCAGTGACAAGTATGTCATTATTCAAAGCACATACATCAAACATGGGAGGAAAAATTCCTCAGCAGCAAGTGTTTCTTCAAAAAATACATAAAACCAAAAACAATAACGGCGGAAGAGGTCTGAGCTCCACCTTCCTGGCCTTCGTCACAATCCACCCCTCCTTCTCTCCACCACAGGACAGTGAAACTCTACCCATAGGGTGTGTGTATGGAGAGACTGTGTTTAATGTAGATTCAATGCATAGCCAGGAGAGGTGGCTTTACCCTGACGACGTAGCCGAATCCAGCATACACGGGTTCTCCTTTCTGACCCTTCGGCCCAGTCGGACCCTGCGAGCGGACAGGGAAGGGGACGGGAGAGGAGAATGAGGGTTCAAAAAAGAAAAGGATGAGATAGAAGAATAAGAGAGACGGTCTTAGCAATTGATAGGATGATGTAAGCCGCAACTCTTGCAGGGGATACAACCACGTTCCAACAAAGCTGGCTCCTCCCACTCCGGCATTTAAAATGCCCTTGTCGCTACGCCACAACTTCCAGCCCCTGCTGCTATGCCAACAACACTTACACGGAGACCAGAGTTGCCTGGTCCACCATCTGGAGCTCTGTGGCCCGGCTCACCAGCGATGCCATCAACTCCAGAACAGCCTTCCAATCCCGGAGGACCCCTGCCCCCATCCAGTCCTGGAGCGCCCTGTCACAAAAAAACACTATATGTGAGCAGAGGCATCCCACAAATCCCGCTTTCCCCCACCCATCATGCCGCAGGGTTTACGGTACAAGCCCATTTCCTAACTTAACACAGTATTTCCCAGTGATTGGTCGATTGAGTTAGACCACATCTATCAGATACCAGTCAAGCGATATTGCATTAACTGCATAAAAGTTCAGCAAGCATATCTGTTTCTTTTTTGAACGTCCTCTCAGAGATGCAAGGTCTTACGAATTTTCAAAAAGTAGTCGGTCGATGTAGGGTCTATAGCTTAATCATTGCGTTTGCAGATGCTTCGGGAATAAAATGACATTGGACGTTTCCGTTTCTTCACCGTTCTTCGGTTTCGCTGTAGCTGATTTAAAAGCTGCGCAAAGACATGCTCACATCTTTCAGGTCTTGCAGATGATTGGCTGTGAATCAGCTGACATGCACCTTCAGCTGGAAAACAGATTCACTAAGCTACTGTGCAGTAGAAACTTAAGCTACACTGCTTTCAACCCAAAGGGACTCAGCCTGGGTTTGAATGAATCTGAAATACCATCTAGCTTTTCTTTTCAGCAGGGATAGGGAAGGCTATACTCACTGGAACGCCATCAGCCCCTGGAAACCCTGGAACTCCCATAGGGCCCTGTAGGATCATGGCCAAGCAACCGCACATTAATTGCCAACAATTGTAAAAGTGCTGTAATATTGTATAAATATAATACACTTTGTTAAGAGGACTTACCTTGTCGCCTTTTGGTCCCATTGCCCCTCTCAGGCCAGGGTTACCTCTCTCCCCTTTGGGCCCTGAGGGTCCCTGGCTGCCTGGAAGCCCTTCCTGTCCACTTGGCCCAATCGGTCCCACTGACCCTGGCCGGCCCTGTGTAGAGACAGAGGTTGGGGACTTGAACCTGCAACCTCCTAGGTAACCAACCAGGCAATGAGCATAAGATGAATGGAGGATTCTACCGACAGATAATACGTCCAACAGAGAGGAGGGGCCTCAGGGCTGGCCATTTACACATCTCAGGTCATCCTACAGCTAATCATGAGGACCTATCTAAGGACGAACACAGCATGATCAACACATTTTGTTCTGGGGTGGGGGTTGAATCAGTGACCTCTTTTGATTTGTGGAAAACTGAAGCTCACAATAATTCCCAGATAGTGAATCATGGATGTTTCCACATGGGTGTTTCCTAATAAAATCAGGAGGGCAGAACCTATTGGCAAAGTTAACTACTGCACAGTAATCATCCCTAAACAACCCCTAAGATACACATTTACTGAAGGGGAGAAAAGGAATGATTTATGCATTTACTTCCAGCGAATCATCTCCATGGCTGAGATTCAGAACGCCATGGGTGCCTCCGTCCTGCCTACCCCGTTATTAAACAAAGAAGGTGCCAGAATGCTGAGGAAATATTTCCCAGAAGGCACAGCTGTTGATTTGTGAAGTGGGGCAACAAAGGGGTGGGTGAAGGAAACGGCAGCCTCCCGGTATTTGTGAAGAACTCAGATTTAACGACTACAAACACACGAACATGAACATGAATGCTCACATGCGCAAGTTGACTGTGTACATGCGTGCACAAAAATGTCTGCAGGCCTGTGTGCTATGGTCACTCGCCAGGGCTAATATGTTTCTGAGCTAACTATGAACACTTCCCTTTGTTGTTTAATTATTTCATCACCCACCCACAAGATGGATAGATGACACTTTTTTGACAGAGGCACAGAAAACATGGCACCGCCCCCCTGCCCCTCCATGAATGGCTAGACTAAAGGGCTAATGGCCTTATTCGGGGTTTTGTTGTGCTGGAAATATATCACGTTGAGAGACGACATGCAGTTAATAGTTTACATGGTCAGTAGTACTGTTTAGGTAATACAGTTATACGGTGCAGTGCTGTAGATTACATGGGTCAGTGCTGTAGTTTATATGTTGCAGTGCTGTGTTTATGTGGTGCAGCTCAGTAGTTTATATGTTGCAGTGCTGTATTTTATATGGTGCAGCTTTGTAGTTTATATGGTGCAGTGCTGTGTTTATATGGTGCAGTGCTGTGTTTAAATGGTGCAGTGCTGTGTTTATATGTTGCAGTGCTGTGTTTATATGATGCAGTGCTGTGTTTATATGGTGCAGTGCTGTGTTTATATGTTGCAGTGCTGTGTTTATATGATGCAGTGCTGTGTTTATATGGTGCAGTGCTGTGTTTATGTAGTGCAGTGCTGTGTTTATATGGTGCAGTGCTGTGTTTATATGGTGCAGTGCTGTGTTTATGTAGTGCAGTGCTGTGTTTATATGGTGCAGTGCTGTGTTTATGTAGTGCAGTGCTGTGTTTATATGGTGCAGTGCTGTGTTTATGTAGTGCAGTGCTGTGTTTATATGGTGCAGTGCTGTGTTTATATGATGCAGTGCTGTGTTTATATGGTGCAGTGCTGTAGTTTATATGGTGCAGTGCTGTGTTTATATGGTGCAGTGCTGTAGTTTATATGGTGCAGCTTTGTAGTTTATATGGTGCAGTGCTGTGTTCATGTCGTGCAGTGCTGTGTTTATATGGTGCAGTGCTGTGTTTATATGATACAGTTCTGTAGTTTATATGGTGCATTGAGGTGCTATAGTTTATAACTATAGCAGGAAAGAGCAGAGAAGAATAATATTGGAACAGCCACAGACTCAGACTTTTATATAATGAACTTCAGTATGGAGGTTATTTTCACGATTAATTTAGCGAACAGAGGCAGGTGGATACAAGCCAAAGGTTTAACTCACACGGACGCTCGAAGGCATTTAATCTCGGGTTGAGTTATTAATGCATGGGAACCGTCTCAGGGCTTTGTGAAGGAGGCAGAGACTCCGAGATCCGTCACGACCAAACAGGGCGTTGTGACAGATTCACCGTGACAAATTCGCCGTGGCTGAACAGACATTCCGGCCTGTTCATTCTCCGATACCTCGTACTGTAAAGCTCGCACATATTTCCTCCCCCTGAGTCAAACTGATTTAAGAGCGGCCTTTGTTTGTTCTGTTGCAGTGAAACCATGTTCAGAGCTCTGTCTTTCCCACAACATGCTCACACTGAGCCCACAGGCTAAAAGCACCAACACTGTTACCCAGAAATGTATATTTCACCCTCTATTTTGCTATTAAATGCCTGTTTGAATGTATATACTCAGTCCTTATTAGGTGCAATAATTTTGTAAGCAGTACCTCCTGCATATATTCCACCAAAGCCACAAATGTAGCCATTATCTGACTTTTCCCAAGAACTGCCGAAAATATATTTTCTAAGGGAAGCTATTTGATTTCTTTTTTGAAAGCAAAAATGCTGTGTGTCCATGTCGATTCAGTTGTGCGCACAAATTATGTAAGTATGTGGGGCAGGTGTTTGGACCAGGGAAGGGGGTCCGGGGTTGCTTGTATCTGTGAGCTGATTGGGTGAAACGTTGTGTGGAAATTGCCCGAGAAAATGAGCACAGGGGTGAATTATCAACTACTGGAAGCTGAAATTCCCTCACATTTCACTGCACAGTCAGTCATAATTGTATAGGATAACAGGTAATGGCCTTTCACTGCATAATCAGTCATACGTTAGCAGGAACATGCCTTCTGCTTCTTGTTGGATAAACTGATGGTTAAGGTCTCTAAACGTGTGATATGAAGGCCTGTCAAGGATAAAAAAAAAAAACTCCTCCTGACAGGTGGCCTTTTTCTTGCCGGTGGAGACGTTCTCGGGGCTCAATTAAGCTGTCTAATTAAGGCCTATTATTGGTAGCCGGAGGCATCAAACACGGATAGGGAGGGATTCTTTGAGGATGGGGGAATTACACAGCTGTCAAACTGAACTGGGGGCGGGGGGGGGGGGCAACTTGGCATGCCAGAGTTTCATTACTGATAAAGTGCAGAAAACATAATTTGAACGTCAACGGGACGTTCTTTAAAAAAAGGCTTTTTCATTAGTTGCATAAAAACCGACGTCAAAGAGTACTTTGAAACACCCTAATCAATGCAACATCAATACTATAATCAATTAATCAGCACAACGTACGATTCTCCATCCCGACCAAACTGTGAACCGTCAGCTGGCAGTGTGGGCAGTGGAAATGGGCCAGCATTCTTTTCCCGGGTGAAGCACTGCTGTTTTAAATGTAAGAAAAGGTACTTCATTTGAAGTCACTTGATTAATTCACTGGCTAAACAGAAAACAGCTTCTTTAGGTTCTAAGCTGTTTTAAAACAGCTCATTCATAAAGTATGCAGTCAGGTGGTGGGCACTCAAACACACACTGTTGCTCTGGAGATTGCAGTTTAACTCCGGCTTGTGCCATTTGTTGCATCTGCAACAGCAGGGCATAGCTGGCTTCATTCTCCCAAGATTCCACTGGTTACTGCTAAATCAAATCTAGGAAGCAGAGCTCTTAGCACAGAAATTACCCACAAGCTACCGGTTATTGTCAAAGAGCAACATGACATAAAAGAACGTAACAAGAGATAAGTCTATATGATAAATCGAGTTAAATGAAGATAAAAATGCCCTAAATAACAAATGGCATCTGAAAACATCAAACTCAATCCAGTTCTACGCCCCTTATGAAAACAAAGCAACCAGTCCCAGTTCCAATCCCAATCTTTTCATCAGATTTCAGGTGAGGCTGACCAGACGTCCATAATCTCCAGGGACAGTCCCACATTTTGGAAAAATGTCCCTGGCTGGAGCTGTCCCACATTTCTGCTGTACATTCAGAACCGCCCACAAAATGATGTTATCGTGTTATCAAATGTTCTTGTGACTGGGAAGATAATTAAATACATTTTACCGAACCATTGTAGTTTGTAGCTCCTTTTATAATTGCAGTACACATTGTCAACACAGGGTGGCGCTGACAACTGCAAGACCTTGTAATTCGCTGATAGGCACGGCATATGTTAATGTCTTGGGTGCTGTATTTCCACAGCACATAAATATTGACAAACAAAACCATCAATATTAGAAATATTAATATTAAAAACAATTGTGCAACGATGATATTTTCAATGCAAAAAACAATAATCACGCGATGGTTGAGATACCCTAATAGCGCCAATGTCCCTCAGCCTAGGAAATTCAGATGGTGTATCCTTATATTATTGTAATAAGATTTGTTATTATCCCGTAGGTCTTTGTCAGAATGATGAAGACTTCTCGATCAAAATGTTAATTACCATGTCGGTAAATACAATTATCATTTTATTTGGTATGTAAGGAGCATGAGCTTTTATTCTTTGTTTCCCCCTGTATTTTTATGCTACCTCACAAAACTGATCATATATCTTACTCAGTCATTTCTATCTCTATCAATGAGCGCTCAAAGTGACAGAAACACATTTTTTACTTGTGTATGGTCCAAAGGTCCAATTATAATGGAGCAAAGTCTCTGTAGAGAAAACAGACGTTTATAAAATAGCTCCAGATGTCGTCTAACGACACCTCACCAGAGAGGACCAGACACATTCAGCGTTACTGGACATCAGCTAAAAATGAAAACGTACCTTCTGAGACCGGATTAACCTTTATATATGACACTCCAACGGTAGAGTTAATTACGAACTTAAATGCGTTTCATCCTCGCCATAAAATGGTGCCAAAGGCAAAGTTTCCGTCGACGTAATATAAACACCAGAGCAGATCAAAAGAATCCTCACAGCTTGTTGTCATAATTACTGAAATAATAGCTGCAAATTCCATGCCTCTTGGTGGAAAGGCATCTTTTCACTTAATTACATTAGATTTCACCATTTTTTTATGTTTGTCTCTTGGAAAAACCACTGCGTAATTGACTGGGAATAGGTGAGTTGTAGTGTAAAGGATTAAAACTTCAGAGTTCTGGAAAGAGAGGAAACAACAAAAATCTATCTCACAGGAGAACTGGCTGATGTTCACCAGCAGAGGGCAGTAACACTTTCTGATTAAATATGTTTTACAATCCAAAATTCACTGAGCTTCGGATGCCGCTACTGTGAGCACTACGCCCAGGGATGAGAATGATATTGTTACAGATCACAGACGGAAAAAAACGTAAAAAAAGTGTGAAAGTTGAAATTTTACGCTTGATTCGAATATATTCTGCTAACCTGTGACATACGGACAAGCAAGGGGGAACATTCTTTTCACAGAACGCAGATCCACCACCACCATGAAAACTGGATAAAAGATCAGCTAGCTCCGCTGAACGGGACATTGTGCCACAACCTGGGCATGGCAGCCTGGCATTTACATGAATGGGCAAAACTATTTTTTAAAAGATTATTCTTTTGGGATTTTTCCATTTTATTTGACAGTTGCAGTAGAGAGACAGACAAGAAATGCAGGGGGTAGAGAGAGAGAGAGAGAGAGAGAGGGGAGGACATGCAGCAAAGGGCCAAGGCTGGATTTAAACCTGCACCCCTGCAGTAAGGCCTTGGTTTTATGGGGCATGCACTGCACCGGATGAGCTAGCGGGGCGCACCAGGCCAAAACGATTTAAAAAATCGAAATTGTGGTGTAGTGCAGCTATGGCTTCTCTGGAACATCTGTGAGTTTGATCGGTGAAGCGGTGAGTTAACGGTAAAAAAGAAAAAACATGACAATCTCCCTGTTCAGTGCAACAACAACAACTGACTGGTGCATTTTGGGGTTGTTTTCATGTTGTTGTCGATTGTAAAAGAAATAGTGTCCAATAGACCGATGGAAGTGGCTTGAAGACTTGACTTGAAGATTTGGGCAACTTCCTGCATATATATGGGATGAGTCCACCTTGTACCCTGTTTGGATTTTGATAGTAGTCTTGCCCTTGCGACATTACATTTTTATACGTAATACACAAATATGCACCTTTGCTAGAACCTATTGCTTTGGCAGAGAGCCCACTAATGGACACACCTTAGCTTTTCAGGGGAGCATCGAAATTGCAGTCATGTGAGTCTGCGTCTCTTAATTGAGGTGCCAGTTTTCCTGTGGTTTATTCCTAACAATCTGGCCTAGCTTTCGACTAAATGGCTCCAGCATGGCGCACTGGATCGCAGTGGGTCTCTCCTGCTTGTATTAACCACGTTTTTCCACCGTCCCTCTGTATTGGGACACATGGAATGAATGCGATTTCATTAAGCAGATCAGGAACCGCTCAGAGCTCCTGCATGGAATTCTGGGACAGCGTAAAAAAAACTTTGACCCTTGAAAGGTATAACCCAAAATTAGCCATGCTCAGGCTACAGGAAGGGGGCCATGTCACACAAGTAAACAGGAAAAGTTAGCTACCTTACACCAACTAAGTATGGAAATGTATTCTAAACCCATGGTGAAGAAAGGAGGTACAGTCTACAGTGTGATGTACAGGAGAAGGAATAAACTGCCTGTGGGGGGAAAATATATCACTTTACTCTTTGCCAGAGGTTCCCCCTGTTTCCCTGTCTGAACAGGTAGAGCAGGACACCTCTTATTGTTCCTGTCCCTTTTACTGTGCCCCCCGAGCAACATATCAGCATTTGCACCTGAAAGTGAAGACCACGCTTTGCATTCTGGGAAACGGCACTGCAGGGCACAAAGTGCCCCCCCTCCAACAAGGAGCGGAAGGAATGTGGCCCGCCGTCAGCGGCGTTTGCGCTCAGCCCCGTGTGCGCGTGCGAGGTGTGCTAATGGAGATGCCTGTCACCCTGTCCGTGGGTAAGAATGACGGGCACATGTGGGCATGGTGAAGAGAGAGTAGAGAGAAGGAGCTCTGTTTGGTGGGTGCGTTACTTACCCTGCTGCCCTTTTCTGGGTTACACTGGCATCCCTCAGTACACTCCTTTCCAATGCATGGGTCTGACTGCTGCAGAGAGAGAGAGAGAGAGAGAGAGAGAGAGAGAGAGAGAGAGACAGAGAGAGAGAGAGAGAGAGAGAGAGGGGGGGGGAGGGAGGGAGGGAGGGAAAAGAGAGGGAGAAAGCTTAATCAATCATCAACTCAGTACAGTGCTGGGGAAGCCTGGCCCCACCGCCCCATTCTCTATCAATGCGAGCCAGCGCTCATTTTACAACTGTATTTTAGAGGTCTGAAAAGAGATGACAAAGGCCAATATGCTGTCTCCACCTTGTTGGGGTACTGAGGTGTCAGGTGACATGTGACAGCTCAGAGTCACACGCACAAGGTAGGGCCTACAGGGGGCCCGTGCCAAACAACAAGATCGAATTCCACGGGAAAATCACAACGGCCGCCTCCTCACTCTGCTCTCTAACGCCAGCTCCTTCCCCTGACCCTCAGGAGGAAGAGCCAATCAGCGTGGAGCCAGAATGACACTAGAGCCAATCATACGCTGTCGTAAATTCCCTTTACTTAGGGGGGACCTGCTGCGCAAAGCTGCCGACAAGTGGGGGGAGGTAAGTGATTTCATTGAATACTCCCCTGTTCTGCAGCTTACACCTGCATACAAGGGGGAGAAAGTGAATGGCAGAATGGTTTATGAGACCTCATTAAAGCAGTCCACTTGAACACAGGGGTTACAGGGTCAAGCTGAGTACAATCACCTCAGCTTCGGCATGCTCAGTTGCGACCACTGGTCGGACAGCCAGGGGTATTAAGATAATTAAGGTGCCCGGTAACTACAGTACAGTCAATGAAGCCGATCAACCTGTCACTTTCTCATGTGCAGGTACCAGCGTGCACATGCACTGTGGATTGTGTGTTAAGCGGTAGCGAATATATGGGAAGGAATTCAGGTCGTTAGCAATGCTCCGGCTAACAACCTGAATATATAGGACATGTTCACACCGCCTCTGACAGGAGCCAATGAGCAGTGTAATTCCATTGACCTCTGGACCCGTTCTTCTCGGGTAACGTGAGAGAAGGATATGGTAGGAGAGGACAGGAGAAAGGGGAGAAAAGGAGGTGCCAATCGATGCTGTCAGCCCTGTTCTTTCTTTCTCACACTACCTCACCCTCCCCCAGTCCATCCATCCAATGAAATTCAAAGGGCGAGAGAACAGAGTGAGCATATTTTCGTATATTTGCCCTGTATATTTTTCAGTTACATGAAATATACGTATTACACACAGGCTTAATTGAATGTGTAAATATAATGTAAATCGTACGATTAATCTTTTGATTGACATTTTCAGGGCTACTCATGAAACTGTCCAGCATCTCTGTGTCTTCTAATTTATGTATTATGTTATGTATTAATATGTTGGGAGTGTCCATGTTTTTCTCTCAATAATGGTGGTTTCATTTTTAAATTAGATGATTTGGAAACAGCAAATGGCTGCAGGTGATTCTTGTGTTATAGGAACTTTTTGAGGGGTACAACATGTATGAGATAACAGACACACACACACACACACACACACACACAAATGCACATGCACACACACACATATTTGCATGTATGCACACATGCACATAAGGGCACACACAAATGCAAACATACATAGGTGCATGCACGCACGCACACATCCACAAACACACACCTATACACACACACATACACACATGCATAACTGCAGACACAGCAGTGGCAGGTGAGGACTTGGCTTTGATGAAAGCTGAATGGAGATTTATTCAGGTTTCCTGCTCACTAAAGCCGAAAACAGCAGTTCTTATATTCTGCTTATAGGAAATCTATATGCTCCACTGCCTAAAGGTGGGCAAGCACAAAGGTCCAGTCTATTGTCAGTTTGTAAAAGGACATTCTTGGTTCATAGAACCTCTACCTTTTTCAAGGTGTTACGTTACGAGAGAAAATCCCTCAAAAGGCTCCGAGATTGCCTGAAACGTGACCATTTAAGCAGCTGCTTTTTTGTCTGTGGAGGTGTGGCAGTCAAGGACGCAGAGAGCCAATAGAAAATGATTAAACAGCATCCTGTCCAATCCTGTGCCTGGAGAGGGATGACTGGGCAGGTCCTTTAGTTACAATTATCATTACATGTAATGTACAATAATACAACACCATATTAATACAGTTGCAACTGTACAGTAGATCCCTGAGTTTATACCTCCGAAAACAAACATTAAATCTCTTCAAGCCAAAGCTGAGATATTTCCCTTTCCAAAAAAGGCTTTGGGTTATGATTGACACTCTGTAATCATACTGTAACATCGTCACGATATGCCAGCCACATCCAAATACGAAGCTCCAGTCTCGATACAGCCAGGACGCAGTTATTGCCTGGACAGGTCGATCCTCAATCAGTCAAACTCCAGTCGTTTCCCCGGCGAGCATATGACACGAGCGGTTTTAGAACGGTGACCGGAGGCGATGTCGTTTTTCTGACTTCCCTGACAACTTAAGAGCTATTCCGAGAGCACCTGCAGCGATGGACCGCTGTAAAACGAGATATATGAAACAAATAAAACATTGTCAGTCAGGTAGAGGCAGGCTGCCCTCAGGCCTTCGCTACGCTGCAGGGTACGGGGAACGGGGGACAGGAGCAGGTGAAGGTAGACTCAGATATAGCCTTGGGCTTCTCACCTGCCCTGCTAACATACTGCACTTTTCCTACCAGTGGGAACGATAGTCACAATTTTCCATCGTTTGGCCTAACCACATTCAACACTGTGCTGCACAGGTCTATGAAATATTCAAATTTCCACCCCGCTCCTCCAGGGTAAGCCGATACAAGATGGGGCAGGATTGGGAGGTTATTCTGAGGAGGGGGCATATCGAAAAATAATCCCTCCTCATCCATCACCGCTTTCTGACACACCTTCCCAAGGAGTTCAAATGTTATCATTGTATTATTTCAAAATGCAAAGAGCCTGTTCCATATTGTGTATACTTTGTCTCATTGAAAGAACTGACCCCTAGTCCTCAAATACTCATCACTGTCAGGACAGGCCTGAACACATTGGGGGGAATAAGGGAAACATATTCTAACCACTAAATGGATGTCATTCAAAGCCCCTTTAGTGCACAATATTCAAATTTCTGCCATTTTCCTGCAAGGAAAAGCAAAGCATGATGGGACAAGATTAGGCGTTATTATGGGGGATTATAATAATAAATACCACTGTCCCCCACCCATACCCTCAACAGTCATTATTTTTCACTACCTGTAGGGCTTGTGAAATTTGAAAAAAAAAAATCTTGAGTTACAGTAAGAAAATGGGGCACACCAGGGCCTACAGATTTCCCTCTTATTCTCTTTCATCTCACGTCATCGCTGTCTATCACAGTCAATGCACACCCCAAAAAATATCTCAGCGAAGTGATCTGTCCTCTCTGTATTTTCTGGAAAGCAGCAGCAGTTCGATCTAAGTGAAAGCCCCAGATACCCTGCTCTGTCTGTGGTATAAATCTGCAGGTCATTTTACCGTATGCACAGTATACATGCCCACATGTTTTAGTTCTATGTAATGTTTACATGCTGAACAGTGTAATCTGGAGGAATGTCTAAAGGTGCAGCCTGAAGGTTCCGCCATATTGGCTAACCCAGCTGCTCTTCACAAACGACTGCGGGAGTTAGCAAGGCATGGTGTTTAGCATCACGGCCATGTCAGCTTGGAAAGCAATACGCGCACAGAAATGAAGGGGGGGGGTGATTCTTATTGTATCCTTTAGGTAGGTACTTAACCTGAATTACTCTAGTAAATACCCAGCTGTATCCTAGTATAGCAGCTTAAGTCTCTCCGGATCGCCCATCCCCAGACGTCTAATCCAGGTGTGCTCTCCGAGCACAGTTGACAAATTAAACAGGACCAGGTGTGGGCGAGAAGGGAGCTACAGTAAGTAAAGAAAAGAAACCAGGTATCCAGGTTTGTGGATAATTCACTATTGTATCCAAATGACTCATAATAAGGCA
Organism: Albula glossodonta; assembly: GCA_019788955.1. Classification (NCBI taxonomy): domain Eukaryota; kingdom Metazoa; phylum Chordata; class Actinopteri; order Albuliformes; family Albulidae; genus Albula; species Albula glossodonta. The sequence continues at coordinate 1,734,732 of JAFBMS010000071.1, read as the reverse complement.
CTGTATTGATGTCAAATGCAAGACTTGCCCTGTTGAATCAGTATGGCGAGGTTCCTCCCTAGTGCATTTTTCATAGCTTTCCCTTACTTAATAATTTTCTGTGGCTGTTGTACAATAAACTCTTACTTTGCATGATCAGATTTACATGATGTAGCCTAGAGTCATCTCTGACCTGGACTAAACCGACCCCCGCCGCCCCCCTCCACCCAATTAGGTGACATTTACCTTCAGGGTGCACTTATAAGATTTGTAAACCCTCTAGTTGTCTGTTTGCTCTGAGGAGTTTTGTTTAGCACGCTTCATTTCAGAGGGAATTTTAGAACCAGTTAGTTACTCCAGCTGTCAGGTTAACCTGCGGCGGCCCAGCTTCCTTCGACAGCATGAGAGAGGACCATTGTTTACTGCCGTCATTGACCTGGTGTGGCTTAACCTAGCTCTGCCCTATGCAGCTGCAAGACCTGTAAAAAATCACTTCTGAAGACCGCTATTTGTCAGTGGGAGGGAGAGGCTCTTAACCTGCGCTAAACACCACTTTAGCGGATATTACGATGCTTCTTCTCATCCCCCCACTGCTAAAAGTCTTTTACTGAGGATTTACAGATGTTCACAGAGCACAGGCCTGCGGATGACTGGGAGGCCTATTACTAACCCCTCACATCAACTACACTTCACTTTCGCTGCGCAAAGAGTCCTCACACATTCTGTTTTCACTTTGTTCGTGGTGCGGACAGAAGCGATGCTAACCAGCATCGTATTCAACCATATACACCGCGTACGGCTCATCAGATGGACCAACCAAGACAAACGGGCTGACAGGGAGGAGACATTCCGCTGAGACCTGCAGACTGAAACAGTACACGGTGAACACATTCTGCACGCTATAAAAAATAAAACTATTGGATAAGCACTTTTATGCTCTGAGAAGAAAAAGACTTACGCCTCTCTGTCTAGTCTTGAGCAGGTGATGACGCTGCTGTCGATGGGGTCACCTGACGTTCACCTGACTGCAGGTGCTATGAATGTTCAGCTGCTTCCATTCACCACCTTTTCCCGCTCTGTACCAGGTGACCCACCTAATCTGAACCGGAGTCTGTACTCTCACCTGAAGAGATGTCGTTCCCTCGCCTGCTCCCCCTTTTCTATCAAAACAGCCATGATACACTGACTTTCTGGAAATTACACTTGAGTCTTTGCCAACTGAACCCTAGGGTGTGCCATAATTGTGTTATTAAATATGTGTTATTGGTGATAATCAGACTCACAAAATGAGGAATTATGGAAACCTTACATCATAACCTACATAAACTCAATTTTTTCTTAGTACAAGTAAATAAGCACTGAGAATTTTTTTAGTATCAAGGGGTTTGGCAAAAACAGTCAAACTATTTGTAAGCTGTCATCATTAGGGAATCGTAGGACTGTTTACAAACCTTACTGCAAGAAATCACTGTACTTATTATTATAGAACCAATAGGGGCTGTAGTTCCCCCGGTTCCTCAATGCAAAGGAAGCACCTAGTGTTTCCTAAGCGTGATGATGGGGACACTGTGCAGTAGGAGACACCTCAAGCTGAGGTCCATTCAATCAGGTCTGTATTAACAATCCAGCGACCAAATCTTCCCCTAAATTTGTTACCTTAATAATTCCCTATCGCTTCACCTCAGCAGATACATGGCGAGCATTGTGTTGAAAAATGGCTTCCCTGCACCAGGTCAGGATTTACATTCTAAACAGGACAGATTGAAGGAGCTATATAGATGTGATTCACTTTCACTGTTTGTTTTTAATTGGATTCATTCTTACAGTGGGAATGCGCCAGGTGCGATCCAGGTGAACACTGCATCAACATGCCCACCTGGGCCTGCACCTACCTGTCACTCCAATACCTGCTTGCTGTGGTCATGACCCAGCCGCGGGTTCAATGACCTCCTGTTCAGCTACCGTTGTCAGCTTATAGTGATCTCTGGGTGCTACCACATATCATAGCTGTTTCACCTTCCGCGTGACATCAGTTCTGTCCTTCTTCTCTCTGTCTGTATCACTTTCCCTCTCTCTTTCTGTCTCCTTCCCTCTCTTCCTCTTGCTCTCTCCCCCCTCTTGCACTAATGTGTATGTTTCCCTTTCCAGCTCATCTCATGCTCGATCACCCAAAAGATGATCGCCATAGTTACTTTGTAAACAAAACAAGTGGCTGTTTTAAATATTTCTCCTTTCACCCATTCGGTATTTTTTGTAACGTGATTTATTTCTGATATATTCAGTTCTAAATCATTTAAAATCATATCATTCGAAGTGCGTCTAACATCATAAATTAACATAAAAATGATCAGGGTCAGCTGTCATTATAATTAGTAGCTAATAATGATCGAGACACCAGCATGACACGTCTGGAAAAATCCCCCACTAAATTATGAGAGCGTTGCGTGGAACCAATCAGAAATGGCTTAGGGGGCCCTTAAAGGCAAGAGGCGGAGTTACAGGAACACTGAAGCAGCACTTCATGAATTTTCCCGATGGCCAGGGGCTACAGTCAGTGAAAGTCAACTGGAACCTTCTAACACCTCTAATCGGGCAGCCCTTCAGCTTTGGCCTTTTCCCTCTGTACACGCTCCTGTAATTACTGCCTGCTGAAGGACTCAGGGTTAGTTATGCCTTGATTTCCAGAATTTTCCAAAACCGTCCCCTGTGGGGGGGACCAGCTCTGCTCTGACAAGAAATTGGCGGATTGGACAGGTGTTCGAGGCTGGTGCGTCTGCGGGCCGGACAGGTATTCTGTGCTCTGGGGGCGTCGGAACGACAGAGAGCTAGACAGACGCGCTCTCCGAAAGCCGCGGCGAAGGCGGCGGCCATGGCGAGGAAAAGAAGCACGGTGTATTACATCCACACCTCTGTCTGTCTATGTGAAGGCTAGCATTTACCATTTCATGCCGGATAGCACTCCTCTGTCCTCTAACACGCTAATGGTCTCACACACACACACACAAATACACATTCCTGGGAGATCACATACAGTATCCCCAAGGCAACTCCAGCGCAGCCCAGTCAGTCACACATATATCATTATCTGAATTAGCTTAGCTTGGCCCCCCTTTAATGAGAGGGTGTGCCCCCCCACACCCCCCCGCCCCCGCACCCCCAACCCACTGCGCCCGCAAGCAGAAGATATTTCAGACAACCACTAAATTTATGGCAGGGGCAGGGCAGCACTCTTTATTTTTATTTTATATTTATTTTGAGGTGATTTTTATTTCAGAGGGGTATCGGAATTATGTCCCAGTTTACCTGCAGTGACTCCACTGCAATCACATGTTCCCCACAAAGAAATCCCTTTTTCTGACTATTTAAACTCTGATACTGAAAACCACTCCCACTTGTTTCTTATTTGTACACACATATCACATAAATAATATTTAAAAATGTGTATCGTGTTCTAAAGCTTGCACGAAAAGTGCATTGACACTGATGTCCGACTGCCCCTAACCCTTCTTGCCTGGGCCACAGACTTCACAAGTTAAAAGTCCAGACTGCCCATGTTGTAATCCTGAGGAAAACCCATGGCATGACAAAATGGTGGAGCTACTCTTAGACAGGAATTCCGACATGTGGGGGAAAGGATAAGACATAGCTGAAGCAGGATCGAAGAGATTGGAGAGATTTAATTTGAACTCACAAAAACATTTCTAATCCCGTCTCTTCACAATGTTGTGCCCTAGGGCATAATTCTAATGCCAGCTCTTTCCTTCCAGCTCTGTTGCACCTTGCTGTAGCTATACTAGGACCCGTGAGTGCATTGTTGTAATAATCTAATTTAATCTCTTTCCATCAGTCATAAAGCAAACAGAGATTTGTGGCACATTACAGTGTTGATGCAAATGTGTGGATTATGTGTTGTTTGACTTCCATGGAAATAACTGAAAGGTTTACACTCAAGGTAGGTAATCAGATCTTAGCATCTGTTTGAAAAGACAGTTGTCCTCTACGAGCACTTGGAACGTTTACAGGGGCCAAGTGATAGTAGCTCTTTTCATGTCTAATGCAGTCTGTCATTTTAGCTCTTGCTGGGGTTAGCTTCTCTCATGCACACCTATTTTTCTTCTGAAAGTGTAAACACACACACATACACACACTCACACGTGCACACACAGTTGTTCCTCTCATCTCTCCAGTGACTGTGTACATGACCTGCAATCCTGAAGGGTCATGTCCAGTCTAGATGATTTAGACACTAATGACGTCACCTTTTCTATGGAAGGTGAGAAAGGCTAACTAACACAAAGGTCAAGTGACTAGATCTTTCCTCAGTTATCAATTCTGCTCTCCCGCTGTCCGGAAACATGACCCTAACGAGTCAGAAACTTCAAGAAGCGCTCAGAACACAGTCATAACACATCTAATATACACTTATTACAAAGGAGAATTGAATGCAAAGTTATGACAGCTGACAATCAAACGTACTGTACTGACGGGTATAAATTAAATACACATAATCATGTTTTAATCACGATTAGTTGAAATAATCTGTCGTTTCGTTTGCGGTCATATGTGTTCATTCACTCATCTTCGCTTATGAGGCACACTTGTATATCTGTCTTACCTGATTTCAACTCGTGGGTACACCTGTGTTCCACAACACGGCCTTTTCACAATGAGGTCAGTGACTATAAACATACGAACACACGCATGTGAAATTCACTAAATGCATCCCCTTCCACTGACCCACGATTTACACGTACATCGGTTTGTTCTGTCTTGCCAAATAATTAAAAGCCACATTCCAGTGAAAAGAAAAACAGTTTATCCCAGAGCGCACCTCCTGCCTGTGGTGCTATAGATGTGAATGGGGAGGAATGTGGACCTTTTTATCCAAACAAGTTTCTGCAAGGACACTGAGACTCTTCAGGCTCTCAGCCTCTTCGTGTTTCAGGGTCTGGTGCCACCGGGTTCAGCCCACGTACGGACCCCAACACCCAAAATGCCAGTTTGGATGACAGCAGCAAAAATAAGCGAAACGCCGCGCCGAATGCCAAAAGCTAAACCCTCCAGCACTACACGTTTTCACATACAAACACTCTGAACGTCATTTGAACTGAAAACGCGCTTTGCTGGCAGCTGTTGCATTTTCTCTGTCAAAAATATTTGACTGATACAGTCGTGCTTGGGATGCGACACACGTATGTGGCATGGAGCATTAAGAAATGCAAAATAATCCAGTTGAAATTACAAGAAAATGGTGACTTAACGGGAACCGTCGGAGGATATGAATACGAAATAAATTGATTTGAGAGGGTTTAATTTACTTTAGATGTTTTGGTAGCAGAGGGCTGAGAGGTCAGGTTGAAGCCTTTCGTTTTCCGGGCAGGGGTGTGTGTGTGTGTGTGTGTGTGTGTGGGGGGGGGGGGGGGGGGGTGGGGGGGGGGATTTCAGTCCTTCAGCTCTGCAGTTCTAGGCAGGTACTATTCATTATATTGCGATAATGCACATCGCCGCTGTGCAAGTCCCTACATGGCAGGACACCTTCAAATCATATATCGTCATTCAGCATCAGTCAGCCATCACCGCCGGCTTTTGCTCCTTTCTGCACTGTAGGATGAAAATCCAGACCTTAATTCTTCTAATTACTGTCTCCCCTTCCCTTTGGCTGATATTGTCTCATACAGCAGTCATGCCACAGGTGATCGTGGATGGGGAGATTATGCTAATTTGAATATATTGCAGCTCCCGCTTAACCAATCGGACAGCGGGAGCCGAAGACGGCTGCTTCGGGCGGATTTGAACAAGACGCCCGAGGGTATCTTCAAACGCTCGCTGTCCACTTGGAATGTCTGCACACGTCCCACGTTGACGCGGTCATGTTTTAGAAACGTGCCAGGTGGATGTGGTTGTGGTTGTGGTTGCGTTTGTGCTGCGAGGCAATGAGAATCAGAATGGAATGAGGAGACTTTAAGTGCAGAGACAGCATTTGCTCTGTGCGATACTGTTGACCTCCATACATACAAAGGCACTTCAAATAGGTTATCCCATATTTCTGAAAGTTACATATCGCTGAAAGAGGCCAGACAGTGCTCTGGTGCACACACAAACACACACACACACACACACACACACACCTGAACATGGTAGGCTAGTGAACTAACATACACACACACGTGCACACACACACACATACACACCTGAACAGGGTAGGCTAGTGAACTGACATGTACACACACACGTGCACACACACACACACACACACACACACACACCTGATCAGGGTAGGCTAGTGCACAGACACACACATACACGCATGAACAGGGAAGGCTTGTGAACTAACACACACACACACACACACACACACACACGCATGAACATGGCCATTACATGATTTACACTAAGTACCTTGCAAATGTCTGTCAAGTCAACCCTCCATTATTACAATGTGTTAGCTACTTTGTCAAAAACAAAAACATCTACATGCCTTTATGGAAACCTTGTTTTGCAGGGATAATAAACTATAATTTTTAAGTACAATTATGAGGTACTGTAGTGTAAACTACAGTACTTAGAGGTAAACTGCTATTTAGCCAGCAGACAGATTTTTCCAAGTTTGCAAATGTGTAGAATGTTCCTGCAAAGCCTGCTTACACCAGTAATATACCACAGTACATTAGTGGTAAGTCAGGTATGCTAACTTTCTAGATATGACAACTGCGGTGTAGCTTACAGCACAACATACATAACTTTTTATGAGCCAAATTAAATCTGCAGGTAATTTTAACATTCATTTCACCACAAAAAGGCATGTTATGAAACACACAGTTTCACCCGTTTGCTCAAAAATGAACAAACAAAGAAATGACATTCTTGGATGATGTTTTAAAAGCATGGATCTAGTGGTGACAGGTTACAGAAACAGTCAAAGGATTGTCTTTCTTCAGTGGTCAAGTTTTTTTTTCACAGAACAAAGAAAATAAAAAAAAATAGGCGTGTCAAGCCCGAGATCTGCCTGAACTATCCCCCTGTCGCTCAGATGCCTGGGGCGAGATCCAGCTTCGCCCCGGCCCGCTGTACTGTACCTTACAGTAAAATACGTCACCCCTCAACATGAGCGGCCATACCATACATAAAAGAGAGTAGTCACTGTAAAGGTGACTGTAATTGAGCGTATAGATTTACACTGGATGGATTTTGTCATACCTGTCAATCAAACAGGGACAATATATAGGCAATACTGTGACAAAAGCTTTAAAAAAAAAAGACTGAAATTGAATCGCCGTTGTAATTCTCCGTTCCCAGCTATAGGTATAACCGGAGAGTCTTGATGTCCTGACTAAAGCAATGTAATTTCCAGGCGAAAGCCGATCCACATAGGAATCAATAAACAGCAACAACATCCCTGTGGTTCAGTATGGGGGTCTTAAAGAAGCATAATAAAGAGCAATATATTGATTGGAAGGCAGTTTTCTTTTCATTAAATATATACAGAAATGCGTGCAGAATTGCTGAATGTGAAGGAAAGCACTCAAAGAGAAATTAAATGGGAAAGAGAGTAGGTGGATGGAGAGAATGAGACAGAGAGAAAAAAACGCTATTGATGTTCTTCTTCTATGTGATATTATAGTATGCTTTTCATTTTTAAGTGTATGTTTTGGCAAAACACATGTAAGTCTCTCATGCCAGCAAAGCAAATTAGAACAAGTCTGCAGCCTGCACACTCTTTTATCTCTGCACGTGATTATTTAAAAGTAAGGCCCAAAACTCAATCTCTCTTGTGTGCCTTCATCTAATGATGGGAGGGTAATGTTTCATTACCCTTATAATGGGTGTAACTGCAAGAGCTGCCAATCACTGGACTGTTTGAATAGTACAAACTGAAACAGTAAGGGTTGTTTCTCCACAGAAAACCACAATAAAAAGTCAGTGAATCACTAGCATACGGTTTCACAAAACCCCTTTCCCAAACCAAAAGCTTCATCATGCACTGAAAATACCCTCTCTACAATAATATTGCAGATTTTTCTTCATCGTCATCATCATCATCATCATCATCCTCTTCTTCTCCTTCTAAACGGGAAATCTCTTCCCATTCTACACTGGACCAGAGTCAGACAAGATTACAGTCTGGTAATCAGACGGTGAATTCATGATAGAAGATTGATTCTGCATGATTTTTCAAGGGATTGGGAGTACAAAGAGGATGACTTAGAACGATTGAGTCAGAGTGTGAGTGGGAATGAGTGAGGGAGAGAGGGAGTGAGAAAGGGTGCTAAAGCGTTAGAAACATGAGCCAACTCCTCTGTCAGCCACTTGTGACAACCAGAAAGGTTTACTGCCAAACTTCAATGGATCATTAAACACAAGGATACCTATCTTAATCTGTGTTTTGTTTTCGGTAAAGCAATTTCAGTGTGCAGTAAACCCCAACACATTCCAAACTGCCAGTGTCAAGGAACATCAAAGATAGAAAGATACAAACAACAATACAATCTCGCACTGTTCCTACATTTGTATCAACCAAAAGCTAACAGTGCAAGTCTCTGCCAAACACATTATTTTTATCATGACGTAAATCACCAAAGGGACACTAAGAACAGTATGGCATGTGAAAACGGATTGCATATAAACATATCATGCAAAACAATCATACGTATGTCCAAATTACAAGGTGGGCAACAGGCAAGAGATGTGTGAGGACAAGAAGGGAACAGAGACCGCATGCCACCCTTGTATACACATCGACAACGTTTTAGTGCTAAAGCAGATCCCCGTGGCAGCTTCGACGGCTGTTGTCATGGCACACTGTCAGAGATGGGAAAACGGGACTTTACTTTACTACTTTTTTCGATCTACAAAATCATTTCGGAATACTTGACAGGACCAGGCCAACAGCCACACACACACACAGAAAAAGACAGAGAGTTGAAGAAAGAGAAAGAGTTTGAGTGTGAGTAGAGTTTGTTGGGTATATTGAGTGGGTGAAGGAGGCGAGGGGACAAGCTGAGAGGGTTTGATGAGTGAATGGGTGAGTGAATGGGGTTCAGATGAGCACTGTGTATTTAGCTCTCTGGTACAATGGGTGATTGGTTAAGCAGTTTGACTGGGCGGGAGCTCTGAAGAACACAGACTTTGCAGAGGGAAGAAGAAGACTCGATCTCTTGGCACACGCAGTTTTGCCCCGGGCTGGATTCAGGCCTGCCTGTGCACATTACAGCTTATCCACTAATCCATGATCTGTCTCCTCCATGACAGGGCTGCACCTTTCGCTCCAGGACATGGAAAAATATCCCGAAGAAGAAGGAACGGTTCCAACTTGACTAAAATTTCCTTGAAATCCCTTACTACACAGTAGTTCTGATACAACAACATACCACAGCGTTCCAAGGGGAAAAGCCTTCTGCTACAATAAAAATTCTACCTCTTGCTTAAGACTGTATGATGCCAGGGCCAGCCTTGGGTTTCAGAGGGGGAGAGGTCTGCAAAGATGAAGATGAGTCAGGAGTTGAGAAAGGGAAAAAAAAGAGAAAAGTGCAGAGGTGCCAATGTCAACACCCTAATGGAATAATGAGAGTCTCCTACCACACACAAACAGAAGTGCCCATAACCTGCGTGTGTGTGCCTGATAAAGTGTGCATGTGCGTGTGCACACAAGCTCATCAAAATGCTCGTACGAAACTACAATCACGCTGTATCCTGTGCAGAGAAATAACGCAGAAACACCTGAGAGAAACGTTTATACTCTACCTGCTTGTAATTTACATATCTGACATGTAATCTCGGCTCCGTACAATTAGTTTACAACAGCTGTGCCTTTACGTGTTTGAAGTTACGGAAATACGACTGTAATCAAACAGAGCGAACGCAGATTGCGATCTTCTGAAATCTGGCATCTTTATGCGTTTACGTTATGCTTAGACCTGTCATCGATGTTTATTTTATGATTTTTATGATTTGGGGGCGGCTGGGTGGAATTTGGGAGCAAGGCCACATATTGCACAATCCACAACAATGATTGACAGGACTTGAATGCTTCGGCTTTGGGACGAAGAAGCAGGAATCGCAACAATAGAGCAGTAATGTATACATTTGATATATCCGTTTTATAGAAAAGGTACGAAATAACCTGAACCCGATGAAGACCAACTGCAAACCATTACAGGGTATAAAAGCGCATTCGGATCTTTCTAAATCCCCCTCAACACAGTCTTAACTCAACCTCTCCCCCACTGTAAGACAAAAAACTTGAAGCCTCTTCACTTAAAGCGCTTTCACAAAACCTCTGCAATTGAGAGGTCCGTGACACTTAAGTGACCTTTCTCACAGAAAAAGGAAAAAAAAAACAATGGCTTAGGGATGTTTGAAGACCAGCCAACTATCCATGGCACCAGAAAGCAAAACTTTCTTCTACTCCAGCTGATATTGTCCCTCCTCTCTGTCCATACAAACACAGTCTTTATCTCACTAAGTGTCTAGTGTAAAGAAGCTCAGTACGTTCCTTAGCATTCCAATGGAGTAGCAACACGCTTACACAGCATTGTCCATTGCCCAAAAAGGTTTATTAGCTATGAACTCCCTTTATCACGATTCACTAGTGACTCTACCAGTCAGCTGGGCACCTGTCAGTCCACTGGCGCTGTAATCCTGTGATTTAGCAGGTTAGGTCCAGGGAGAATCTCCTCTAACCGTAGCTAGCTTGTTAGCTACCGAGGAGCCTGACACTCAAACAAACGAAAAAAGGATAAATGTGAACCAAGTGACGGTTAATCAGTTAAACAGACAACGGCGATCCTCTCAGAATGAGTCCTGCTATCTGATTCAGTCTCTACGAGGGCATTAATAAAGCGAGGCAATTTTTTTTTGTTTTTAACGTAAAAAAGAACAACTGCATCAAAATCTTCTAGTCTAAGATCCCATGGCTAAGTTGTCAGCAATGAAAATAATCTTTAAAAAGTATCACACATATTTTTATTTTTATTAAAGAGTCTTTTCTATTTACCTTTTTAAGCATCTGTAAATCATAGTATTTACCTATTCTCTTTGAGATACAAAATTTTGAGATACAAATCTCTTTGAGATTTGAAAATTTAAGCTGCATATCCATCCAGTATTAGCTGGGTGCAAACAAGACTGCAAACTGTAATGTTATGAAATTAAATTATACATACACATGCAAGAAGTAATAGACACCTTTAGTTTTATCAAAAACAGTCGGAGTCTATTTATTTCTTGCATGTCTTTGTATATATATGTGTCAAACTTCATCCGCTTGGACAACCTCATACACCCTGAAGACAATCCCGATTCAGTGGCTATGCAAATTAGGAGAAGTGGAGACACTTCCCATTGGTTCTGTAGTTTATGACTTAAAACAAATCATCCCATTCTTTGCTCGACCTAAATTTTGGCAGCAAATAATCCAAGCCCTCGAACCCCTGGCTATCGCTGACATGCCTAACAAAAGTCCATGATGGCATTCCATCTGTTGGAGTATGCAAATCAGGCAGGCCAATTGATGGAGGCCAGCTTCAGATGAGGAATGTTCCGCAGGGTGACACCTGCTGTTGGGAGGAGCTAACAATGTGTTAGGTCAATGCAGGTCCAAAATTCCTCTGATGTCACAATGTCAGGGGTGGGGTGGGGGAGGGGCTAAGGAGAGTACCCCCCAGCAATAGTCAGGTAGCCTTTCCTGAAGAAGAGTGGCATCAAAATTACCCCCAGCAAGCACAGGTCTGTTGCCTCAGCATGTAGTCTGCAAATTTTTGGCATTTAGCACAAAATAATTAACATACACTATGTCTTAAAATATTGGAACCTACAGGATAGGATTTTAGGCATTCCATTTATGAAATGACCTACTTTACAGGTTTGCTTCAGGCAGTAAAATATTCTCCCCACAGAAAACCACTCTGATTTTGTAAATTTTTACATTTCTGGTGACATTTACATTTTTTTTTTCAAATAAAAAATGAGTTTGAAATTCTCTGTGCTCTGAAATATACATTTTTGAATTATATAATTATTTTTAGCTGTACAAGACCACTCTGGGATCAGTGGGCTGAACTTGAACCTGCAACAGTTTGGGTTGCTGGATTGAGAGGGAAAAATTTAGCTTTCTGACAGGCTAAAACCACAGACCAGGTAACTGTACATGTAAATAAATTTGAATTACATTTGGGCTCTGAGATTGCCTTATTCACGGCTACTACCTGCATCTCCTGGCTAAAGACAACCAAGAAATTTGGACTCTTGTTAAAACAAAGCCACCCTAATCGCGTCTAACGGCAGACCTGAAGAAAATTCTGTTCCAGCAACCGAACTCGTGGTGTTCATATATTGTGCCTCCGACCGACGAATATTTTCGTAAAAACTTTTAGCTAAAGGCTGGAGGGCGTGAATAGTTGCGTATTGCAGTTACTCTCTGCAGGGGAAGACAGTGAAACACGTCTGACCTTTAAAACAAGTTCTGGTTCCAGCATACAAGCAAAGGCATGTGTTATGAGCCTGGCCAACTTTCAGTGGCATGACTGATGGAACACCCTACAGCTCAACAGAAATAAACACCTGCGGTTATGAACAATTAAAATGGACCTCCAGCATGCAAAAAACTGATTTTTAACCTTCACCTGCAGACCCTCAAACCCTTCTGCTACTGTATAGTCACTCAACTGTTTTTCAAAATTGCTACTGTAGGCTCAATGCATAGCTTTCATTTTTGTACACATACAGTTTTGAAACTCACAAACTGTCCAAAACATGTTCAATTTGTTCACGTTTGCAACAGCTATATTCGATATTTGATCTTGGTTAAACAATGTGCTATGAATGCGATAAGCAAATAATTATGAAACTGTAATTTTACATTGATAAGTCATATTCAAGAATTAAACAGTGCTAGCACAGGGTAGGTTGCCAAAGAGAGATCAAACTAAATTACACGTTGTGCTGTCTAATGCTTACCCTGCTAAATCACTTTGCCACAATGTGTCTATCTGTTTTCTCTTCCTCTTTTTTCCATGCCAACTGCACCTGAGAGTCAGGTGAAGACGTTTTGATCCTCTTTGGAATCAAATGAATTACTCTTCCCTAATTATGGGATGCTTCTGTATTAGCCGGTCCCACATCTCACAGACACCGAGGAAAATCACTTCCAAGCCTATTGTGTCTCTCCCATAAACCACAAAGACGGTCTTATATGCAGTTTTGACTGAGGTGCATGTGTGAGGACATGGAGAACTGTGATTTTGTTTGTTTTTTTTTCATTTTGTCTTTATCCATAGCATGCAAAGTGCTCTCTGTACATGAATTGCAGTCTTCTAGTTTAAGTAACATGTTCTTTTCCCTAGTTTCTCCAGAGTCCCCCACCGACCAAACCTCTGGGCTGAGTCACAAAACAAAATAAAGGACAGGTATGACCATGGCACAGGTGCATATAGACGCCAGGCTACATGTACCTGCTGTAGCTTTTAACATATCCAGGATTCGTTTTACTTTTTAAGTTGGACATTATCAGAATCCACCCCTGTTTGAATTGTCTCTGCACACCTGGCTAGAAACTATTTGACTTCCATTGAACTTTGCAGCTGTACCTCCTGCTTCTGTGTCTCTAAGTCTTGCAGATCGGTTCTGCCTTTTAGGTTCTGTAAAATGGGGCGATATTCTCATATACATGTTTTAATCTCCGCCGCCCCATTCTTGTGTTGGAATGTATCTTTGCATCACAGAACACAAACCTCTATGATGGATGAACGGATAATGCAGAGCTAATATTACATATTAGAAATGGAAATGACAAATAGGCGCGCTTCACAAATTACTCTTTTGGATTATTTGTCTTGTGTAATTTTGGTTTCTAATGAACCGTGTATGTGTGAAGGGTGAATGAAGAACAGGAGAGACAGCGTGGCAGTGGAAACAAGGGAAAGCAGAGAAAAATAAACGAGTATGTTTTGTGGAATTTACATAACCAAGACCAAAAGACATCCATTACATACAATATCACTTCAGAGAAGGTATGAAACTCATTGGCTAAGTGCATTACTCTTCAAACAGAATGACATGACAGAATATATGTAGGATACTGCTCGCGAAGAATGCTTCTAGGTGACTGGATAAACTCCAGTTGTATTAATGGTTCCGCAGTCGTATTCAAATTGACCAGAGGAGTGTGAATCAGTCACCACAACCATCCTTTTCCTAGACAGCAGCAACCTTGTCTGTGCCAGCTGCTAAAGGGCAGAGATAACATCTACACCACAGAAGCTACTCTGCCACACTTCCTGCCAGGGCCGAGTCCATTGCCAAGAACCTCTACGTACAGATGGCAGAGCAGTGAGCTGAAATGAACAAGTGCCCAGGGTTTGCCAAGTCTGCCCTTCTGATGGAACCCCAGAGAGTCGGTGTTGTCTCTCTCTTTGAACTCTTAAAACTGCTAATGAAGCCTGTTTTTTGTACAAGTGTTGATTTGGCAAAAAGCAACAAGAGAAAACGAAAAAGTAGCAAGCCAAACAACATAAAGTTGGCTGTAACGCTCACCATTTTATTTGATTTTCAGCCAAAAGTAAAAGAGGGAGAGTGTCATTAAAACTGTTAATTAATTGAATGGTCTCAAACTATGAAGTATCCATTTCTGACTCATAATTCCTATTATATTACACATAGTGGAAAACACCTTCCTGATTCCACAAGTTCCCCCCACAACCTTGACACTCTACACCTGTCAATCAATCACTGGCCCTGCCCCTCAGCAAGAAAAAAAAAACTAGATCAGGGGTGGCTGTAGTTACGCATCAGAAATGAAGCTGAAATTTTTGAATGACCTGTTATTAACTTGAAAATCCAAAAATAGTCTCTAATTCTATTAAATAAATGATCCATTATCCATTATTGATCTAATTGTCTTAATAGAGATGAATGTCTGCCTAACTTTAACCAACAACTGAACTGAAAAAGTTATTTCAAAGGTAGCAAATCATAACTAAGCGGTAAATGGATCTACAGATATTTCATAGCGAAGTCACTTCAGGTTCAGACAAGTGGAAGCATATCTTTCTCATGTCCCTAAGGAAAAAAGAGTGTTAGAGCTCTATAAAAAATATAGGTCCATTTTTTCAAGAGAGTTTTAAAGAACACACATATTGTGTGGACTTTCTAAGGGATAAACCAATCTCATGGGTCCGCTCACAAAAAATAAAATAAAAACTCGAATTACGAATCACGGATACAAGTCAGTTGTAAACAGGTATGGCTAAATCTCAGTAGAGGATCTCAAAATCCCCACAGCTAGGTGACAATTATTCTCAATTATTAATCTGATCTCTTATGCATTTCAAATGCATTTATAATTCTTCTGCTATTAACAAATAAATAAGGGAAACAGGCGCATCTTTGGAATTGTTAGCGCTGTAGAGTAGGCAGCACATGATGAAAAAGACCACAGGAGATAATATTAAAATATTTTTCGGTCAGTTCAGAAGGATCTCGTCATGACAAGTTACTTCATTTCAGTGCCTCATAGAAAGGCTCATCAAACAAACAACAGGAAGGATTTATGATCTGATATAATTTTGTGTACGCTAATTTTGATTTCTAATATATTGCATGCAAGGACGGAGAATTTGGAGAGTGAAAAGACATTATTTGAGTCTGAAGGAAATACAGCGATAGCAGCTACTGACAGCGCACGGAGAAGTCAGGGCAAGAAACGGAGCGTGAGGGGCGGTATAAAAAAATAATTATAAAAATTTACATTTATTAATAAGTATGTTTTCACTCGTAAAACTCTACTGCTTCGCGTGTAATTGACATCTATACCATATATATGTATATATTATTAAGCACACAGTATCTCCCCTTTTCTGAGAAGTGTGCTCCAGTTGGCTCGGTACCATGTCAGAGCTGTCAATGCAAAGATATTGAAACCATCCGCTACGGAAACATGAGTCATAAATCGGTACATAACGTCAGTTTTGTTATTTTTACAATACATTTCCCCGATGGTACAAACAAGAAAACACGACGAAAATGCAGGTGTGACTCTATAAGTTCTGACTACTTATACTCACAGCGTTTGCCATTGTCACAGTTGCAATGTCACCGATCTTAATTTACAGCCACAAATTAATAGGCATAAGCAAAGCGTGAACTCATTTCGGCTTGCAAGAATACGGTAGCTATATGGTATTAAAATTAGACATTTGTAAGACGTATATTTCACTTAAAATTGTCTGCACAATGTATTACCCTTATTTCACCTTTGCGCATTCTAGCCTACTCATATGTAATTTTCCATAAGTTAAAAAACTGAAGAATGACATGTTGATGACTGCACTACAACAGCTAATTAAAAACATGTTACAATAAAGTCAATAAAACCTTAACGACTGTGAAAAGTATGTATGCCACTGACAACTGCTGATACAAACAACAACACAGATTAAAGCAACGGACATCAACTGGACTTACCCCATATGCAGTCTCAACTGCAAGGACAACTGCGATTACGAAAATTCTGAAAACAAAACAACAGAATTATCATTTAGTTTTCCATTAGACAGGTAGGAATTATTCTGTGCTAGTATACTTGTCGTTAACTCAAATAAACGAGCTATATATGTTTTAAAGCCATAAAATCTTAATACGATTGCAGTAGCTCTCGAATAAATACAGTCACACGCACCCGAATCTCATTTTGTCCTGCGCAGTGTGAAACTCCGGTGTCCGTAACCGTGCCTCACTTTTGGTTGTGAGAAACGGCGCTCCAGACTTCACTCACGCTCGCTGGAGGATCCACGAAGCGGTTCTTCCACTGCCGCAGATGCGATTAGCAACTGAGAGGAAGAGTGGGAGGGGGGTGAAAAAAACGCAATGATGAATCAAACGATGGTCGCACCAAAGTTTAAAATGTTAGCTGCAAACCATGATTCTATTGACTTAAAATAGAGCATGCATGCATGCGCTGGAAAGGCAGAAAACGTTACTCACCAAACGTCAGTGGTTTGAAAGCTCGTCCGCTTCGCCAACTTGATTCGAACGAGCGCAATAAGCGGTGTGGGCATTAGGGGGGAGGGGGCGGAGTCTCCGGAGGGTAGTGCTATACACCTTTCCCTCTCTTCAGACAACAGACTAATTACAAAAAGACCGCAGTTGTCCCGCACGTCGCGGCTTACACTATTTGTTGGCGTTGAAGATCGTCAAAGTACAGTGAAACTGATGACGTATCATTATTATCACGACAAGAACTCTGCACTCTCGTGAATACATTTGAAAACCCCTGAACATTGAATAAAATATACTCGATAAGGTCATTTTTAATGAATAAAAATAAAGACAAATGATCAAATAATTGCAATAAACGAACAATGAGATGGCATTCACATATTGGTGTACCCAATAAATTATTTGGGATGCTATAATATCAATAATAATAATAATCACATTGTTATACATTTTATTATATAACAGTTCATTTTGGAAATATAGCTTTTCTATTTTATTATATAGCTTGCTTTACAGCTGTTTTAGTTACTTTTTATTTTTACATATCTCGTATGCATATTGTATTATATATGCAGGAAAATTCAATACGGTATTAATGATACACCATTTATTTAAGTTATTCAAACTATTTAGTTCATCTGTTTGTTTGATTCTCCCGTGATAGACGTTTTAATGTGATGATCTAGCCAGTGAAACAAACTTGTGATGCATACCTCACCTGTTGAACAATTTTTAATGCTTTCATTGACAGTACGAGTGACTATCCGCATGAAATATATTATAACATAGATACGCAGAATTTGTGCAATTCACAAAGGATTTCTGTTTCCTCCTTTTTTCACTTATAACTTTTACAAACACCTACATGAATTTAATCCAGATTTCATTAAAATATCTAAAAACTCACTGCTAATCATTTAATATGATCAGCATCTTTCAAGCCATTGAATGTGTCTTGAAGAAACAGCATAACAGACAATAATAAAATACAGTTAATAATTGAATAAAACCACATAACCGTGCTATGGATGGGGCTTGCGTTATTCAATACTGTATGGGGCTTTTTGGACATGGAAAATTTAGCAATGGCAACGTGGACACGTCTCATTCTCAGTTTCTCGTTTATGCTGTCCACTCCAGGCATGTTACCATTGTGCATGAAAATATGAGAGATAAATTACCATGTAAAATTCAAATAAGTTCAATAACCTGCAGAGTCATGCCTTTGGTATGCTGTCATTTGTCCCAAGGAGTGATTCGGCTGGAAATTAATAGAGTAAGACTAATGTGTCCCAATGCGCATCAAGCAGAAATCTAAGTTAAAGCATTGCAAATATTATATTCGTTTGACTGCTGAATTGAGCAATGTTAATGCAACACGCATATAACATGTATTGGTAATTCTTTACATGATATAAGGAACCTAGCCTTTAAATAAATTGCGCAATATACAAATATTTGTAGGAGGGGACTTGGGGACTACTTTTGCGCAATGATCTATGGCAGCAAAAAGTAGTTCCAGTCAACAGGTTAAGTGGCAGCGAAAAACTTAGGTAAAGCGGCAGAACAGAGTTGGCTCAGGGTAGTGCGATACAGGAGTCAAGCTGTCTGCATACTTTTTGAAGAAAAAAGTTAATCATTTAAGATGATGATTTGAAGAATATGCAAAGTACTATACATGCTTAGTACTAGTTTGTGTTAGTGCTGAGCAGCTGAGTTTTTCTTTAGCAATCTGAAGAAAAGCAGCATTTAGAGTATGCAGACACTTGTCTTGGCTCTGGTTTTGACGACCCTCTCTGTCGGGGTGCGGGACTCTGAAGCAGCGGTGAGTAAACGGGCAAGCGTGTTGGCCATTACTTCAATATTTTGGAAACTGTCAGTGATGGATCGAGATTTTACCCGCAGCAGGGCTTCACTGGTTATCGCTTTACCGATATAAACATATTGTAAATATACGGTATGAATAAAAATATGGAATGACAGACGGAAATACTTAAAAACAAATCTTTTAACCAGTGTTAAACTTAGATCTATGAATCCGTTTGTCATGTGAGTTTTATAAAAAATAATTAAGTTTTTAATTTAGAATATAAGCCTGTCGTAGGGTATATTTAATTTGCTCTGAGTAACTCTGTCTTTTATAGAGTGCATTTTATCGCTTCAAGAACTGTACAAACTTACATTTGTAGTTTAATTAGTGTGCGATATTTTTCTTTTCTCTTTGTTTCAACAGTAATACAAAGTTTCATAAAACGTTTATTGTGTTATTCATTAGCTTTTAAGGTCATTGCAAAATCTCACAGACATTTTTACAGATATATAGCACATTTTTCCAGTGGCTGGTGGTATATGAAAAGACTTGTAGAAACAAGTCGCGTCTAAATTTCCATCTATTTTATTTATTTATTTTCTTCCTCAACGAACTAGACTTGAGGCATCAGTTTAGAGTCACTTTTCCTCATTTTCTTGAATTAAACAGTTTGGTAACTGCTGATCGCTTTAACTCTTTGTATTGAATACGTGGGCTGCCACCACTTTTAAGAGTCTTCAAATGAGAAGCCCTTGGCTGCCAGACTGTATTGATTTTCGGTTTGATCAAGCGGTCGAAATATTGTTCGCCACTGAAAAATTAACATCAAGTAATTTTCAGAGAGAATCTGTAAATCACAGTGTGGAATTCTCACGCTGCATCACGATTTTAGTAAAGGCGCTCGCTGTGAAAGGACGCGGACAGAAATGAAAGGTAAATAAAATGTTTAGATCACATCGAGTATACTTTCATGCGCATTTTGCAGGGTTAAGTCTAATAGTCTAAATATATACCTACTTCAGCTGTGACGGTATGACTTACCTGACTCAACCTGCACGCGTCGATCTGTCCTGATCTGTTACTTGATCATAAATCCTCATTCTATTTTATTTCTTGAGACCTAAAATTTATTTCTCTGAAAATGAGCAAGCGAATGTATAACCAGATAGAAGAAATACACACTTTAAGTGAACATCCACAGCATGCATTGTTGAGGTTCAGTGCACTTATGACAGTTTGTATTCAACGACGTTTTTGTGTTAATACTGGATTTGCCTGGTATAAAGGAAAGTTTGCATTTGGTATGATTTTACATAACATGGATTCTCTTGTTTCCTCACTGGCATTCGGGACAGGGGTGTTAGACCTGGCTTAATCCTTTAAATGAGAGAAACGTAGGGGCCGAATCCAGCCCCGTGCTTAAGTTCATTTTCTGTGCAAGTATCTCGCTCTTTCAGTGGTGAGTTGCGTGGAAAATGCAGGTCTCGATTCGGCCATAAATAAACAGTTAATCCTAATTCCTGAGGGAACGACGGCGTCTTTAGTTCTTGTGATCTAATCACTGAAAGAGGCAATGACAGCCAGAGTATTTATTTTCATGAAACAGCAGGACAAGCCATTAACAGTAATGTTGCGCCAGGGAGTGCCATCAGTCATAATCACTTGTTCGGAACGATGCCATACACTCATCTGACGTTGCCATGTATCTCCTGTGTCTATCGCCTTGTATCTGATTGGCTGTCGAAAAAAGACGAGGGGCAGAAATAAGGGTGGGGTTTTCAAGTGGAACCGCCCCTTGTTTTCTCTCTGGGTATGA
Organism: Albula glossodonta; assembly: GCA_019788955.1. Classification (NCBI taxonomy): domain Eukaryota; kingdom Metazoa; phylum Chordata; class Actinopteri; order Albuliformes; family Albulidae; genus Albula; species Albula glossodonta. Next base: position 1,714,135 of record JAFBMS010000071.1, on the reverse strand, counting down.
GGGGGAAAAGTTGTTTAGCTCCTGAGATGATGTCAGGGAGGCATGGGGTCTTGCATATCTGTACAGTATGTGTATAGATAGAAGATCTCTGTGGTACAACCCCTTTTAGTCCATGCCTATCAACAGCACTGATGAAGATGGCAGATTGCATAGAATTACCAGATGTTCTGTTCTGCATTCATGAAGTAGGAATGGCCAAGGGCTATACTCATGGCAGTGGATGCCCTTATGCATACCTCTTTATGAATATTCATAAACTGCTCAGAGGATGCAAGTAATACTGGAGCTGAATATCTGGTTTGTATAGGGAATCTGTAGCAATAGCATGTTAATATGGATCCACTGGTCTCTCCATTTTAGGAGTATAATCAGAAACCAAACATCCCACCGAATAACGCTGCCAGTAATATAGATTTTTTTTTTATTATCTACAATTCCTGATTGAATCAGTGAGTGAATACAATATAGCAAAGCAGTTTTACCACCACACTGATTCCAATCAACTTAGTCTCTGTAATGGGAACCCTATTTTCTTTCATAGTGTATCATCATAAACTCATTACAGGTGCTGTAAAAGTATACTGTACATTGATTCTTTAACTACAGGCATTACAGCAGTTGATTGTAACAAAAATGACTTGGGGCAAAATCGCCATTGTGGTATCAGCTTGAACATATTCCTAAAAACTGATACCTGACTTTAGAGCTGTACATTTAACAACATACACATGTAGCTGCTACTTGTACTTTTTTTTTGTTTAATCAATTTTAATGTATTTAATTAAATTGATGTTTTATGTTTAAATCGCTCAATTGAAGGATGTTCATTTATTTTCATTTGTTAATTCAGTAGGCTGTTCCATATCTAGCTCGGTTTTAGCAGTATGCTAAAAGTAGTGCAGAACTGTTTACGCTTTACAGCAACTTGTAATACGGCATATCCTCACAGCAATATCCAACAAAGTAAATACACATCGGTCATCGTGTATTTCTCTCACAGCATGTAGAGGTCTGTGTTAGGGGTGTTGGTCTACTGTGCAGTAGGATGCAGTTTCAGTTTGTACCATATGTGTGCACTTCATAGCTTTGGGTTGAGAGACCAGGTGTGCTATCTTGCGGTTTCGTTCTCCAAGGTGGAAACAGAGGACGGTCCTCCTCTTTAAGTCTAGGTGTGTTTGGCACTGTGATCTCATAGGGATTTAAACAGAGATTGCAGATAGCAGACCCGCTAGGTGTGGGTTCGCAGGTGTGAATCCTGTCGTGAATCCTGTACACATATTGATCTTGATGCCGGTGTTGGTGACAGTGTCGTTAGTAGCGGTGTGCTGTGTGAGCAGTGAACAGGTATAACTGTTTTGAGGCTTCAGCTAGCTGTATCGGTGGCCTATTGACTGCTGTGTGCTGTCTGTAAATAAAAGGGTACGAGAAGCTCTTAATTGCCTGAAATCCTCCAATATAAACAGCACTTTTCTCCCAGACACGTGGGAGGGAGGTTTCCTCTCTCAGAGCCAGAAATAGGGAAAGATGGTGAGGCCAAGAAAAGGTACTCTCTCCACCCAGCAGTTCCTTTGTCTGTGGAGGTGGAAAGCCACAAGAAAACGTTCAAACCTGTTAGCACACCTGGCAAGCAATTCTCCACCCTCAAAAGACTTTCACCATGAACCGCTGTCAAATCAGAAAACATCCTGCTGAATCCTCTGCCTAAACCTGCCAGTAGACACACTATTGTGTTTATGTCCCTATGGGATAGCTTATGTCTTTGATGCATACGCATAAGGTTTTACTGCAGGACTAAACCTATGGACATTCCAAGTATTTTAATGTTTGGTGGTTAGAAAAAAGTGCATCTATTTAAAAATACATACATATATACAGAAATGACTGATATACATTACATACATACAGTGTATTGGGAACTTTTGTATGGCATAATATCCTATGTTGAAGGGGTGTATTTCAAGATTATTGGGTGTATATATAATACACATTTCTGGTGCCATATGAGAATTTGCAGCTACCTTTGCCCTAGATTGTCGAGCGCCTTTGTATTTAGTTGGGTTGTGGATACATGTCTAGTGTCTGCTAACATATCCTGCTAAAAGAAGTGAGGATTAATCCAAAGGTCAGCATCCAGCTGTTGTTGTGCAACTGAAAAGAGGCTAACCGCACTCATCATCTACTGGGTGTAGTTGTAACTTGTTGCAGCTTTACAGGGACTTTATAGCGGATGAATAACCATAATTACACGCACATTATGTTCATGCATAGATTCGTGTCGCATCCAGTGAAGAAAGCACTGCGCTGAAAGAAAGAAAATAGATAAATGTTATTTGGAGGACGGGCTCATACTCCACAAATGATCTGTGACCGTGTTGGAGCTGAAGAAGAACGCTGAGTGATAGGTGATAAGGGTGGCTTTATAAGGTCAAATGCAACCTCTCTGACATGCGAGGACGGAAAGCCTTTTTAACGTAGACTGGGTGCTTGTAATTGCGGACGTCCATAAATGTTCATGCCTTTTTGTAGCGTCCACGGGTCAACGTTAGTTTGTGCGCATGCGTTAGGGTTGGCATGTGTATGCATGTGTATGTGTCAGTGTGCGTGCGTGAATGTGTGTGTCTGTGTGTGTGTATATATGTGTGTCATTGTATTAGCCTGTACCAGACCCATCATGATCTGGGTGTGGTCAGCGAACATTTGCTGACCGCTCCTGACCATGGTCTCCGGGTCAACCACTGACATTTTCCACATTTCTTAGTGAGTTTGCGGCCGTGATGTCAGCTCCGTCTGCCTCTAAACCTTTCTGCTATGAACACTCAGTTGTGATGTCTCCCCAGTTCATCTCACCATGCTAAAACATAATGGAAAAGTAACACCTCTGTCTCCACACTCTTCAGTCAGGATAAAGGAAAAGGCTCCAATGCAAATTGCGATTTTATAGTTTTTATAGTATACAGATAGAATTGACATGTATGATAATTATTGCATTTTTATCAAAAAAGGACTGAAGCCCATCATTTCAGAAACGCACTCACCATCATAATTTAAAGGCATGAAGTTTAAACTTGACTACCAGCTTTTACCAGGAGGGGGCGCCACAACAATAGCAGCTTGTATTACTAAAACAGTTCACATCATATTCCTATTGGAAAGAGTCCATCATTTTGCTAGGCCTTACCCTGGGGAATTGGGATCATTACTTTCATGCCATCTTATGTACCTGCCAGGATTTCAGATTTTATTTGCGCCATGTAGCATGCCATAGCCATAAAATATTATTTATTTGCTTGGCAAAATATCTAGGGCAACATATTGGCACCAGTGAAAATAATGAACAAAAGAGGCTGTAAAATTAATTGTAAAATTAATGTAAAAAATACCAGTTCTTATTTCATAATTTGAGCATAAAATATAGCTCATTTTCTATATTTAAAATTTTCATCAAGGGTGCCAATCATTTCTGAGCCCACTACATACTTCAGTATACACTTCGTATACGTACGTCTTATACGGCTACAACAATGGTATTGTGTGGTGGTGATAGCAGTCATGTAGTGTAGCGAATGGAGTAGCATGGGATGAGCACTGGAACAGAAGAACTGAGCGTATGAGTGTGTGGACGCACCGAACCATTGAGAAAGATGGAAGTCACATCTGTAGCCTAGACTCTACTGCCCTCTGATGGAAAATACATGAATTACATCACCGACTACCAGTGAGCACCTATCCACATAGGAAGTGTTTACTAAACTTAAACTTAAAACCTGAGTAAATTATAGCCTCCTTCAGCAGTGCAGGCGGGAGGGAGGGAGGGAGTTATTTATCAGTTGCACGACCAGTCACCATCTGCACACTGAGACTGACATTAGTCAATGGTTATTAGTCTCTGACAGTCATTCACACAATCTTTCATGCACACAGCAACCAATATGCTCAAACATATAATCACGCACATATATTATTATCCATCCATTATTCCATATTTCTGCAGAAAATGACAGCGGTAATGACCTTATCCCTCCCTAGTGGTCAGGGCTAAATAGTAGAGGTTAGGGTCTACAGCTGTCATCTATTTGACATGCAGGTGGATTGAGAAGGGCAGGGTTGATTTGGATTGATTTCGAGTAACCTGCCATAGGTGCACTGAATGGATCGCAATGCTGCCACCTAGTGTCTCTCTGAAGAACTGCAAGAAGAAGTATATACACATTTACTACAAGTTTATTGCATCTCATAAAATATCAACAGTTATTGTTGCACTGTGTGTCAGTGCAATGCCATGGCAGTCAACTGTAATTCTTATGTTCTAAGCCATCAGCAATTTATAATTTTCTTTGTAGCAGCAGATCTCAAGTTCAAATGTCAAATGGATCAACAGAATGATGTCCTTCAATGAAAAAGCAGTGATACTTTCCCAACACCTGGAAATGCATATTGTTACATTGTGTCAAGTTTATTTTGTCATTATCTGTTTCAGGGCCACCGATTCAAACCAGCAGTGTCCTAATGATGTTTACGTCAACAGCATGGGCTGAAATCTCATGTTGATTATTACATTAATATCAACATTAGTGGGCCCACATGTGGATATTAGCAATTAGCACCTGGATACAGCATTAATGCTACAAGATATGCACAGTCTCTGGTCAAACCTGATGCAATTATTGTGCAGAATATTATAATTTGATGCAAAAGAGTAAACTAAGTTGCTTCTCTGGTTGGTTGTCTCTCTCTCTGTCTCCTCCCCCTTTCTCTCTGATAGGCTTGCATTGGTTGTTCCGGCCCAGGATGTGACTGCAGTGGTGTAAAAGGAGCGAGGGTGAGTACGCGAACACTGTACACACGCACATATACATGCCCAAAGCATACACTCATCACACACACAAGCACACACACATTCACTCGCTTTGTGCACGTACATACACATGCATATGTCTGAGTTATGATTCAAGAGGAATTCAAACGTTTGTTATCCGCCAGGAAAAGATCTGCATGTTTGAACAGCAAAGAGACTACATATCATGCAACACAGGATTTAAGGTTTAAACCATTGCACAATAAAATCTGTAAGACTGTTAAACTTGCCTAGCTTTAAAAAAATGTCACATTTTATGTCCTTAATGAATTTGCACACACACACACACGTACACACACACACACACACACACGCGCACACACACACACACGCATACACACACACACACACATGCATGATCATGCACACACAAGTGGGTGCATGTACTCTACACATAAACACACACACACACACACACATACACACACAAACTACAGCAGCGGTAGTCAGTCCAGTCCTGAAGAGCTACAGGCTGTCCTGGTTTTTTCACCTAGAAATCAGCAACTAATTCAGTCCTTCAAACCATGTTACATTAATTAACTGTATAATCAACTGTCTTCTTTTAAGAGCAGGGTAGCACCAACAACCACCGCTATATCCATTTACAATGCAAAATTTGCAGTCATAAACACAGTCTGAGGTTCTGAATTTCTCGCATAGATCTATAGTTTCTGATCCTTGCTGATTTATCATGGCCATTTGGTATGGTAACTCCCGAGTATAATGTACCTGAAGGGAAATTCTGCATGCAGCTCAACCAGTGTCCACCAGGTGGAGCCATAGTCGCAGCACATCAACATGCATCTAGTTTATGCCTCCTCTCATCTCTTGACAGCAGAGGGCGCTGTGCCCTAACACAGACAACACAATGCGCGTACTTTTTGACCATGTAATTCCATGATGTGGATTATAGTTCAAATTGTAAAACCTCAGCCCATCTTTTTGTTCTCTTTTTCAGTTCACATTAAAAATCACTCAAACAATTGCTTCTCCCTTCTTGAAGCACCTGAAGCTCTTTTCACAAGGGGGGTATTTCACAAAATGGGATTAGTTTTAATTTTTTTTTTGAAAAACCTAGATTTAATCCTGTTGAATTTCACCCACTTCAAAATATTTACCATAGTTTAGCAGCTAAATCCTTAATCTCACTTTCAATAAGTGCCCCCAGGGGGTTCCATTCTCTCAGCAGTCAGCTCCACTTTGAGGTGATCAGGCTTAGCCTTAAGTACTTGACATAAACTGCAGGAATGTCATCGTCTTTATGTAAGGGAACTGGCTCACATTTCAAGATTTCACTGCTTTGAATCTTTAAGACTTGAAGTTGGTGTGGCCGCTCAGATTACCCAATCTGTGGTTCAAGGATCTGGTCAGGTTGCCAGAGCAACACCATGGAAATATCAGCTGTACTGGCACCTGACAAGTCTTTTCCATTTGTCTTGCAACATTCGGTGAAGATCATTCGGGTTGTTGTTGGGGAGGATCATATGTCATAACAACTATTAGTCTCTGCTTGGAGGATGAATTCCCACATTGTAGACTGTGGTATAACATACAACAATTCGTTTTCATTTGCTACGTTTTCCTCCCAATTCTTTGGACCTTATCAGAAGTCTGTGAGCCATGTTGAAATTGTGTAGCATCTACTCAGCTCTAAGAGAATTCTGAGTGCAATTCAGCAAATGGCCATGAGGTGGAGCCATATATTAATGTGTCCTGCTTGTGCCACTGATCTCCTAACAGCAGGGGGTGCTGTGGCTCAGGCTAGGGGAAATGGTGCGTGCACACTACTTTCCCACACAATACAACACTATGAATTGTATATATAATTTATATTTATATTTAAAATCTATATTTTGATTTTCATGGTTCTAAGGAATATCGTCACACATGCACAGAAGACACACGCACGCGCGTACACACACACTAAGCATACTTCCTAGTAAAAATAAGGATGATGGTTGTACACATCCACACACACACACACACACACACACACACACACACTCATATACAAGCATTAACTAACACTCTCAGTGGTTGCATTTAGAGGCACTCATCCACCCACTCACACAACCAACACACGCACATGCACACACATACACACAGACACACAGACACTCATCCACCCACCTGCACACACAGACAGCCACACACATACAAACACATACACACACACACACACACACATACATACAATCACACACACACACACCCACACACCTAATTCTGTACCTAAGGAGCGACTGTAATGGGAAAGGGGTTTGACTGGACGATGGAAAAGGGATGATTACGTAGATGAAGTAGATACTGCATGTGGGATGGTCTATGCATGTCGTACCAGTGCTTATGGATGGTGTAGCTGGTGTCGGTGCTGGTCCATTTTATAGTGGGCTCTGTTCTGCAGGGTGAGAGAGGCTTTCCTGGACCACAGGGTCAGCCAGGGGTACCAGGTTTCCCTGGCCCTGAAGGACCCATTGGACCCAGAGGAGAGAAGGTAGGAGACTCCCCAAAAGCACACACACACACACACCCACACACATGCACACACATAGACTTGTACCTCACTTCACACAATGGAATCCTTACTTAAGCCAAAGTCCAACATGGTAAGTGTGTCAGGTGACCTATCAGCTGACAATGCAGGTAATGGGCCGTGTGGTTTTGGGGTGTTGCCTTGTGTATGGTTCTTCAACACCCTGCCAATGAGTCTAACTTGGTTACCATGGGAACGGTAGAGCGACGGCACGTGGTTGTAAAAGTGCTACTAACTGATAATGGAGGATCAGTCAGTTAGTTGCATTGGTTACGGTAACCGTGATATTGATGCTAACAGTAATGTGTGTTCATTCTCTCACAGGGTAATGAAGGTATCTCAGGTGTGGCAGGCCAGAAGGGAATCAGAGTGAGTACCTGGATGATCTATGTGTATCGTTGTAGGGCAGAAGTGTGCATGCACATGACGAGAAAAAAAACATGAGTCTCTGATTGGCTACCATTAACTGAAAGGGACTGTGTCCTACGGGCCATCCATCCTCCTGATTGGTTCAGCCATACTTGGTCCCTTGGTTTAAGTTTCTCTTAGCTGGATTGACTTTTACTGGAGATTGTCGTTTGGGGGAATTTATCCATATTATTTTCTAAAACATATTCTTTAAGATCGTTCAATCCACAGCACCTATCATTTGATCATGAATTATTATTGCAGTGTTGATAGCTGTAAATAGAAGTTGTGATGCGATCTCTTCTGCAGTACTAAACACTCTTTACGCATGCTATTGATTCTGATATGGTATTGGTTGCCGTACAGTAGTGCATAATGTTTGATATTGTTTGCAGGGCCCCACAGGACTGCCTGGTTTTCCAGGTACCCCAGGAGTCCCGGTGAGTTTTCTGATGCACTCTGGGAAATTGGTTGTCGCTCATTTTTTAGACGCAGCCGGACCATCTCGCACTCTCTTACCTCTGGTTCATGTCGATGTTCTTCTTTCCTCACCTCATGTCCTTCCTCCATTTTGTTTTTGCTCTATTTTTTCAACACTCGTTACTTCATCTGTGCCTTTTTCCAACCCGTCACACTCCTTCCTCAGTCATCTTTCCTGCTACTGTCCCTTTCTGCGTTGAAGATTCAGAGATTCAAAAGGCTTTATCGTCTATCACATAATGATAGAAAATTGTCTTCGGTTAGGGGCTCACAAGCAAGCACGTAACTGAATGCATAAACAAGTAACGTTCTGTTCTCTGTCTGCGCTCTCCCTGTCACAGGGTCTTCCAGGCCATGACGGACCACCTGGACCAAGAGGTCTCCCAGGGTGCAATGGAACTAAGGTGGGTGCCTGAAAGTCAGACTCACTTAAAACCGCTCGCGCACTCGTTTCTGTTCAAATGAGTCTTGTCAGTTTAAGCCGCGCGTTGACTCTTCTCCTCCATCGAGCTCCACTCTCATACCACTGCTCAGCGCTGTTTCGTTTCAGTAGAAGCTTGCTATAAAAGTCCCACAGTGTCTGAGGAGGTCAGCACATCTCTGTGGTATGTGTAAAAGAGATTAATCCATTTTTGTCTGTGTGCTTGTGCAGGGGGAGCGTGGATTTTCGGGCGGCTCTGGTTATCCTGGTCCACAGGGCATCCAGGTGAGATTCTACTCACTATGGGATGTCCACCCATTTAAAGAGCATCAGGCTATTTAATGGTGTCAACACCGAACGATGCAATTACATAGTAATGCATTCACAATATGTGTTTTGGAATATTTTAAATTGCTTAATCTTAATTTTCTTAAATATTACAACAGCTGTCTTATGGTAAATGATTGAAAGATCATTAATTGCTTTGTCCCAATCTGAACCTCTCCTATGATGTGGTATATTTGCATAGGTGTGCACAATTCCTACCTTGTGTATCTTTTGCTGTGTTTGAGTATGAAATAATCTATCTGAAATATCTCCTTTAGGGTCCACCTGGTTTTCCTGGCCAAAAGGTAAGTGCTTTGCTTTCAGATAGCAGTCTCAGTCTTAACTAAATGGTGGGAATGTTTGATTCACTCATTACTTTTGTCGCCTGTGGCTTTGTTATGACTCTTTGCTTTTCCACCAATAGGGAGAGCCAGGTGAGATTCTTGGTGCAAACCAGTTCACAGAAAAAGGAGAGCCTGGTAATCCAGGTCCACCAGGACTTCCTGTGAGTTCAAGCAGTTACTTTCACTGAAATTATAACTGTTATAACTGGAATCAGGGCTACAGTCAATAAAATCAGGGCTTTGTCCATCACTGTATTTAAACGAGGGATAAATTCACCGAAATCAGGGCTGAATTTGATGAAATCAGCGTCGAATTTGCTGAAATCAGAGTTTTTTTCCTCATGTGAAGCTTCTGGCTCCGCCTCTTGAAAACCACCTGTGCCTTTAAGTGGCATCGCCCCTGATATAATAAGAAATATTTCATTCGACTTTTATATTTGTACGTTTTTGTGCTTTAGCATCCAAGTGAGCGCAGTGTCTCTCTTGTGTTTTAGGGTCCTCAGGGATCCCCTGGATTGATTGGTCCGATCGGTCCTTCCGGCCCCCAAGGCTTTGAGGTACCTCCTTACTGGATATGCTGGATATGTTTGGTCTGGGTTTGGGTGTCTGATTTTGCCTGACCGTTCAGAGCTGTCGCATGTTGGAAAGAGAAGGAGTCAGTGTTTCTCAGCAGAAAATGAGCAAGAGTCTTCATTAGCATTGTCTCGATCACACGTTTATGGAAGTTACTCTGACAGTGCAGCTCATCCTCTCTGTCTTTCATAGGGAAGCCCCGGACCTCCAGGTCTCCCAGGACCCAAGGTATGACCAGCACTCTCTTATTGGACCATTCAGCCGTCACTCAACCAAAATCTGCACACCTGCTATAGCCACCTACCTGTCAGTGCAGTTAGGTTGTCACGTCCACTGATTTAATTTGAATTGTAGGTGCATCAATCGGCCAATCAAATGCCATAATATGATACGGGCAATCCTTCTATGTTTTTGACTGGGCTCGATTCTACCTCGTAGACATAGCAGTTAGGTAGGTTTAGGTGACGTTGCTGTACCCTCTATTAGCACCAGGTAAAAAACAACAGCTGTTGCTGAAACAGCATGAATCCATTGATTTATTACACGTGTACATGGTCAACCTAATGTTATTACACCTTCAAAAGTTGCCATTGTTTGTTTACAGGTGTTCTGCAGAAAATTTCTCTGGATGGGGGTGGGGGGGCGGCACTTCCCCACCCTGTACCAAAATATACGTGCTGTACCCCTGTTCTTCTTGTTTCTCTGATGTCTGTGTTGTGCTGCTCTCTGTTGCACAGGGTAACATGGGATTGAACTTCCAAGGGCCGAAAGGAGAAAAGGTAACCTCACAGATCCTTTCTCTGTCCTTTTTTACTCTGTACCAGAGGTCTACAGTTCTGTCTTTAACCACACCCATATATGAATATTCATGAGCATGCAAAAAAACTAATGATTCAGAAGCAGCAACTTCCAGTGTTAATTGTATTATTGTATTTATTGTCTTTTATTATTCAAATAGTTATGGATTTTTTTTTTAGATTATTTGGTCATGAATGTTTTTATTTTGTTTCATTTTATTTTATGTACGTCAGGTCTCTGTTGAAAATGAGATTTCTATCTCAATGAGATTTACCAGAATAAATGAAGGCAACATAAATAATATGGAACCAACCCACTATTTGATTAGCATATTAGATTAGGTTGATCTACTTCAGTCATGCAGCCTGCCAAGTTCACAGATGGTGTCAATCACAGAACACTGTGGTCCATCACAGCCTTGTGTGTATGTGTGTGTGTAGGGTCTTCAGGGTCTCCCGGGTCCTCCTGGTCCCCCAGGTGTAATTGGCGAGCAGACAAGACCAACGGATTATGATCTGCACAGAGGAGAGAAGGTAAGGGCAAAACCAAGCACAGCTTCTGCAGGTATACAAGTGCAGGGAGTCAAAATATTTTCCCAGCTCTGTGAATGTAGAAGTTTCAAGTATTATGTTATTAATTCAATTCACATGTTGATGCTGTATGGTGTTATGTATTGCATCACCTTTCAGCATTACTACTCTGCAAAGAACAGACATGCTCTGTTTGTGCTGTGATAAAGGAGGCACGGCAAATTTAATTTCACTATAGCCACAGGAGGGCACTATGGAGCAGCTTAGACCTAGCTTTGTATTTCAGTGCAGTACTGTTCGGATAAAATAGGAATGGATGTACTAAAAGGTGTTATTCAAGAGCAGTGCAAGGTGATAGGTTCAGCAGAAGTTTAAGACTTAGGGAAGAGTCAGAATCCTTGAAAAGGGAGCAACAGATTAAGAAAAGACATTGATCTGATTAATCAAACAATGTGTGTGTGTGTGTGTGTGTGTGTGTTATACATATACAATACATAGTCAATCAGAACAATTGCTATTACACAGTTAAGCCTGGGTAACCTTTGCAACTGTACCCCTCCCTCCCTGGGTGATATTGTTGTTATACATAACCTTGGGGAACCCAAACAGTCAGCACTGGCAGAAACAGATACAAGCTCTAGATAGTGGGATGTATCACCAATCCAAAAACAAGTGCTTTATCCAGATATCACATATCTGATTGCCTCAATCAACCATACTTGCCATTTTTGTCTGTTGGTTTGTATTTGTATTTGACATTTTAAAGGAGCTGCTGAAATCCATCAATTAAGTTGCAATCATCTTGACAACAACTGTTATTGCACTGTCACAGTGAGGTGTTTGACGTAGTGCCATCATTGTTTCAGGGTGACCAAGGGCTGCCCGGTTTGCCCGGAGAACCCGGTCTGCCTGGACCTCCGGTAAGAATACTCACTCTTCTTATATTCCTCAACACACATGTCCATAAAATCATTACTGACTCAATTATTCAGAGATGTCTACATGTATCTCCCTTGTGTCGGTTGTCTATCATTTTTGTTCATGTAAATGTTTTTATGTCTGCATATACGTACCTGAATGCCTGTGTCTCCAAAGCTGTATGTCTTTTGCTTCACCTCTGTGTTTTGGGAGGAGACTTTGTGAATGTCCTGACAACGTACTGCTGTCTCTGCAGGGCCAGTCTGGTGGCTACAGGGGCGATAAAGGAGAACCAGGAGAGGCAGGGAAACGGGTGAGTGAACCTGGTGTACCAAACGCGTTGGTGTGGGCCTCTGTTCCTGTCCGCCCTGCTGCAGTGAGAATGACTGCGCCCCTCAAAATTCCTCAGTGCACTCAGTTCAGAGCATACAGGCAAATACAACGGTGGCTCCAAAATCAAATCAAATATGCACAGCACATGACACAAACATTCGGTACGCTTTAGAATGGACTCCAGCCTTAACCCTCATTAAAGGTGGATTATGGAGACAGTGGCAAGGAAAAAGTCCCTATTATGAAATAAACAGGGCTGGCACAGGGTATGAATTTGTAATAGTTAGCTGTATAGGAAGGTAGCTTAAGGTGGCAGTCCTGGTTAATGGCCCAGGCTGGGTTGGTGGACAAGGCTGGACAGTGACAGTGGTGGATTCTGGGCTTTGACATAATCAGGGACGGGAGCTCCATGGAGTACAAGGGAACACAAAGCCGAGATCTGGCCATCATCGGAGAGTAGAGGATAGCGGCAGCGACACAAATCAGGATTAGGCAACAGGAGATTGCGCCAGGAGTCTTCCATGGCTGCATAGTTACAAGGATGGAGATCTTCCTACGAGGCACTTTCTTTCAAGACCAAGTCCCGAATGAAAGTCATTCAAGGTCCCGAAACTGACATGCAAAGAGCAGGGATGCTAAGCCTGATATGCAGGTTGCATGCTCTGAAGCTTTTGATGTGGTCTTGAAATATCTCATATAACAATGGAATAGCACGCATCACCCACCTGCTTTGACTTATTCCTCTCCAGGGCAAGCCAGGTAAAGATGGAGACCCAGGCCCACCAGGCTTCCCAGTGAGTACATGCCCCTGTGTGGGCACCCGTGTCGGGGTTACCATGTGGCTTTCAGGCGGGCTGATTCGTGCTTCAGAAAGGCTCAAGTTTGGCACCCTTTCGCCCCTCTCTAACAGGGCCAGAAGGGAGAGCCAGGCATCCCAGGTCTATCCGGCCGCGATGGAGAAAGGGTACAGCTGCTTTCCTGTTTCTTCGTTCCACAATATAAGGAATGTGTATATCCAATATAAGGTGGAGCTTTCTCTGTGCCCACCCATGGTTTTAAACGAATGAGTTCTCGTATCACATATTTTTGTACACTTTTTGTCGCCATTTCTTCCCGGTCTCCTGCAGGGTGAAAAAGGTGACCGTGGATACCCAGGGCCTCCAGGCGGGGTGAGTCCTGATCCATCATGGTTCACCGATCTAACCTCTTGAACATCTGTGGACTTTATTTATTTATACTGTTACTTTGGTTACATTCAAACCTGAGAAGCATTAGCTCAGTAGAGTAAGGCACAGGGGTACCATGGAAGTGTTACATTAGAGCATGAGAACATTAGACTATATACTGATGAGAACAAGCCATTCTGGCAACCAGGGTTGCCGTGTATCTACAGTCTATGGAGTGTCCAGTACTAGATCAAGCCTGGACTTGAACAAACAAGTGATGTCCGTCTGTCCTACGTAATGTGACAACCTGTTTCAAGTATTGACAGCAATTGGTGAATTTACTCGCAACTTGTGTACACACATGCCCCCTTGTTCTACAGACTGAACTAAACTGAGTACATCTTCGGTAGGTAATTTTGTTGAACCCATTTATGAATTAAAAAACAAATAAAAAAAATCCCCCTAAATGTCCTTTCGTAAGGCCAAAACAAGGTTAAGTGTCTTGAATCTTTAGACAGAGCTTTTGAGCGCCATACCAGAAATCAATTAAGTGTCCTTTCTTTCAGATTTTTCAAGAACTTCAATATCTTTCCTGTAGTGTGAGGCCCAGGTTTGCACACGGTATTCCAAGTGCAGTCTGAATAAGGCATTGTATAACTAATATAAACTCCTTTCATTGATGATTAATACTTTTCGCTGCTTAGACCAATATCCTGTTGGTATTTCTCATTGCCACAGCACAATGACAGCCTAGTGACAGTATAGCAGGACAGCATTTGGTAAGACCAGGGTGTAGCTGGACTGAGTGCATAAACATCCTACTGCAGGTGTCTGGTGGTGGATATGGAGTAGGTGGCGCAGGAGAAAAAGGGGAACCTGGCTATCCTGGAGCGCCCGGACAGAAAGGAGAACGAGGACCACAAGGTACACCGACAGGATGGCAGGGCGGGGCAAGGCGTGTAGAGAAGGCAGAGCTTACCTCTGCCGCCTCTACCATTTCTACCACCTGCAGACAGTCTTTACCATGTCCCGCCTAAACAGTCTATACCAGATTTTTCCATTACACATTTATCCGGTACACCTACTATATCACATTTACAACTTACAGTCTTGGCCTGCACGATATATCACATTTTTAAAAATATTGAAAATAAATTTTTCACGATAAGCATATCAGGATGCATTGTGAAAATTTAATAAGCCGACAACTGTATGGAAACATAGAGAGCAGAAAAAAGTCTTGCGCGCGCAATTGGCTCTTGATGCAGATACATCGATGATGTCAAGCGCAAGACGAGCTGGGGGCAAACAAAGCCCTCGGTTGTTTGGCAGTATTTCGGTTTTACACTTGATGACCTCACTCAATTGTAAGTGATATGCAGTAAAGATTACTGATTGCTGAGAAGCTGGGACTGATGTTTCTGTACCCAGTAAGAACAGGAAACATTGCGCTTTGGAAATGTCATTATTCTGGGTTTTAAATATACTGAAAAATAATCGAAATGCGCGTAGTTTAATTTGTATCGTAAAGTATATTTGACAATATTTGCATGAGGTTGCAAACTGATATGCATTTAAGATTAAAACGTATTTGTGCGGGTTTGATTTTTTTCTGCAGGTCTGACTGGACCTGCTGGACAGCCAGGCCTACCAGGTACATAATCTAACCGTGACCTATGGAAATGCGTGATGTAGCATTGCGGTGCTTTTTTGTAGCATGGTGATTGAATGTGCGGGGGTTTGTTTTATAGGTGGGGTGGGCTCAGGCTCCTCTGGACAGCCTGGTTTTCCAGGGGACAGGGGCCAGAAGGGAGACGCAGGAGTTCCGGGAGCATCTGTACCTGGGCCCCCAGGGAGAAATGGATTGCCTGGTCCCCCTGGAGCTCCTGGTCTTCCTGGAGCCCCAGGAATAAGCCATGGTGGGAACTGTATTGGGGGCGCCCCTGGCTTACCTGGTGTGCAGGGAGAACAAGGATTCCCTGGAGCATCGGGCCAGAAAGGTACACTGTTTACACACTCTGTGTTCTCTGTAAACACATTGCACTCCCAGAGCACAAACCCAGCAGTATGCTCTGTGTACATACACTATACTCACTGTACAGTAAACTCTGCGTACTTGCAGAATATACTCTCACCATATATCCTGTCTACACTCAGTATACTCTCACAAGGGTTCTTGAACTCTATCCTGGGAACTCAGTATGTGTGTTCGTTTTTGGTCCAGCATAATTGCAGTCGCTGCCAACCAATCAGGTGTAACCAGGAGTAACCAACGTAAAATTCCCCTTTCCATCTCTATGGGAAATCGTTTGATTTTAATGGGTAATAACTTGAAAGCTACGAGCTAAGTTTGGTAGCGCTATCTTGAAATTTATAGGAGAGGTAGGTTGGGGAAATGATAGCTAATAAGTAACACTTAATTATTTATGTATTTATTAATAAAGGAAGATAAAGAGACAAATATCTATAGATTGTGCCTCAACAGCGCAATCCCAGGGGACATTTGCTCACTGAACTTGTACCAGTTCTTGAAAATGAGTAATATGACAGAGAAAGACAGAATCAAGGCAAACATTTATTGTGTTAAAGAAACTGTTATGGCAGAAATTGGACATATGCCTGTGGCTGTTCGTAAAGCTCACAGCGACGCTCCCAGCATCCTTTGGAATAGCTTGGAAGAGCTAAAACTTTTGGGCTCGGTCCCTCTTTTTTAAATGAAAGCTATTGTCAAGAGGTTGGAACCAGATTCTTTTGGAAATCGTCAATGATTTAAGCTGTAAACTGATTTCCTTCAAGTTTGGTTGTTTTTTCCCCCTGTTGCAGGTGAGAAGGGAGATACCTGCATCAACTGCTTCTCCTCCGGAACTTCTGTTCCTGGAGCCCCGGGTCCCCCAGGGCCCCCTGGATTCTCAGGTAAAACCCTGTGCCCACTGCCGTCCAACTCAGCACATGGTTTACAGCATTTTGGCTGCTTTTCTGTGGTTACTTTAGACGTGTTGTAGACTTTGCCTTGTGTTGGAGAGGACACCCCATACTGTGGAGCTGACCGTGTTTGGTTGCGGTCGCCTTGCTGATGACTGTCTGCCTGTGGTTGTGGTCTGTTGCAGGCATACCTGGTGGGCCGGGAGCCAAAGGTGACCGAGGTTTCCCTGGATCACCTGGGAGTGCCGGAGCACCGGTGAGACCTACATCCTGTCACATTCAGCATTTTCACCCCGACTTCATTTTTAACGTTCTCACTAGTTGGTCTGTAGGAATCACTAATGTAACATTATCCCACACCAAAGTTCACCAGGGGGAGCTATTTATGAGCTGTGATGTCACACTGTCATTTTTAACCCTGCGAAAATGACCTTTTGCAACAGAAAGCACATAAAGAGCTGGGGTCCCTGAGATAAAGCAGGCACTGCACAGATGTGTGAACCCAGAGTAGTGAGACTGCATCTTTGTGCTTTTCAGGGTTTGCCCGGATTGCAGGGTGCACCTGGATTCCCAGGACAAAAGGGAGAGCCAGGAAATGCCATTTCTGTTGAGGGAGTAAGAGGTGAAAAGGGTGACCCTGGATTCCCTGGCCCCCCTGGCTTGCCTGGACTCGATGGAAGACCTGGCCTTGATGGTGCACCTGGTGCACCTGGAGCCAAAGGCGAATCTGTAAGTGCAAGGCATTAAAAAGCAGCCTGGAGTTCAGAGCTCTACTGGGCCCTTCAGCAACTTCTGTTGAGAGCCAGGAGAGGTAGATGAACTCATACACTGAGATTCAGCAATGATGTGTTTCTGAATGAGTTCAAATAAAACGGGACCAGAACCAGAACATTCAGGTATTATGCATCATGACCGTGCTGCTTCTCAGCAGTTTCTCTGATCTCGTTCTTGTCTGGTCTGTTTTTGATACAGGAAAATAGCCAAACTCCACAAACATTATGAGGTATAAACTGGACAGTAAAATTAATTCCAAATATAGCTAACATTACTATGCTAATTAAGATGCACCTTTTGTATTCCTACTAGCTGACAATGATACAACTGTTAGCACCCGCTAAATAGCAAGCTAGCTACTCTTTCTGCACATTTATCTTAGATCTACCTAGCTCCTGCTATTGCTCAAATAACTCAGAGCGAACAATAAAACATATAGGCAGCTGGATGGCTAATCCCAGCTAAATTGTAACAATTGTTATAAAAATGGATAGTTGTTTGATTAAGTAAATGTGGAAAGACACCAACTAATTATGCAGAACAAATTTGCTTGACAAAGAGGTCCTTCCTTAAATTGTTGCCATTGTTGATTGTTAATACACAAATATTCTTTATTTCTCCTAAATCATGTTAACTCATGAATAAATTAATTTATGCTCTTTTTTTGGGTATGATGATAGTTAGGTAGGTTTTAGAACATACATGACCTTCTGTCTCAAATCAAAAGTTGTCTTCAGACTAAAACGAAAATAAATTGCAATTGAAACTGAAAAATAAAAAATGATATAAAAGTCAAAAGGAATAGAAAGCAGTAAATAATAATAAAAAAAACAAAACAAAGGAAATATCCTTAGTAGGGTTTGGAAAAATGACAATTTGTGTCGTTAAAAAGTTATGGTTATCCTACCTGCACCTCACTGAATTACTTCTTCTGGGGGTCCGCAGGGATCTTTGGTAGTTAAAGGTGAACGTGGCCCCCCTGGATTACCTGGGACTCCAGGTCCCCCTGGAGATAGGGGTGGTCAGGGTGCTCCTGGATTTGGCCCCCAGGGACCTGCAGGAGAGAAGGGCATTCAGGGTATTGCTGGAAGACCAGGATCACCAGGGGCACCAGGTGAGTAAGTTTCCTCTTTCAGAGTGCGGGAGTGAGCCCGAATTCTGTTCAGGGGGATTGGTATGAAGCACTGCTACTGGAAGTGGGCTAATGTTATGACTCTGCTTCCAGGTCCGAAAGGTAATCCAGGTCAGACACAGGTACACAAAGGTGCCACTGGACCTCCAGGAGCTGCAGGAGAACCAGGCCTTACAGGCGCTCCAGGTACAATGTCTCTGCTATATCACATGACTATCTTGAGTGTCGAATGTCATTATGAGTAATGCAGCGTTCTCAGAGTGTTTTTACAAAAGTGTGTTGCAAGATATAAAAACTGCTAATTTAACTGAAACTTTCCAAAAAAAGCCTTCTTGCTTTCATTTTCACTTTTTCTTTCATATCTTCTTATGTGTTTGCTAAATCAGTTGGCTAATTTCACATTGTGGCACTAGAAAGAAAATATAGTGGCGCAGAACCACCATGACATTCTTCAGGGAGATCTCTGTAACATAATGGGTAATAAAGTGCGTTGTGTTAGACTCTTATCTCTGTGCATTTGTCCTCCAGGTGCCCCTGGGTTGCCAGGTGCCCCCGGATTCAATGGGGCACCAGGAGCAAAAGGGGATCCTGGAATCCCAGGCATTGGGTTACCAGGTGCTCCAGGAGAAAAAGGTAGGAATGAACTGCCTTCACTGGTATGCAGACAGATACAAACACACAGAGACATTCACACATGCAATCCTGCACAGACACAAACGCCCTATGCAAATAGCCTACAGTTATACACTGCAGTAATACCCAGAATGTAAGAGCCGTGTCGCTTGGTGGTTGTCTCTTCCAGGATTCCCTGGGTCTCCTGGCCTGCCCGGAACGTCTGGTAGCCCTGGCCGCCCAGGTGGAGATGGGATCCCTGGGTCACCTGGTGCACCGGGAGCGAAGGTGAGAAGTGGTTCTCAGTCCATTGACTGTTTGGAGATGAAGAGCATGAATGAAAGACAAAATAAAATCTCTCAGACATTGACAGAGGTGAGTTCATTTTTCAGGGAGAGCCTGGGTATGGGTCACCAGGTGCTCAAGGTGCTCCGGGAATACCTGGTGGTAAAGGTGTCACCGGGCCCAAGGGAGATGCTGGATTCCCTGGCTCCCCTGGAGGTCCAGGCAGGAATGGATTTGATGGCGGTCCAGGAGCCAAAGGTAATGTGCCTTGCCTTCGGTGCTCTCTGCACTGCTTCCTTAGCCCCTCTCAAATCCAATGAGTACAGTCTGGGATGATTCCCTATTTCACCTTTATATGCGTCTTATTTAAATGAAAGTACATCTGTTGGGATTATTGAAAATGATTGTGGAGGTACAGTAAATCTGGTTTAACTTGATAAGCATGTCTATACTCACAACCTGATTAGTGGACGGCTCGGTTTTGTCCACTGACAGGACCACTGCAGTATCTGTATCTTACTGTCACTTGCTTTATAGCTGGTTCTGACCCTGCCTGTAATCTCCAGCTGCACTTACCCTCTCTCACAAGACCTCGGATGCTCAGAAGCCAAATTCAGATTTGACTCTTTTACTGAGGATCTGGATTGATGTCTATTACATGACTCTTAAGAGGATATTGCATCCATCTCATTCTCTGTTTTTATCCTTCTATAGGTGATGCAGGTATTCCTGGGTTGCCAGGAGCTCGTGGGGCCCCAGGTGCTCCTGCCATAGGCACCCAGGGCCCCCCTGGACCTCAGGGACCTCCTGGACCTGCTGGTTCTCCAGGTACTGTCACCTCCAACTCTACAAACCCTTACACCTGTGTTACTCACTGCTAAACCAGATTGTTAGTTCTGGAGGCTTGAATGTTCATGTAAATCCTAAATTTTGATAATATTTGATATTCTCTATAAAGTAAGAGGTGGGAGAATGTAATATTAATGTGCACTGGTTACAATAATATGAGCCAGAATGTAATTCAAATATAATGGAGTTCAGTATCAAGTTGGACTTCCACACAAGTGTATTCATAGAGGTGTTCAGATTATCACATTGTGAACTGTGTATCAAATGATATTTGTTTCAGTGTAAGCTGTTTACTCAGTTTTAAAGAATGGTTTGTCCTTACAATTACCAAACTTGTAATGGATTGAGTGGTTCCAGATCCCAGATCAGGTATTGACATAGAAATTTGCCATGGAAACATACAAGAGATGGTCAGAGGGGTCTGCTGGGGTCTGTGGTACAGGAAGAGGACTTTGCTGTAGTACACATGAGCACAAATCCCGTGGCTGTTAGTTCCTCTGGGTCCATTCTGATCTGAATGATGTCCTGCAGTTTTGTAGTTAGGGATGATGTACAATTGGGATGCTTTGGATACAATTCTGAGAAGTGCTCCAGTGTAACTGTTAAACTGGCCCAGGCAATGCTCGGTAATCACCACCAATGTCTCTGTCTCATCACTGCAGGGTACCCTGGAGGAGCCGGACTGAAGGGTGAACCTGGTGCCCCGGGATTGGACATTCCAGGTGCACCAGGAGACAAAGGAAATCCTGGTTTCCCTGGATCCCCAGGTCCTGTGGGCCCCCCTGGACCTCCCGGTGGGCCTGGCAAAGATGGTGTGCCTGGATATCCTGGTGAGTGTGCTTGTTCAAATCCTCCAGAATGCAAGTGTGTGTGTGTGTGTGTGTGTGTGTGTGTGTGTGTGTGCATGTATAAAAGTAACAACATTCTGGACAATAAATACTGTTCTCGATGTGCTGAGCTGTATGATAATGCTAGAGTCATCTTATTGAAGCTTTCCGCAGTGATGTCACTATATAAGGAAGTTATATGCATATCCTGCTTGGCACATGAATGTAAAATGCTGGATAAATGCATTGTCAAAATGTCTCTTTTTTCTCTTGTATATCAGCTACCTTTACTGCAGTTGCTCTTGTTAATCACTTGTTCCAAAAATGTTATACCATGATGTTGCAAATTGCAGTAAAAGACACATACATCTCTTGTTGAAAGTTGCCACTCATGGCCTTAGACTTATTTATCTGAGATCTTGTTTTCAGAAGTTCACAAAATCACCCATGTCCCATACTTTGTCCATAGGTGACATCACACCCAAATAACAATATACTTTTTTGTTGGATCTGGGGTGGGGGGGGGGGGTGTCTGAGTGTTGAGTGTGGATGAGGGAGTTGATGAATCACTAATACTTAGGTGCCTGCCCTTTTGTTCACAGGTGCCAAAGGAGACTCAGGACTAGTTGGATCACCTGGTCCACAGGGAGCCCCAGGAACCGCTGGATCACCCGGATTCCCTGGAGCAAAAGGTTCCCCGTCTCTTCTGATCTGCTCCCGATGTTTCATGCGCTGCAGCTATAGAGTGCAAACTAAAGTAGTACTTTTGCTCCACAGGTGATGATGGTTACCCTGGGATACCAGGTGGCCCAGGTGCCACTGGTATAAAGGGAGAGCGAGGTGATCCCGGCGCGCCTGGTGCCCCTGGCCCAACCGTACCTCCTGTGGTAGTGCAGGGACCAAAGGGAGATCCAGGTGCTCCAGGTAAGATGGTGTCCTTAGAGGTAAGGACGGTGTCTGTATTTGCAAAGAACAGTGTGTCTCGAGGTAAGGACAGTACAGAGTACATGCTGTGTGTATGTGTTTAGCTATCAGTCTCACAAGTGTGTTGCATTAACTCACAGGTGCATCAGGATTTCCAGGACAGAAAGGTGCACTGGGTGCCCCAGGAGATGCTGGGCTTCCAGGACTGGATGGTGCCCCAGGCATACCAGGACCTGCAGGTACAAACTGTCAACACAAGCACACCTCTCCCAAAGCCATATGCACACACACACTCACACTGTCCACAGCTGAAGACAGACAGGGTCGCTATATCAAAGTTTATGGACTCTCCTCTAAAGACAAAACCTCTGAGATATTTAGAGTTTATTATATATATATAATATGCTGAACTTTGGTAAAGATTTTATAATGATATGTAGTGCAGATGTAGCTGTGTAAAACAATATGTTGTGTTCCGGTGCTGTATGGTGTTCAGATTATTAGAAATCTCACTTGTTCCTCTATGCTCAGGCCCCAAAGGAGATGCTGGAGTTCCAGGTCTGCCAGGGGGCCCCGGAGCAACTGGAGCGAAGGGCAGCAATGGTGATCCAGGATACCCAGGTGAGACCAATACCTTTGTACTTCTGTCTTTCTTTAGCCTCTTTCACAAAACTCCCATAAATCTCCCTGGAGTTTTCTTGATGGAAGTCATGTGTGAAGGAGAGCAAGAGTTGATACTCTTGCAATTTCACCCAAGACCCAGGTAAATTCCGGTGAATCTTCCTTTTTGGCTAAGGAGTGAACAAAGTTGTAGGAATCCACAAAACAGTAGTTTTTATTACGATGCTCTGATGTTGATTATATATACATTCATATATTATATACATTTATATCTTCTCTATTTATTTTCAAGGCCTACCTTAAAATGGTAATGTTCTTTTAATAACCAAAGTTGAGAATTACAAAAGGTGAAAATGAGAATACTAATGAAAATAATATGAATTTGTAGGCTGTACTAGAGTAAAGAGTGTGGAATGGAACTATCATTTATATTGTTAAATGAGTAAGAGTTGGCTTATGTTATTGCAAAAGAACAAGTTGGTGTTTATTTCAAAGACCAACTTCAGATCTTACAAAATAAGCAGAGTTGGTTAACATAAAAGTTCATTCACCTTTGTAAGAAATTTGTAAATGACGTTAAAGTCGTTCCCAGTTAATGGAACAAGAAAATCCACAAGAGTGGCTAGAAAAATCCACAAGAGTTACCATGGCAAAGATTTGGTTCCTATGTGCGAAACTGGCTTTTGTCACCCCCATTCTCTTCATCTTATTTGCCCTTTTGTAGCTTCTCTCATAGGGTGCATGGTGGAAGTGCCGTACTCAAGAGAACATCCTTTTGTATTCACATTGTGCAGACCACCCTTTAGTGTTTGTGCTGCTAAAAATGACTTCTCTCCTTTACCCACCCTCAGGTCCAGCTGGCACGAAGGGTGCTGCAGGGTTGCCAGGCCCCACAGGGGCACCTGGACAGCCCGGTGCCCCCGGGTTCAACGGCGCTAAAGGTGATGCCGGCCCACCAGGCTTTGGAGCTCCAGGAGGTCCCGGTGCCAAGGTACTAACACAGTGTCCCCACAACCCATTTATGAACAGCACGCTGTATTTTACATCAATCAGTCTGCAAGCCCCATCACAGGCACACAGCTGTATATTTGCAAATTCATGAACACTAACCTATAAATGGCTTTAATCAGACACAGTCTGTGTGGTTCATGTTGTAGGAATACAGTTGGAGTCAGTTTATTTCATGCTATGGTATAGGACTACTCATACTGCAGTTAGTCATGCTCTATGCTGCAGTAGTGTAATTCTAATAGTTATTTACACTGTGCTGTGGTAAGAAGTGTACTTGTAGTGTAGTTACTCATGCTCTTATGCTCTGGTTCTCTATCGCTCAGGGAGAGCCAGGAACACCCGGTTACCCAGGAGGTCCAGGAGCTAAAGGAGAGGCTGGTGCACCAGGTCTGCCCGGACTACCCGGTGGTCCTGGAATCAAGGGAGACCCTGGTTTCCCTGGAAGTCCAGGTAAAGCACCCATTTCTCACCTTTTTCACTCACAAAGTGCTGCAACACCTTGTAAACAAAATTAAGCGAATGAATAATTTGGGAGTCACAGGAATTGAGTGCACAGAAGAGCCAAAGCATTGCTGTTACCTCAGACTTTTCTAACTTTCTTATGTTATATGTCTGGCCTCAGGTGGACCAGGTTTTCCAGGTGCTAAGGGACTTGATGGAGGTCCAGGTGCTCCTGGCCTAGATGGGGCACCTGGTCGACCAGGAGAGCCAGGGCGCCCCGGGGGCCCTGGAGCGCCAGGAGAGAAGGGTCTACCAGGAAGAGATGGCATCCCAGGGCCTGCAGGACTTAAGGGAGATCCAGGTGAGACAGACTCCTCCCCCTGCCAACAGACTTTGGATGTGTTCAATACTTTGCTTTGAAGATGTCAATTGGATGAATTGCATTTTGATCCTCATCTTCCCATGCATCTCTTTAGGTTTACCTGGTGCTGGACTTCCTGGAGCCCCTGGCCTTCCAGGACTGCCAGGTGACAATTCCACTCTTTTCTTCACCTCCTCTGTTTCACAGCCAGCTCCCACACATATCAGACCACCAGCTTTGCATATGTCGGTGCTGCAAGTGCAAGTGCAAGAAACACTGGACACAATGCAACTCATCACAGGATAACTCAATGCAGTATAGTTAAAATGAGAGTATGTTCACCCTCCGTGCTCAAGATCTCCACTGCTGTCTGTTTCATCACTAGTCACTGACTCTGCATACTTAGCTCTGTCTACAGATTTTTATTATATTAATCAATGAATTGTTAAATGTATCCATTTATAGTATTTATGTATAGACATTGTAGTGCAGAATATATACTGCATGTTACAAGGGTGCAAGTAAAGGGACTGAAGAACAAATCCATGATAAAGCATGAGATGGAGAAAGTTCTGAGCTGAAATTATACATAGCACTTGCAATAACTATTAAACATCTACCTTCTGTTAATAACAGTGATCCACAAGGGCAAAATAATAATGCCTTGGTTTAAATCCTAAACGAAATGAATAGATTTGATCTATTACAATATTGCTAAACTACCACCCACCATGTATCCTGTAAAGCTACAAAAGTCTCTCACTAGTTTACACAAGCAGTCTAAAATAATAAAAAAAGTAGTAAGTTTTATTTTTAGACTTCCTTTCTAGCAAAGTAGTGCAAAATACTTAAAGAAAGCTAAAGGATTTTCTATAAATCAAAACAATACACAAAATAAATCAGAATAGACTAAAATAATCATTTAAAAAGTAAAACCATCTGACTTTGTTCCCCCTCAGGTCCGAAAGGAGATGTTGGGTCACCTGGGCTTCCTGGGACTCCTGGCTACCCTGGGGCAAAGGGAGATCCAGGTTTCCCAGGTGCATCTGGCACACCAGGCAGTATTGGCCCTCCAGGGCCCCCAGGGTTGGGCCATGTAGGGCCCAAAGGTAACGCAGGTGCACCAGGCTCCCCAGGAAGACCTGGTAAGTAACTGTAGCCTGGAATACAACCCACACCTAATTTCCTGGTTTTCTCGCCTGACCCCTTTGAAGTACTCTGATTGAATGCTATACCAGCCAACCCCCACCTAATGGAACAGACACAAACTTGTGCCAATGCCCTTACAAGGAATTATCAGATTAAGATTTTCTCTGTATAGGCATACCAGTGCCACAAGTACCACAAGAATAGATCTGTATAGACTGATATAGACTAGTGTGGATTATCTCTGTTTTTGAGGTATTGCGGTGTTATGTTTCCATTACTGATGTGTACCCCACATGCATCCACAGGTGGTCCTGGTCCAGCTGGTGCCCAGGGGGCCCCAGGTCCTGGTGGTTACAAAGGGGAAAAGGGCAACGCTGGACAGCCCGGTTCTCCTGGCTTCCCTGGAGCTAAAGGAGATCCAGGAGCCCCTGGATTTTCAGTAAGATCATTTTTTTGAGGGGGAAATGACTTTGGGTAGACATGTTTTTTTGGATGTTTTTCAGCAAATGTGAAGTTTGCTTGAACCTGCTAAGAATAGGTGGAAGTAGCTTTATTCAAAGTGTCAATCATGCTTGGACAAACCAATCAGCAAACTTATCTATCAATAGAAAAAAAAAGATCTCTCGGAGCTGGTGAAGGTTACTTGATGCTGTCGGTGTTTTCCGAGGCTGGCAGCAATGTGTGAGCTTTTACCAGCTGTTACTGGGGTTTCGTTTTTGGATTAGGATGACCATCGATTACTACTGGAACCACCTTAATTTTACATTTCTACCGGATATTACATGTTGGCTGTCCCATTCTCCAGCTGGTGGAGCCACGCCTTGTGTTCACTCTCAGTCCCCACTGACTTCCTTCCTTTACATGTAACCAGGGCTCGCCCGGTCTTCCTGGACCATCTGGCTTGAAAGGTGACGTTGGGCTGCCTGGAGTTCCTGGATTCCCAGGTCAGTAAGCGCATGACTTGGAGTGGAGATAATATATCTGAATTTAAGATGGTGATTCTGTTTGCATTTATGGTACTATTTCATATTTCAGTCATATGATTGCTGGTGTCATTGTTGATGGTCAAGTTTAGCAAGACAAACTGTAGAAATATTATTGTTCTAACTCTGCTCCGTATACCATATATTACATGAATAAGCTGTGTGAAATGTGTTGCTGGTTGTATGTGTACATTGCGCAACATAATATAATGTATGTATAATCTATTTGAAGAGGCTTTTGTTCAGCTAGATCAGGAGCATCACTTTGTTGTTAATTCAGAATGCCAGGAAGAAAAAGGCACTGTAACGTTGTTGTAACCTTGTGTCTCTCTGCCACAGGGGTCAAAGGGCAGTCTGGCAACCCTGGAACACCTGGCGCCCCTGGAGCACCAGGAGATGTTGGTCTTCCAGGTATGTTCCTTCCCAGACAGGTGTGACAGTCATGCCCACAACTGCCATTTCAATACTATAACATGGCTTGAATGTGAACCTGCCATTCTGTCCTGTTTGGGTTATTTATCCATGAAAGATCCGAAGATGCTGCTCCATTCATGAATAAATGTATATGGAAAACTGTAGTGTCAGTATTCTAGTTTTTGTCTTGTTTCTGTTTGTGATACTGGTCATGCTGGCCATCCTTGCTTAATAAGCTGTGTGCCCTGTGTTCTGATCTTTAATAACCTTTCCACCCGAACCCTTTGTCTCTAACAGGTCTTCCTGGTGACCCTGGCCCTGCCCCCATCGTATTGAAAGGAGAGCGTGGACCCCCTGGTGCCCCTGGAGCCCCAGGCTCACAAGGACCTGCAGGTCCCGCAGGATTGAATGGGCCAGCAGGTCAGTGGGGGCACTGATTTGGGAGGGGTTCGCAGAAGTGTTCAAAGGTTTCAACAGCAAAACACGATGATTGATTCAACACAAGCCATTTGTTGTGCCATTAAACCTCTGCCACAGCTAATTTTAGGTTCTTAAGGTGTACAGACGGTCCCCGACTTACGATGGGATTACATGCCGATAAACTCATCTTTAGCGGAAAATAAAAATAAAATGTGCTTACGACACTTACATTAGCCTACAGCTGGGCAAAATCAGACAGCAAAGCCTATTTTAGGACAAAGTGTTGAATATATCATGTAATTTATTGAATACTGTACTGAAAGTGAAAAACAGAATGGTTTTATTATACCATCGAAAAATTGTAAGTTGGAGCAATGTAACTCTGGGATCGTCTGCTCTTGAGGTGGTTTTGAGTTTTGCGATCTTAAGGGAGTTCTGTAATCTGACTAGGATCCCCCGGAGGCCCGGGTGATGTGGGCCCAGAGGGCCCTCCTGGATTCAATGGCCCCTCTGGACGCAAAGGAGATTCTGGACCAGCTGGAGGGCCAGGTGACTGCCAGTCCTCCAACCTCTCCTCATATACAAGCTTTCCAACTATCCGTGACTGTCTACTATTATTATTGCTCCGCTGTGAAGTATGGAACAGTGCTCTGAAACTGTCCCACTCTCTCCTCTCTCCCTCTCCATGTCTTTTGTACCTTTTCCTTCCTCTTCTGTTCCCCCTTCCCTTTTCCTCACTCAGGTCAGCCTGGATTCCCAGGTCCACCTGGCCCAGATGGCATCCAGGGTCCCCCTGGTCTGCCTGGTGGATCCTCTGCGGCTCATGGCTTCCTGGTCACCCGCCACAGCCAGTCTTCAGACGTTCCTTACTGTCCAGATGGCACCAGTCTGATATACGACGGCTACTCTCTGTTGTATGTACAGGGTAATGAGAGGGCACATGGACAGGATTTGGGTAAGCTGGGTTTGGTGTCTTGGTGTGTTTGGCCTATTTTGGAGAACATACGTTTGCCCTGTTGTCTCCGTGTATTAATGTACACCCTTCGTACGTCCCATAGGAACGGCTGGAAGCTGTCTGCGCCGGTTCAGCACTATGCCCTTCATGTTCTGCAACATTAACAATGTCTGCAACTTCGCCTCCCGCAACGACTACTCCTATTGGCTGTCCACACCCCAGCCCATGCCCATGAATATGGCACCACTCGCCGGTGAAAGCATCAAGCCGTTCATCAGCAGGTGAGACAAGAGACAGGAGCCAAAGGGCAGTACAGAACAGTATAGTGCCGCGGAGGCCAGTAGGGATCAGTAGAGGACACAGGTAACAGTAGAAGGTAGTGGAGACATGGGACAGGAGATTTGAGGATTTGAAGGGAAACAGACGGTATGAGAAGAACATGAGAGGCAGGGGTGGAGCAAAGGCCAGAAGAGAAAAGCAGAGGACTAGACGATGACAATAGGGTGAAGTAAGAGGTAATTGCGTATGTTTGAAACAGAGGCAAATAGTGACAGTGCATTAGCTCATACTTTCCAACTCACAACTGCTGTGGGGAAGACACTAGAAAGTGTATGGAAACCTGAATCAAGCACTGCATCTTCATTCCTTACTAAAATTCTCCTTCACTTTTCTTCTTAGCGCTAACCAGGAATGTCCACAGTCTATTTCGGGGCATTGTGTTCGACTGGCTAGTCGAAACCTTGCTTTGTCACAGGATGACTAGCAGTTAGCTAGCTGTATCTCTTGTCCTGTGACAACTTATGTCCATCCCTCATCCACGTCTCAGTAAGAGAATGTTTTAATATGAAAAGAGAGAGGTGGTAGTGAGGCGAGAGTGAGGTGTTAGCTAACATTCGCTCACTTTTTTGTCCCGTTCGCGTGTGCTTTTGTGTGCGTGCTGCGTGTGTGCGTGTGTGGGTGTGTTTGCATGTGCGTCCTCTCTCCCCAGGTGTGCAGTGTGTGAGGCTCCTGCCATGGTGATTGCCGTGCATAGCCAAACCATTCAGCTTCCTTCCTGCCCACAAAACTGGGACCCGCTGTGGATTGGATACTCATTCATGATGGTACAACATCCACTGCTATTCCTCACACAGACACACACACACACACACACACTTCATTACACAGCACTGCTATTCCTCACAGGCACACACACACTTTGTTACACAGCACTGCTATTCCTCACACAGGCATACACACACACTTCATTACACAGCACTGCTATTCCTCACACAGGCACACACTCACACACTCTCATTACACAGCACTGCTATGAGAACAGCCTAGGCACTGACTGTCTATATGCTAAGAGGTTGTGTACACTACAGTGGTAATTTATGCCACTGTATCATGGTTACACACCATGGTAACGGCTGTGTCTTTCCCCCCCCCAGCACACAAGCGCTGGGGCTGAAGGGTCCGGTCAGGCCCTGGCATCCCCCGGATCCTGCCTGGAAGAGTTCCGCTCCGCCCCCTTCATTGAATGTCACGGGCGCGGCACCTGCAATTACTACGCCAACTCCTACAGCTTCTGGCTTGCCACTGTGGATGTTCACGATATGTTCAGGTATGACACCATGTCGCTCTGCCCCTTTTAATTGCCATCATGTTTAGCGCAATACTTCCTGCTGTGTGAAAAATACGTACTGTGTTTTAGTCACACAAGTAGAGCGAGGGTGTTACTTGGCAGCAATGGTTTACAATCCAAACTCCTATAAAAGGAACTTTGCCCTGTGGCAGATAATCAAAGGAAACGTTCAGTTAAGGGATGAATGGACTCTATTAAAAAAGTCATTTTAATCATTTTCGTTTAAGTGTTGGCTGTTCTTTGCTTTACCGGTGGGAAATTCTGATCTCTCTCCTTCTCACTCTAACCTTTTCCCCTCTGGGTGACGTCTTTTCACTGCTGTCTCGCTCTGTACTGTCTCTCTGCCTCATCTTCATTACCCTCTCTCACTTTGCAGGAGGCCTCCCTCAGAGACACTAAAGGAGGGAAATCTACGGACACGAGTGAGCCGCTGTGTGGTGTGCATGAAAAAGACGTAACCCGGAAACGCCAGACTCTCAGGACAAACGCTAAACAGCCATGAGGACCAATAATCGGATGGAGGGTGGAATTCGGCATCGCTACGGTGATGACCGGGTCCAACTCAATGGTGCTACTGTGCGACACAGCCATAAAAATGAACAGCTGAAAATGAACAAAATCATTTTATAAGTACCTCAAAAAAAAAAAGATTTTAAAACCACAAAAGTTGTCGTGGTGGATGTCTGATAAAGGTGCATTTTGCTATTCTCTTTCTGGGGGAAGTTTTTTGTTCAATATTCTTTTCTGTTTTTATTTTGGTGTTTATACACATCTCATGAAAGAAGCGTGCTGTTAAAAGGAGGGATTCATCTCCATGGTAACAAAATGGCACTTTGACTTCTGATATCACAGAGAGAGGACATGCACTGAAAAGACTCCTTAGTGTGACTGCATTTTTAACTTTTTCACTTTTGAATTTTGGTCTTACCTTTTTACGTCTTAGTTTTCTCACATTGTCTACACTGCTGTTCTCTCAAATTCAAGCATTTCTTTTCTTGTTTGTAAGTAAGTGAATCTGTATATTATGTAAAACGGTTTTTATAACACAAAACACTTTGTCTACCTTACCGGTTGAATTGCTGGGCTATGCTGACTCAACCTCTTACACAAGCACACATGCACATTGTACAAAGTAAGGTTTATACTAATGATGGTAGAATGATGTTTCAGAGTGGGTGGAGCTATATTGAACTATGAGTCAATAATGTCTTAGAACCAATCAAAAGGTTTGCTCACCACAGCAGAACTCAATGATTGGTTACAGTCAGTCAGATACTGTTAACATATGATCGCTCCACTGATTCTTGGTTGGTTAAAAAAATCTTTCTCCCATTACTAGTTTATACAAATGAAACAGTATTTTATATATTAAAAAGCTTTTTTTTTTTTCAAATAAAAATTTTTAAAGAAATTTGGATGAGATTTGTTTTCATACATTTAGAATTTTTACCTTTTCCATTGATGTTCAGTTTTGTCAAAGCAACCACAAAGAAAAGATCTGTCCCATGTTTTAAAATATTGTTTTTGTTTTACTAATGTGCTTTTTAAGGGGTTTAGATGTTTTTAAATAGAAATCTGACAATAGACGTAATATAAACCCATAAACGTTAAAATGTTCCGCTTGTCTTGCTAATTATATCTATGTACATAGTATAAACATATGGTTAGCAAGACTAAGGATGGAAAATCATTTCCACTGACAACTGTGGCCCTTTGCAAAAGTAAAGTTTATCAATGGGTCATATATCTATTCGTTTTTTAAATCTGTTTTTCCATGTTTATTAACCTGAAGTTGTTACCCTTAAAGGTGGAAATAAAAATAAAAGTTGAAAACTGTTTTGTTGCAGACATATTTTCATATACTGTGTGAAATTGATGTGACCAGATGGGAGATGGGCATTCTGACATTCCAAAGCCGTTTCTGGAAAATAAAAATTAGTGCATGCAAGCGTGACAATGTGTGGCTATACCTCGACCTTTTCTTACACGTTTATTGTTCATTGAAATGTGGGTGCCGTTTACATACAAGGCTCCACCTGGCTTACATACCTCTACAATGAAAACCCACATCTCTCCCTTTTCTTCTTCATCTTTACCATTCACTCACACAAAGATACACACCCATACACCTGCACCATTCACACCTGTAGCTCTGCTATTATGTTCCTAAAAGTGCTGTTCATGGCCAAGATGCAGATCTCCACAGGTGGTGGGGGAAAGTCAGTGATATTAACTCCTGCATTTCCAATTCTTACCTCATTAATCTGCAGTCTGAGGAACATGATGTGGATATCACTGTGTTGCAGTTGTAGCTCTGGCTACAAACTCATTTATTTGTTGAGAGGGAGCAAGCTCTCACTGTACAACGATGAAATGGCCACAGTTCCAGAAGCATTACTCCCTTTTCATTTAATGGGTGCTAATAAGTGAGATCAGATCTAAGACAACTGTGGATTCATTCTGTGCAGTGTGATCTGGCAAATGACTTCCGTGTATAGGTGGGATATTCCAAGATCAAAAACTTCCAACGATGATGGAGGCTTTACTTTCGTATATATCAACTCCTTTCTTACTTAAATGTTCACATATTCAGTATCCAGTATTTTGCCTCCTATCTGAAAATGTGTGCGAGAGAGATTTTCATGGAAGACAGGGGGTAGTCTCATACATTCTACCCCAGATCAGACAAACCCAAAAGAGTACAAGCCTTCAAAATGTTTAAATACAATACATATTTTTTTTTTATTGCAACGGCTCTATTCAAAGCAAAAGAAACACCATGTTCAGAATTCCTTGGCCGTGATCCACCGTCCCCCCTGGGGAAAAATATAGAGAGGCATGTGGAGAAACCGACAAGAAAAACAGTGAGAGTATTTACAGTGGAAGACACAGCCAAGTACACTTTGAATAATCACTATCATAATCTTCATCATCATTATTATTATCATTATCGTTTATTATTATTATTATTTCATTTTTCTTCACACAAAAAAAGCTCGTACCGGGTCCCATTTCAATAGAATTCATCAATTCAATCGAACACCGTCACGATGATCAGGATTCACCCTCGCTTATACTCTATACCAGCCAATGCTCGGCAGTAATTACAAAACAGTATACAGAAGTTTACAAAAGCGCAAAACATCTCTGAATTTTGCAAAAGTAACCCCTGCCCACTTGATTTCCATTTGCGGTGAAAACCAACCAACTTTTTAAATTTTTTTTTAAACATACAATAATCTGACACGATTCTTTACAACTGAGAATGTATCTCTTTTCTGTAAACTAGATACAAAATAAAAAGTCCAAAATAGAAGTTGCATAATATTTATGCAGTTCCAGTAAGCACCCCCAAGCTATGAGGTTGTTGCTACAAACTTATGTACCATTACTTTACATCATCAGTACTGTTATTTTAAATCATAACACTATATATATATATATTTTTATATATATAAAAACAAGGTATCCCATTTGTTAAATATACAATAATTTGACTGGACTGAGGAGGCAGTGATCTCAAGACTGAAGTACTGAGGACAATATACAGCGAACTTACTGTATTGTGCTTCTCAAAGACATTTGCCTGGTAATACTAGACCAGATCCCATCATTACAGAAGAAAACATCATATGGGGAAAAGAATTCACAGTTGGAAAAACTGTCTGTTTTCTGTAGCTATGACAGTTCTCTGTACCGATGACCAGTTTTCACATGTATGATCACCGATGACGCACAGGGACACGACATACCAATATAAAACGCTCTTCAAGAGGTTCTGAGCTTCCTCGTTGGATAAAGTACAGAAAAACAACTAAGACGAACCCCTCAGAAAAAAAAAAAAGAAAAAAATCTATATCAGGTAGTGCAGTGTAGTGTGGCATGCGGGGTGAACGGTACCGATTCAATAGGTTCACCACAGGAGGGCGGGCTGACGAGATCACACGGTGAAGCGCTGTCTTGAAGACAGTCCTCACACAGGGAAGGAACACGTAAGAATCGTATAGATATATGGAAAACGGAAAAACTTTTTTTTTTCAGCAGCAATCATCAGTAAACAGTTGGACCCTTCGCACCACTTTCGTCTTTTGTATGGCGAAGGTTTTAAGTGCCGTCTGTATGAACATAAGCGCACCCAGGTAGGGGGTACATCTGAAGAAAGGTATTCAAAGATCTGTCGCAACACATTTCTAAAACTATTCCCTTGACACAACTTTACAAACAAGTGCAAAATGGACTATAACCTCATAAGTATGATTTGAAGTGACATACAAAGAAAGAAGTTTGGGTAGTGAAAAAAAATGCAAACACCAACATAAAGATACTATTTATATGCAGTGTGGAATCCACCAGCTTCTGGAATACCCCAGAGAGAGGTACAACATCACACTTTCATCAGTGTCATTCTTTCCAATCCCTTGGATGACTGTTTGTGCCCTGAGGACAGGAGCACTGATATCTTGAAAACACTTCTCTCTGTTAGAAAGAAAAACTCGGGGTGATCACCCTGTTCCATTAAATGAAGACTGACATCATCCTTGCCTTCTATGGGTATGGTTTAACCCAAGTCATGCTGGGAAAATTCTACACTACCGGTACAATGACATTGACCACCAGCCACCCATCCCCCCCCCCCCCCCCCCCCAAAAAAAAAAAAAAAAAAACAAAACATGGTATTAACCCAAAATGTAATCTGAATGTTGGGCTGTCTCCCGCGAAAAATGAGTAGTGACCAGCTAAAAATGTAACGAAAATCTAAAATATATTCTTCTCCACAAAACCCTGGACCGTAAAAAATAAAATTCTCTTTATTTTTCTGAGGTGAGGGGTCGTAACCTGAGTGACCTCACATGTGATTGGGCCAGAGGTGATGTCGCTCTTATTCAGTCTCATGACTTAGGCAGACAACCTGGGTGCAAGACTGCTGAGGTGTCAGGTATCAGGTTGCATTTTCGTTTTTTGTCCAGATGTAGAGCGCACCTATACCTGGAATGGGTAAACAAAGAAGTTGAAGAGGTGCGGAGTGCGATGTCCTGAAGGAGCCACATTTTCAACTGGGTGGGGTGGGGGGGGGCAGAGGGATTGGGTCACCTGACAGCCACCCCACGGTAATTCTCCAATAGAAAGGGACGAGTGGAGAGGATGGAGCTCAATTCCCATTCGCCACATGGCGTGAAGCTTCATTAGAAAGGGTCCTCTTCAGTCTGCAGAGAGAGAGAGAGAGAGAGAGAATGAGAGATGTTAATCTTCACACGGAGCAGGGTCTGGACTTTAGCATCGGGAGGGGGAAGTGGAAACGATCATACACAATGATGATATTCCACCTCCTCTTTTAACGTCAGTGTACAGTATGTGGACACGAGTGTGCTTGTTACAATATACACATCTGCGTTTAAAGCCTACAGTACCTAAACAAATGCCCACATACAGAACATTTACCACTTGTCATGACCACAAAATATGATTAAAACCCTATGAATATAATTTGTGAAGCATGTCTCCTTATGATACAGCACAGAAATTTGCCCAATTTATGCACACGCACACACACACACACCTGACTATGCGGCAATGAAAGCCCACCTTGCTATCTAACATGACTACCAATTGGCGGCTCTGACACCTGCTGTTTAACTAGCAGCTGTTTAACCCCTTCAGAGACGGGTGTGATGAAACTTTCAAAAGGGACTGAACTGTAGAAACAGAAATCCGAAATTATTGGTAAAAATTAATTCATCCACATTAAAAAAAAAAACAGAAAGACAAACCATATCAGTGCTGGATGTACCAAATGAAGGACAAGGAAATACATTTCTTTAAAGTTATTCTGAATTGAAAAAAGTCTAACATGAGTACGAGTGACACTTTCACTGTACAAAAGAGGGATTCCGCTTAAACCACCATTTCCAGTTAAGCTGCCTCTTCAGGTAGAGAAATGTACCAGGACTGTTTTTCCATCTGCCCAGAGAGTGGGTTTAGAAGTACACTTAAAAGCCCCTCCCCACTGCATCTGACCCAACCAGTCACATATTTCACTTGCTGTTTCCTGTGACAGCAGTGCATTGTGGGTAACTGATGCAGATGTGAGTGTCTTGATAATAAAGATCAAACAGCACAAGATCAAACAGATTTTTCATTTTTAATG
Source organism: Albula glossodonta (assembly GCA_019788955.1). NCBI lineage: Eukaryota > Metazoa > Chordata > Actinopteri > Albuliformes > Albulidae > Albula > Albula glossodonta. Next base: position 1,677,997 of record JAFBMS010000071.1, on the reverse strand, counting down.
ACTCCTTATGCCCCATTTTCTTTCTTTATTCCCAAATAATGAATGCCTGAATATGCCAATGCGAGATATGTCAACGAAGGAGAACGAAGACAAGCACAGGTATCTTCCAAAGTATACCCGAAACACTTTTGTAGTGTACTTTGTTTTACCATGTAAAAGAGCCACTACATTACAGCATGTAGTGGGTGTCGCATCAAGGTGTCAAGAAGTAACTATTTCACTGGAGGAGGCCCTGTATAACTGGTGTACGTATACCACTGAATCAACTGTAGTAGTTTGTGCTACCCCAGAGGGCAGGGAATAATTACTATTCACAAATCCCCTGACTCTCTGGGCAAAGCTACAGCCAACTGTGCCCTTGCATGCTGGACAGCAAAGTGATCAAGATTCAGTTCAGCATGTCTGGGCCTTAATTATCCATGGCCTCGTGTGGAAAGGGATGGGACTGAAGCCTTCATCACTTCACAGTGCAATTACTACTCTCCTGGCCAATAAGCTGCCAGTGTTCTGCCTAAATGTTAGGATTTTGATTTTACCGATTGGTCCGGATACAGGAAGAAAGTTTCAGGTTTGAATCTCTGGTGGAACTCGATGTTGTGTCCTGTATGATTGCACTGTGAACAATTCTGGTCAATTTGGTTGATGCCACTTGAATTATCTTTAAGTGACTGGCAGGGGTCTCTGTCATAGCCAGCAATACAAAATAACTATACATGGATGTAGACGGGTACATAAGAGGGTGAACTACTTGTGTTTGCGGTTTCATACTCTGTGATGTTTAATATTGATTTTTTTACATATTCTGTATGGCTCTGAATGAGTACACCACTCAAAAAGGACAGCACTTGCAGGTGAGTTTTGTTTTATTCCTCATATAATCTGGCACAATGTTTAAAAGAATTCAGCACCCCCAAAACATTTTGTTTAGCTGAAAACTTTACTCAGTACCTAGGGTCAAGTGGAATCGTTCATCCACCAGACTCGGGGCTCAGGTGGACCTGCGGCCAGAGGGCATCATGGGTCAGGTAGGGTCAAAGGTTGGGTGTCAGTGGAGCAGGTTATGATCTGCGGTAGGCCCAAGGGTTAAAGAGCTACAAGTTACCTGGCTACAGGTTCCTGACCACCTATTAAAACCTCTCAAATTACCTGGCTATGGGGCCTCTGTAATAAGTTGTTGCCTGCAAGCCCTGAGGATCCCCGGCTTTGCCATTGCCAGCCATGGTCAGAGGTCCCCTTGGTGAGGCACAATTCAATATGGGGTAGGCCAGCTGACTTGTTCAGCTGGTCTAATCGCACTAGCTCCTTCCCTGTCAAGCTTGGGCGCCTGCGGCAGCACAAACCGACTGTACGCTGACTATGTCTTCCTCTGACGTCATGGCCAGCGTGCCGTTATTGGTGCAGCCGCAGTTTGAAAAAAAAAGGTGAGAGCGTCGTCACATGAGTCGGAGGAGTCATTTGCTCAACTTCTCCTCCCACAGGGTGGGACAGGGCAGGTGCTGCGGTGAGTTCAACTAGTTTGGTTGAACATTCGGGTTGGGAAAAACTGGGAAAAAAAAAAAAATTACCTGGCTACAGCACCTATGAAAATCTCTGCCATGGGTGGTGATGATAATGATCGAATAAATAAATAAATAAATAAATACATAAATTAAACAATCCTGGCCAGTCACTGTAAACAGGAAATAGCTTGAAAAAGTACACAGAAGGGCAACTAAAGCAGTCCTGTCATGAAATATAAAAGCTACACTACATTTACAGTTCAAACTGTAGAACAAGGGGGCACAAATGGAAACTAGTTAAGAATAAGTTCTGCACCGACATGAGGACGCATTATTTTACACAAACAGTTATCAATACATGGAACAGGTTGCCAGGTCATGAAGTTGAGGCAGAGAGACTTGCTGTGTTCGAGTCCACACTCAAGAGTATTAGATACTCTTTAGTTGAAATGGTGAGCTTCGTTAGACTGAATGGCAGGTCTCGTCATTATATGTCCTTACGATCTCACACTTCCTAAAATTAAATCTAAAATAAAGCTAAAATAAACAAAATTATGAAGACATCACTTCAGATTTTTGTTGAAGTAGCTGTTATTTTCATTACTGGTCCATTAGGCAACCCACCACTGCACAGAACATGTTTTCTTATCCCTCCTTTTGGACATTATTTTAATGCAGACCGGCAAGTTTTGGAAACTTTCACTGGTTGTCTGACCTGGGAAGAGGTTAATTTGAACAGCCATAAAAAAACTGACATACTGCCACGACGGTGATTCTTTTTAAATTTCCTTTATGTCCATTCTCGTGCTTCTAATTTGGGAAGCCCAAACATCTTTGCACGCTGTGCACATCATAGGAATTTCTACTGTGGGCCTTGGAGACTCTCTACTGACACAGATGATATTAGCTGCTGCTTTTTTTCCACTCCGCTGTACACAAGCTGAGCCTGTACAGACATGAGCAGAGGCCAGACACTTCAGGCGTAGATTTGCGTAGCCAGGCTGTAGGTGTCAGATTGACCAGCAGGGGTCACTAATGAGTCATAATTAATGGACATCCCCTCCAGTTGACTTCACCCAAAGAAATGTGGTGCCCATCCATACACTATAACAGTGCCTAAATAGAGTGAGCCACCCAGTATGATAGGGCAACATGGAGAAAGGGCATCTCTGTAAAAACTGGCATTTCCCTGTATTCTCAAGCCTGTTTATTTGCAATTATGGTCAGCGGCAAAGCACTCCATTGTAGGGTCCTATCATCTTACAAGGACAGACAACTGCAAACAAAACACAACATTTACAGAATGTAATTTGTTGCTGGACTGCTTCACAGTTGCAAAAACAGTAGGGGGAAAATAGTAACCTTGGCAGAACATACTTGGAAATATTAGATGATAAAGAAAACCAGACATCTATTACTGATTGTTTAGGAGTTGGCTGAAGTGTTATTTCCAGTAAAAAAATCTTGGATTGTAATGAATGAATTGTAATGCTCAGTTTTTGTTGTTACTTAAACAACTTCAGTACAGACCATCAGCACTGTGAAAGGCAATATACTGTTTGTAACTGATGAGTGTCTGCAGAATTACATTTCTTCATATTTCATTTTTTAAACATTATGCATTAGGGTGACTAAGTAAATGACAGAAAAAGTATGTCAACGTTCGCCTAAATCTGAATTCCACCGAAATGAACTTTTAGGTCTTTTGCAACTTTCAGCCAATTTCCTACCCTATGCCTTTTTTGTAATAACTGGTATTAGAACAAAAGCCACAAAGTTAGGAAGATGTGACCCCATGGCTTCACAGAGATGCAGTCCTGACACTGTGAAAACAGTATTTCACTACCTGGCTTGCCGTATCTTTGTGTTCAAATAGTAATGTGATATAGCTACTGAGACTAGGGGCCTGAGTGGGCTTGTCGTGGTAGTTTTGTCTGTTGGTTGAAATAACATAATAATGTACTTACATGCGTGGTTATTCAATCTTAAAATCTAAACTGAATAAAGAATGAATGTAGAACGGCCCAAAATTATGTTTTGTATAATTATTTTCCCTACGGGGCAAACACCTCTCAAATCTACTTTCTCCAACTGAATTTTTGTATGTCCTTCCTGGAGATATTGCTCCCAAGTGGTGTCGCAGTGAATGGATTTCGCTCACACGGACATAATCTTTTACTAACTTAACTTTAATTAACTTAGCATGCCTGTTAGGTTTGTGTTAAAACCATGACGGAACACAAAACTAGCTTCTTCAACCAAAAAAAGCCTTTTCTGAGTTACAATAATGTCCAAGGTAATGAACCTGATCACTCTTAAATTGTTTTTTTTCCCCCCCATAAACTTCATTGATGGTAAGATGTAGCCCGTTTCTATTTTCCTGCATCCCCATCCCCTGCTTTAGTGCATGGCATACAAACTTGTATACACACCCATGCACACATGCATTCCCATAAACACCCCACTAACAATCATGCCAAAACTGTATACTGAGTTTTGATACTTGATACTGAGAAGAAATGCAGTAAGCACTGGCTTTGGCTTTCGAACAGCTATGCCCGAAACATCTAACATTCATCTGATGTCCACCTGACGCCGCAGAAAACAAAAACATCTATTCATAATCGAAATCTTGAGACTCTTCTATTAATAAGACAATAACCACTGCAGCGCAAAACCACCCATCCTTAAATACATCAGACAGACTGAGGACACGAGTGTACTGCAGAATATAAACAGCCAGTCTTGGATTTTTATTTGATTTACTGTGGAAAACACAGTCACACCCAAACTCAGCGTAAATCAGTTACCAACCCTCTCAGGACAGAAAGTGTCACTCTGGGAACAAATACAACTAGGCTTACGTTTTTTTTTTTGGACATTTCAAAGAACCGTAACCTTCTTTTTAACAGGGCTGAATTACAGAATACAGCCAACCACTTTCCCTCAAGCTCACTTTAAATCCACCGTAGGTAACGTCATGCTAATTTTCCCCAGTTCAAAAATACATGATAAACATGGATGTTGTAACACAACTGATAATTCAGAAAAGTGCATAGTCAAAACCCACAAACAGAATCACTATGGGAAATTCCCTCTCTTAGATAGGATGGTCAGAAAGTGACAAAAAAAAAACAACAAAACATTACAGTGATCCAGCTTACCTTAACCTAAAAATGTCTAAATACCTATTATTAGGTCTTTAAAGTGCAAGTGCTTTCACCTTTATAGCTAAAACAATTTCTGTTGTTTGTACATCTTTACTGCAGGCTGATCTGGTTAATAAACAGGGTGGGAAGTGGTGATCGAGGTTTACGGATTCAGCAAGTGGGTTGCTGGTCTTAGAGGTTATCGCGTGCCTTCAGCGCTCTCTGCTTGGGTTTACAGCACAACGGGAGACAGAAACGGAACAAACCTTTGGAGGTTGCCGCGGTAAGGTGTTCAGATCTGGAGAAGTCTATGCTGGCATACGCCCCGTTCTCCGTGGACGCGGCAGCCTGCGGTGACGGGAGATCTTGAGGGGGGGTGTCCCGCAGGTCCAGAGCGATGTAGTTAAGGCCAGTTCGGCGCGTCCGTCCAGCAGGGCCGCCGGGCACCTCGGGGTCAGCAGCGGAGGTCGCGTCCTCCGTGCACAACCAGACGCTGTCGAAGGAGGCGGAGCTGCGCCACCTGGCACCTTCCACCAGGCGGGGGACCACGGCGCCCACTGTGCCGGTGGAGGCCGGGGCTGGTGAGCCGGCACTGCTACCTGCTCCACCTGATGGATTGGAGAAGGTCTCAGAACTGTGCCTTCGCCTGCCCTGAGGAGCGGCACGCACAACCCTGAGCTCTGTAGAGGGAGCAGGGTGCGGACTGAAGCGCTGGCTGGCGTTTTCCGACCCCCCCGCCAAGCCAAATGTCATTTCCGTGTAGCCTTCCGCCCACCCACTGCTTCCAAGTTTTGGAGTGCACGGGACAGGGTGAGTGTAACTAGGGGGGTTCCAAGGAGCTACGAATGAGAGACGGGGGGTGTGGGCCTTGGAGTCCAAGCTCAGGTAGTCCTCCTGCAAGGGTGAACAGTGACAGCTGTGCGGAGAGGGTGGGTCGTCTGTGGGAGGCGTGGAGGGTGGGCGGGCCTGCTGGTCACTGAGCTCTATGTTGATGTACTCACCTGGGCTTGGGGGGCGTTGGGTTACCCCTTCGCTCCTCTGCCTGGTCAGAGAGAGGCGCGTGGGGCGCTGCACAGGTGTGCTTTGGGGGGGCTGAGGTTTGGTCGGGGGACTCATGGACAAACGTTCGATTGGCTGCCGCAGGGGGGCCTTGTAAGAGCGAGGCAGGGAGAAGTAGGAACTGGGGGATGTGGGGCTTTCCAGGGAACACTGCATATAGCACAGCTCTGCCGGCCTAGTGCGTGACATGTCCATGTACTCATCACTCTCGGGCTGGACCCTTACCCCACGGGAACCGGCCTGTGCCAGAGAGACATGGCCAGGGGGCAGCATCATCATGTAGTCCTGGGAGTCCGTCTGGAGGGGTTGTGCATTGGGCTGTGCAGGAGAGGGGGAGGTCTGCATGCTGGGCTGGGAGGCGGATGGGGAGGAGTGCGCGCTCAGCTGCATGGGCATGTAATCTGCTTCCTGCGACGTCGCCGCACCAGGCATCATGGGCATGTAGCCATCATCCTTAGCAGGGTTGTGGGGGCAGCGGGACAGAGCGGGGAGCTCCGCCTGGCAGTATTTATCAGTGCGAATGCCCGGTCGTGGGGAGGACGAGAAGGCAGAGCCGCCTTCGGTCACACTTTCGTCTAGTGAGGCTGTCTGGGTCATCTTCTGCTGCACTGTGGCCACACTGCTGCCACCTGCTGGCTGGAAGGGGAACATCAGCCGGCGTGAGGGCCTCTCCTCATTCACACTCTCGTGGTGAGAGTCCCCATGCCGGTCCATTGCCATATAATCGCTCAGGCAGTGCTCCTCCTGGATGGGCGGGGTGTTACCCAGGGAGTCGGGCGTGTTGCTCCTCACACGGAAATAGCGGAAGTCGCAGGGGCTGGAGCCGTACTCGTCGGAGGAGTTGAAACCTCCATCGCTGGGGGAGCCACAGATGGAGGCACTGGAGGGCCGCGTGAACGTGTCGGAGGCAGAGCCGTGTCCGCTGCTGCTCGACACGCTGACTGGGCTAGTGGTGGAAGGGAAGTAGGAGACAGGGAGGGAAGCAGAGCGCGTGTGATAGGCGGGGCCAGCCTGCGCCCGAGGGTAACGCCCCCCACTGCCACCCTCCTGCCGGCCCAGGCTGGCACGGGCCGAGTTGAGGTGGATCAGACTGCCGGTCACGGAACGGAAAGGGCGGCTCATGGTTCCTTCCCCTTCGCTGGAGGTGCGAAAGCGGTAGGCACTTCCCATGGTGCTCTTGCTGGTGGGTGGGGTCCCCACCACAGTATCTGTGCGCGAGCGCCGCTGCAGCCCAGTCTGGCTGGGCGGGAGGTTGCCCAGGTGACGGCGGGTGGTGATGAAGGCGATGGGGTTGGAACCAGACGACTGGCTTTTGCTGCGGGGTCGGAACTCGGCGAAGGCCTTCAGTGCCTTCATCGTTTCCAGGATAGTTTCGTGCATGTTCTGCGCCACCACGGAGTCCTCCACCTGCATCCATATCTCTCCAGGCCCAGTGGATGACGAGCGCCCCACCTCTATGAAGAAGAAGCTCTCTGAGTGGCCACAACGGCGGATGTTCATTAGCTGCAGGTTCACACACGGCGTCTCTGAGTTCAGCTTAACCAAGTGCATGCTCTTTGCAGACAGGCACAGACGGTAAACTCCAGTGATATTTTTAGTCTGCCCCAAGCCTTTGGGCTTCACATTCACCTGCCACACCTCCTTAAAACCCACGCCTGGAGTGACAGTTCCATATCCATCGTCCAGTTCATCCGGATCCACTGGTCGTTTCTTTCCTTCATTCATTAGGTCACTCAGTGCCAGGTACCAGTCTGTCTGTTCCTGTTCGCTCTCAGCAACCATGGCGAAATATTCATCCTTCGTGTACAGGGCAATGAGGTACTTGTTTTTAGCATCTGCCCTCTTGTTAACAGTGAAACATTGGTACAGGTAAATTACCCGCTTCGGAAGACAAGCAGCGCCGGCAGCAGCGGTTCGCAGACTGTTCCGAAATTTTTTCTCGCTGTCATAGTACTCCAAACGGCTGGGCCCAGCATGGCTTCTGCACCGCAACACGAAGAACCTCTTGTGGCCATGCTTCTGCTTCCTCAGATACCCGCACTTCCAGATATCAGCCTCCACCCCTTCAGTGCAAACGGAGGAGGCAGGGGCTAACGCCGCGTCTGCTGAGGAAGCAAGTGCATGCCTGCTGCTACCGGCGTCTTCGTGACTTGGATTTATCGAAGAGGAAGAGCGTTTTCTCACTGGATCTTCCTTAATATTGTCCTCGGATACACTGTGCTGGGACTGGCGATGATGCGGCTGACCCTTTGGCTGCAGCCCGTGGTGATGGAGGGAGGAATGCGGAGAGTGCTGGTGGAAGCGACCACTGCCAATATTAATTAAAGACGGTGGGGGTTCCCCGGCTGAGGTGTCGCTGACCGTAGCCGCTGTTGTTTTAGTCCCAATAGCGCGCTGCCGAGTTTCCAACATCAACATCCCGCCACTGTTTTCTTGGTAATTTAGCAGATTTTCCATGAGATAGCGCAATTAGCCAGCAAGCTAAAGGTCACTTTACCTTCACAACCGTTATCGATGCGAACCCCATTCCGGGCTGGATAAGTGCAGCTCCGGCGAGAAGAATTCCTTGCAAACAGCTTGTTCGATCGTCCCTTGAAATACCGGTCTTGTATCTTGCAACAAGCTGTTCACCAGTGGCTCCAGAAAGCCAATGTTACATGGCTAGCATACGGCATTTACCCAAGCCTTATCATTCTTGCAGGTTTGCTAACTATCTACCTCACCCCCCTCCCCCCCAAAACACAGTACACATCTCTACGGAGAAGCAAAAACAACACGTGACCTCGACGTGAATCTTTGATAGGCGGGGAGCAGGAAATCTCACCCTTTTTATTGGGGGAACTGCTGAGTCCAAAACGACTGACAATATTATTAACCAATCAGTGAGAACAATTTGTTCTACGTCAGAGACAAGCTCTCGTATTTCGTGGAGTTCGATTTTAGCGTGAAGACGCATTTGGACTGTATGGCATTACACCATCCAATTGAAAGCGGGTGTCAGTGGGCGTTGCAAGTCTGCCATTGATCAGTAGCCAGCATTCATTGACTGACATTATTGTTAGCCAATCTGTGTGTTCCTAGATGATCCAGCCTTGTTGTAGTAACCCGTATTGCTGTGTAGCGCTTTCCTAATGTTTGTAAACGAAGCGTCAATAGATGTAATTGCCTGACCGTTCATGGGTAACCTTGCCGGCTAACCGAGTTTGAACCTGGACATAAAGTTAAAATTTTTATCAAATTCTCTAATATTTTCAACAATAGCAACCAGAAATTTAATTGGATTTCCACAGATATCCAACGTAAAATAGCTAACTGACGATATCATATAGCTGCAGCGATAACACTCTCATTGCAGGAACAAGTAGGCTATCTCCTGTCATTTGAAATGCAACACACCTGATACTACTAGACATGCTCTTTGCGCTAGCTGAAATATGTTCATATTTTCTCAGCATTAGGAATATATGTTTGTGGTTTAGTATAAAATTTGACCGATCGCTAATTAAATGTCCATCGTAATCAATGTAGCATATCACTGAGGGACTTCCCCTCGTTTCAGTTTAGTTTATTTTGGTTAACTGAAAGCAAAAATCTACTTTTTATGACGCATAATATTTATTTTCATGTCAGTTTTTGAATTTCTCTTTTACTAACCAGCTAAGCTTGCTGTGATGTTCATCATTCTACAGTACATTCTAAATACCCGGTCGACTCTCCAGCATGTCCTGCACGTCTGGTATTCAAAATCTGGTGTTGTATGACATAAGAGCATATCTGCTCTTAAGGTTTGGACCACAGGGTCCCGTACAAAGAGTGCTAAACCATGGAAATGATTCGTTGATTAGTAGTCAACATTTGATTGACAAATATTACTCAGTCATCGTTTTTGTAGAGGAACCCACATTCTCGTAAGGTCAAAGTGCATTGCTAATGCAAGCAAAAATGCACTAAGAAAATACGAGACCCCCTTGTGCTAATCGTGCCTCTCCACACCACACTTTCATACATAATATGGCATTATATTATATTGTACAATATTTCATTAGAAGTCAATTTTCAAGGGTAATTTGCCTCTATCAATGTTTACATTGTCATTTCTGGTGTAAACATCGACAAAAATCTAATTGATTTGCTGAAAACTTGTTGATCCAACTTGCTAAGACATTCAACAGCAGATACCTGGCGAGGGGCTTTAAGTGTGTGTGTGTGTGTACCATTTGTACAGTACAGTTAATTGTACAGCCCTTAATTGTCTTAATTAGAGTTATGTTTGTTAGCAGGAACAGGGTAACACTCATTGTTGAACACTTGGTGCAGTTAACACTGTAAAATAGTATTCCTTCAGTGGAGTTTGTTGAATAATTCCATGAGAGAGTGGGAATGAGCCACAATGCAGGGCTGTCCAGCGAGCAAGTCGCCACCGTTCTGGTATCCTCTCTTCATTCACAGCTATGTACATTGAACATGACTTATTTTGTTGATGACGATGATGATGATGATGATGATGATGATGATGATGATGACAGTGTAAACACATCCCTACAGCTAGAGTTAATCTGTGTGCAGGTAATGAGTAGGTTTTATTGAGAGCTTAATCTCGTTATCAGTGACCTCTCTTGTGTGTCCTGGTTATGCTGCATGCTGGATAATCCAGACCACATTCAGGTCGCCATCTGCTGGTATTCCACTCTCCTCCACACAGGGGCGCTGTAGACATCTAAAGTGGCGCAAATCAGTCTCGAATCTCCAGGGAATGCATATGCTAAATGATAGAACGCCATTCTTCACCAACAACAAACATTATTATTACCTTATTGATACAGCACTTCTTTAAATAATCATTCTCCATAAATAGATTGTGCAAAGAAATAAATTCAGAAACAAACGCTGTGATGATTTTTAAATGTAATACAGTTAGAATTACTTCCAAATACTGTGTCTATACATGCAGCTTCTGGCATATTGGCAAATGTACAGTTTGGTATTCAGCCATGAAATATTCCTTCTGATTGCTCTTCTATTCTGTGCTTTTTTCCCTTGCTGCTGCATCACAGACGTGAATTACCTGCTGTGCATTCCACAGCTGAAATCATGCATGGGACTCAATGTACTAAAAGTAATGAAAAAATGTATAATGTCAACACAAGTTCATAATTTATTTAATTTACAGTTGAGTCAGTTGCACCTGTGTGAATACTGCACCTTCTGTGACCAGATTTTTGTATTTCTTAACAAAAGTGTGACGATATCTCAAGACACCAGATCAGTTCATATGCTGCAATATGGTCCTTTTTTTTAACCATAGCTTGTTTATTGTGGCGATATAGATATATTTTACAGCTACACTAAAGTCTTCTGACAAGTACATAGCTTTAACACTGACTAAAGTATATGCTATACATGTCTGTAAATGATGTGGCAAGCTAAACTATCTACTTAAGAATTACATCTATATAAAAATCAGGGGTTTGAACACAGTATGTGTGGTATAATATTGACACAATTTGAAAAAAATAAAATAAAGTCAACCTGGGAAGTAACAGACATGCAGAATCCACACCGACATTAGAAAATTAAATTAACACAGAACCGAATACATAGTTACACACATTAATGAATGAATTATAGAGTTACATTCCACTTAAAATCCTCCACGGAGGAGTCAGAGACAGTATAGAAATCTACAGGTGCACAGGTGAATGCACAGGAGAGATTACAGGCGAGTGCACAGGTGAACATACACAAGTTTACAGACAAACGCACAGGTGCGCATACAGATGGGAGGACACTCGCTTTGTTCGTGAAAAGGAGATCAATATATGTATTCCCTGCTTCCAGCTGTGTACTTATCACAGTTTCTTCCAAACCGACAGTAACAAGGCACCATCAGTGCTTTCTTCCTGCTTCTCGTTAGAAATGGGGTGTTTCGTCACTGTAATTGTAGGGTATTTAACCTGAAATAATAAGGTATTTAGCGAGTGTTCGTGGTGATTTAGTGTCTGTGGCTATGGTGTAATTAGTTTGTAGTTATTGGGTATTTAGTGATTTTAGTTGCGGCGCATTCAGTAGTTCTTGGGTGTTTATTGTCTGCAGGTATGGCGTATTAGATGTCTGTAGTCCTGGTATAACTCTGTAATTCTTAGCTCTGACCGAAAGAGGTGATGGAACAGGTCATCTGCTCCTAAGGTAAAAGACTTCCGTCTGCAGACTCCGACAGGTCACTTTGCAGCGGAAACAGAAAGGAGAACCCATAGCGATACACATGGCCTGTGACAAAAGGATCACATGACTTCAAGCTAAAACACAGGATCACATGACTTAAAGAACAGGGAAGAGTTATGGGAGGTGGGGGGTGTGCAGGTAGTTCCCCCCTCCCTTGCAGATGCAAACAGAGCTGTCTCGCTCTGGAGTGCTGCGCAGGAGCATGCCGGGCAGACGCAGAATCTGATCCTCTCCCAGCTCAGTGATGAATCCTGTCAGATATTTATAGCTCCACGAGTGAATTCATCTCACAAGGTGCCGCGCATAAAACAAGGCTTCTAATCCCTCCATGGCCAGCAGACCGTTGTATTCGATTCCCCCCCTTCCATAACCCCTCAGACCCTACCCTGTTTACAGAGCTCTAGTCTGGACGGCCCGTAATTCTCTTCCCAAGAAATCACACTGAGAAACAGGGTTGCAGTAGAGTGTCTTTTCTAATGTGTGTCCCTGTGATCTTACGCAGAATTCAGATAGACCCATAAAAATCCACCCAGGCTAGAGGAAGGCTGAGTCCCCCGTGGGTGAGCTGAATGCTGGCACAGTTTGCTGGGTGCAGGCAGGTGTGTAGCAGGCATGTGGGCACAGAGAGAACACAGTTGGTGTTGAGTCCTGTTAGATTTGGCATGTCTCCTCAATGCCCCTCTGTGCCCGTTTGCAGCCATGCCAGTGAGGGTGGATTCCCGCCTTTTCCTCAGCGTGAGTCTGCTGGGCTCGGCCATTTGACATGCCACGGGTGAGTGATCTTCCTCACGCACACAACAGGAGGTCCTTCAAATCTTCACCCACTATAGCCTGCAACACAGCCTTCAGTCAAACACAGTCCAGCGCACTGCAGCTATTTCTCGATATTAATTTGTCTGCGTGTGTTAACATGTTAACATATTTATCAATACCAGCGTCTCCTGTACACTGCCTCAAAAGAAAGAGGTAATCAGTAAAAGCAATGAATAAGTTGTTCATTTGTTTACATTTTTTGGAATCAGAATTGAATGTGCTCACTCAAGTGAGAACACACAAAGGCACTGAAGTCAAGAAAAACAAAAGAGTGTTGTATCCATCAAGACTATCGATAGATGTTTCCACTGAACTAACACCTGTGATGCTATGGTCCGCCGCACGTGCTCAGTACGTTGCAGAGCTCTACCTCAGTTCTTCCTGCTAGCGAGTTGCTGCTCTGCTTTGCGTCGTTTATACTGGACTATTTCTTCCATCTGCAGCCCGTGAGCCTTCTGCCTGCAAGGTACATAAGGAGACACGTATTCAACACACGCACGGCACTCACACAGATATGCACTGTACGCGAACGCACACACGCATGTGCACGCACGAAAGGATATGGGTCGCGAGATCGAATCGGGCCACTCACCCTGGTTTGAGTTCTGGTGGGACGGGTAGTGGTTTGGTAAAGCCGTCTTTACCAATAAGCCAGTAGGTCTCCTCCATGCCTTTGCCCTGTGGAGCAGAGAGAAAGAGAGAGTGAGAGCGATTCTATCTATACCTGTTTCAGTTGGTGAGTGCAAAATTCTTCAGCTCGACTTACAAATGCCACACCACCGATGGTATATGAGCGAGCTTTCCTAGGTAGACGTTCTCTCTGTGATTGGCTGTCTAAGCCATAACACATTCGGTAATAACACACACAATCGTCGCTTAAAAACTGACAATTCATGACATAGTGGCTTCTTAACAATCAACAGATAAAACCATGCATGAGGAGCAATTGGTTGCACTGTTGATAATCATACAACCCAATTTAATCAGCGCTGGGTTATACTGGTTCTGGGTTAAACTCACTTTCAATTCTGTCCTTCCTCTCAGCTGTACCTTGTATCCCTCCTTCAGGTCTAGTAGGATCTTCACAGTACTGTCGCTCACATGGATTCGGTAAGCTGACAAAATCAATATCCAAGTAAACGTCCACATCGAAATTCCAGAATGGCAGAACAGTCACTTATTTGATGCCTGTGATTTGACTAATGAATATCCCATAGTCCTTTGACTATGTGTTTAGAGGGTTTTAGCTACAGAGAGAGCACAGAACTTACGCATCCCTGTGGACTCCATTCTGGACGCAGTGTTCACCGTGTCTCCGAACAGGCAGTATCTGGGCATGGTCAGCCCCACCACTCCAGCTACACATGGGCCTGGATCCAATACCAAAACACAAAGCAAAACATGGGCCTGGATCTGATACCAAAACACAAAGCTACACATGGGCCTGGATCCGATACCAAAACACAAAGCTACACGTGGACCTGGATCTGATACCAAAACACAAAGCAACACGTGGGCCTGGATCTGATACCAAAACACAAAGCAACACATGGGCCTGGATCCGATACCAAAACACAAAGCAACACGTGGACCTGGATCTGATACCAAAACACAAAGCAACACGTGGGCCTGGATCTGATACCAAAACACAAAGCAAAACATGGGCCTGGATCCAATACCAAAACACAAAGCTACACATGGGCCTGGATCTGATACCAAAACACAAAGCAACACGTGGGCCTGGATCCGATACCAAAACACAAAGCAACACGTGGGCCTGGATCCGATACCAAAACACAAAGCAACACATGGGCCTGGATCACAAAACACAAAGCAACACGTGGGCCTGGATCCGATACCAAAACACAAAGCAACACACGGGCCTGGATCCAATACCAAAACACAAAGCAACACATGGGCCTGGATCACAAAACACAAAGCAACACGTGGGCCTGGATCCGATACCAAAACACAAAGCAACACATGGGCCCGGGTTCGATACCAAAACACAAAGCAACACATGGGCCTGGATCCAATACCAAAACACAAAGCAACATGAGGGCCTGGATCCGATACCAAAACACAGAGCCATCACTTTTCTAAATATATAGCTACATGAAACTCAATTACAAACTGACTGGTCAGCCAAACAGTTTGAAACCAGTCTTAGCATGCACACTCATTACAAATCAAGCTCCTAATTATGAGTTATTACTACTAGTTTCCTTACAAAAATAAAGTTGAGGATAAACATTCAAACACTGGGCACAAGCCTGTCAAGGCAAGCTGTCAGGATAACACACTGGCCGTACTGGTAACACACTGTGGTCCTCTACATGCTTGTAAAACACTGCGGTCCTCCACATGGTTGTAACACATTGTGGCTCTGTATGGTTGTATCACACTGTGAGCCTCTATGGTTGTGTCACACTATGGGTCTCTATCGTTGTAACACACTGTGGGCCTCTATGGTTGTATCACACTATGGGTCTTATGGTTGTAACACACTGTGGGTCTCTATGGTTGGATCACACTGTGGACCTCTATGGTTGTGTCACACTGTGGACCTCTATGGTTGTAACACACTGTGGTCCTCCACATGGCTGTAACACACTGTGGACGTCTATGGTTGTAGCCTCCACATCCCAGTCTGTGCCACTGACCTGTGTGCAGGCCAATCCGGATGCGAACCGGCACATCAGGCATGTGGCGCATCTTGAACGTGCCAACAGCGCTGAGGATATCCAGCGCCATGTTGGCAATCTCAGCTGCATGCCGGTTGCCGTTAGGAACTGGAAGGCCTGACGCAACCATATATGCGTCACCGATGGTCTCCACCTGCAGGAAACACACGCAGACACAAGCAAAAGAATGGGTATCTGAATGTGACATCCTCATAGCTAAACCTCAGTGAGATCTGTATAGCTGCGCGGTTAGGCTAATGCTAAACCTCCAACTTCTCTCATCGACAAAATGCTCAGCACAGCCAATAACAATGTGCTTTGCACTACATCGGCGGATTTGGAACAAAAATCTGGGACGAAGGACCTTGAACTGATTTCCACTTGCTCTAACTCTAACAAACTTATAAGGCTGAGATGTCACACAGGAAGATACTAATCAATGCCCAACATTATCAGACTTAAACAAAAATTGTTTTTTTTTTTTAAAAAAAAGCTCTCATGCTAAATTAGCCTAATGGCTACTAAAATGTATCCATGGAGTTACGGCTATTGTAAACTGTGGTGTCATTGTGAACTTCAGCCTGTTGAAATGGGGGGAGTAAGTCGATGTGGACCTTGTAGACGTCATGGTTTCCAATGATGGCATCGAATAAAGTGTACAGGTCATTGAGGAGGTCGACAACTTCGATGGGTTCGCTGTTGGCCGAGATGGTGGTGAACCCCACGATGTCACTGAAGTACAGTGTCACCCCTTCAAAGTACTCCGGCTCCACAGTGCACCCGACTTTCAACGCCTCTGCTACAGACCTGCGGAATGGCACAGTGCGTCAAGCACTTCCGAAGTCAGTGAGCGCAATCAGGTCAGGACGTGTGTGTATGTGTGTGAGTGTGTGTAGGTGTGTGTGTGTTTGTGTGTATGTGTGCTTGTGTGTGTGTGTGTGTTTGTGTGCTTGTATATGTGAGTGTATGTGTGACTGTGTGTGTGTTTGTGTGTGTGAGAGTGTGTGTTTGTTTGCTTGTATATGTGTGTGTGTGTTTGTGTGTGTGAGAGTGTGTGTTTGTGTGCTTGTATTTGTGTGTGTGTGTGTGAGAGAGTGTGGGTGCTCGTATATGTGTGTGTGTGTGTGTGTGTGTGCGTATATGTGCATGTGTGCGTATGTGTGTATGTGTGTATGTGTGAGAGTATGTAAGCATGCTACTGTTTGTGTTAGGGCCAGCTGTGGTATTGCTAGTTAAGCCAGAACATCCACACTGGTAAAGCACCATTGGCTAATAAGTGCCAGTGTTAAATAAGTGACACTCATTGTTCCTCATTGCTAATTGGCAACTGGGCACCAGCAGGTTCATGAATTGAACCTATGTGTTCGTGTTCCTCAGACAGAATAGGCCATATTTGATCTCAATACTTCGAGGATTGATTGTAATTGAAGCCACTTCCCCCACATGACTGGGGGGGGTGGGGGTTATAAAATTATACACTTGTATGGAAAAAAGGAAGGTAACTGTGTGTTTTACCGTCTATGTGTATCAGGGTATGTGTGCGTTTGTATATGTAAGTGTATGTTGGTGTAAGTGTGACTTACGGTGGCAGCATCTGTGTGAGCAGTTTCTCGGTCTTCTGTTTCTCAATCTCCAGCTCCTCAGTCCTCTCCCGGATCAGCTCCTCCAGGTTACTGGAGTACTGCTCCAGCATACGCAGCATGGAGTCGATAATGTTCGTCTTCTTTCCTTTATTGATGTTTTTAAACTGGGGGATGGATGGGGTGGGGGTGAGTAAGTGGCAAGTATGCACTGAGTTAACCCGCGGATCAGGAAGATATGGTCCTACAACAGTTGAGGAAGGTGGCAGCGTGGTTACCTGGTCGAAGATCTCATCGAACGCGGGGCGTCTTTCGGGCTGCTCGTTCCAGCACTGCTTCATCAGTTGGATGCACTCCATCGGGGCGTGGTCGGGTGATACCACCGGCCGGCACAGGGGGGGTGGCTTCTGCAGTCTCTGAATGAGTTCTGTACGAACCGGATTCAGAACCAGGGTATACGAAATTGAGCATTTGTTTTTCATGGCTCTTAAAAACTGATTTCAGATCAGTAAGTTTACTCCCGCAGCTCAATTCTGATTGGCCTATCAGGCTTGTATATATGAGCCTGATAGGCCAATCAGGCTTGTATATATGAGCCTGATAAACTATCGTTTGCAGGTAGCATAAGACCACACATGTTCATGTACGTTCTTTGTTAATAAACAGTCAGGACAGACAAGGACTCATCACTTACAACTATTCAGAGTGACTCCCTACGCATTGCCGTAGCTGACCCCACTTCAGATATTGCTGGCCACAAATGCATTATGTAATGGTTACAGCTGACCTCAGAACACCTAGAGAGCCCTACCCTCGGCTGGCAGGTCCAGCATGCAGAATGGTGGGCCGCGGATCACCACTTCTTGCATGATGATGGAGAAGCTGTACACATCACCTGGCAGGGAGCCAGTAAGACCTGGATATGGACCCCTCAAGAGCTCAGGAGCCATCCACAGCAGCTCTGAAACACACACACACACACACACACACACACACATTGAAAACGTATGCATCATATTCGCACCCATCACCACAAAGACAGTGTTTGCAGACATTTATATGTCATAGCCAGAGTTGCACAGTTTAGCTGTCCTTGAACTAGCGTGTTTGTTTTGCCAAAGCAGAAAAAAACGGAAATTTACATGCACCTTGCACAACAGACTCTTATAACCGAATTCGACTGAAGTTCCACAGACTGCGGTAAACTACAACAGACCACAGTCCCTAACAGTAGTATAGATTGCTGCAGACCGCTCTCCTTCTGAACTTTACTTACTACTATAGAGTGCTATCCCCGTGAACTGTGTTCTGCTCTTGTTGTGCATGTAACAGGCCGCTAAAGTCCGCTCTGTCTTTAAGCTGTGGACCATACTCACCCTCTGGAGGGGGCTGGACATATGGGAACCTTTGGGCCTCCAGAACCTCTTTGTAGCCATAGTCTGTGACCTTGAGCACGAAGCGCCCGTCCACCACACAGTTCCGAGACTTGAGTCGGCCGTGGCACAGGTCCCTGTGGTGCAGATACTTCATGCCCTGCCAGAGGAAGATAGAGGGAGAAAGAGAGACACACGTGAAGTGCGCATGCTCTGTCTTAACTGCCAGACAGTCGCAGCAGATATGATGAACTCGCCACCAGAGAGACAGGGGACATGTTTAGTTCACTGCCAGAGAAAGTGAAAACCCCCATCAAAGATAAGGGATGAACTGCACTCATTTCATAACGCGCTAAGTTTGCTGCCAGAAAAAATTCATACTCTGAGTGTCATCGGATCACTGCCAGCCTTTCACTCAAATGAGATATGACAAAAGCAATATGCATGTCCATTTGTTCCGCGCGGTCACCTTGATGAGGTCCAGCAGCAGTGAGGACTTGAACATCCAGTCCAGTTTGACGTCCTCATTGCGGAGCAGGTCGTGCAGGCTGCCCCGTGAGCAGAACTCCGTCACGATGGCGAACACGCCGCAGTCGTGGAAGAATCCCAGGAAGGGATTGACGTTTTCGTGCCGCATGTCCTTCATCTGAAACATGGGGGGGGGGGGGGGGGCAATGACACATTACAATACCCATCATCCCCAGTTGCTCAGCGACAGTGTCAACCACCATCATCACTAGTTTTGTCATACAGGCCTATTCTGGGGACACCAACCATTTCAAAGACATCTCTGGTTTTTGGGTTGATGCTTCCAAAATTTCCAGATGGTAGTTTTTTCAGCCATGCCCAATCTCCCTGTAAAAGAAGATTATAACTCATCATTCCAATATAGCCAATCTGAGTAAAAAAAAAAGTGAAACTGACAAAACAAACAAAAAGAGATACCAAAACATATTGGTGCTGCAAATTTCATCCAAAGAAGAAAGTCGGATTGTTAAAATGTTACTGCTGTTATTTTGTGCGTAACATAACAGAATAATAAAATAATTATGTGAATGTACCCTTCCCTTTGTTATGGAGCCTCACTATGACATCATCGCCCTCTCACCTCATAGATGGCCACGTTGGAGTTCTCATGGGTTGCGGGGGACAGGCTGGAGGCAGAGTACGGCGATTTAAGGCTGCGATCTGCATCTGATGGACTTCGCCCCATGTCACTACCTTTGCTTTCATCTATACTCATCTTCTGCACTCAGAACAAAGACAACAGGTTTTGTTATTGAAAAAATAACTTTTCATGACAAGAATACAGACAAATGATGTGTAAGATGAACATCTTACAACAATACCGGCCTTCTTCTTCCACCCCTTGAATCAGGGCACTCAGACATATTTGAACGACTAGGCAGGCATTGGGTTATGTAGGCCTGAAACAACAGTTTCCTCTGTGGAACCACAGGTAGCCGTAACACAGAGGATTTTGCGTGAAGTAAGAGGAGTCACTAACCCCAATATCTAGAACTTCAAAGCAAACTGTCTCTGCTCCTATGAGTAAACATACTAATGGTTACTGCTGCTCTAATCAGCCAGTTAAATACACTTAAATGCCGGGTTTCAACTGATAGGACTGTCTGCTAAATGAACATTATGTATTGCATGCGATGAAGTTATAATGTCATGATATATTTCATTATTCCATATGCCCTCTCGTTCCAAAGACAGATGTGAGAAGCAGTAAGAGCGTACAACCATGACAGATTTGTTAAAATCCAAATCAATATTTCTTTGATTTATGACCCCATTGCCTTTAAGGAATATTTTCATTCTAACGCTAATTGGTGAACTAACCTTGTTGCTTAGCGATGGGTTGATAAATGTGACGTCTGCGAGGGTCAGAAGAATTTTGTTTGAGCCGCGGACCATTCTGATCTGGCTGAGACGTCGCCTGGGAAACAGAGTTGCACAGACAGGGAAATCTCTGTGAGACTTACCAAATAAAAAACGACGAATGTCCTAAATGGCGAGGTGCAATCCTGTATACCTGTACAAAAGACAATGTTTCCAGCACTTTCAATGCCTTCTGTATCCTGGGCATTTCCAATTCAGCCTGGTTTGAGCGCACTAGTCTGAACCGGGGAGCATTTTAACGACTTGTAGAATTTCTTTCTACGGAAGAAACTGTATTGATCTGTAATCCATTCCGCTGAAGGCGAAAACCACAGTGAAGCGTCCTACCTTACGAAATATGAGATCCCAATGAGAATTATAATTAGGAGGAACACTGACAGGAAGATGCTGAGGACGAAGAATGGGTCCACACCTAAAACAGAATATCAAACAAATGCAGAAATAAACCTCTTGAAACATATACATGTATCTTGAAACATATACATATCGAGCACCAAAGCGCTTAAAACTCTGGCAGTTACAGCACTGAATGATTATCGCAAAGATCCGGAAGGTCAGCGTACTTGTTGTTTGTTTATTTCTATGATTAATACACACAGGGATAGAAAAAACACTGTGGAGACTCCAGACAAAATATGTTTGTTTATTAACTAATAAATAGTTGGGTCACTCCTTTCAATTCAGTAATTTGATATTTATTTCAGTTTCTCTTGCTTCGGTATGGGTTTGTGACCTTATTTCCTGTCGTATATTGGACTATTCTTCAAGAAGTGGATGGTGGTGGGAGAAAAGAAAGGAATGTGTTCCGCACAGTATTAAGACAGAAATGTGCTCGGACACTGCAGGTATGGACATAGATCACTGTCTACAATGACTGGACTGCACTATCACCTGGCAATTAGATATTTTTATTCCAACAAGTGGTCCTGAATACTTAAGAACATCTTAGGATATTTTAAGTATTAGCCTATACGAGCTATGAACGATTTCTGGAAACGTGCCTTGAGCGATGGTTCGTACAAACAACCGCTTTGAGAAACCCACCCCGGTTCTCTTTCAAACCCTGTCATGGTGCTCGATTTATGACCATTGCATCTTCACTTATTTAGTTTATCAATGACCTTGATCTACAAAACGTCCTGGTCACGTTTAATTATTTTACTGTGTCTGTGACTGATTCACCTGTAATACATCCACAACCGTTTTACCCCCTTCAAAATCAGTTACGTCTCCCATATTGCTTTAGTAACTCACATATTGTTGTACCCAGATTAAAATGCGTTTTATATCAGAAACATACTTTTAATTAGCACTGTCATTAATATGTAACACATGATTTAACAAGTCCTTTTTAGGTTGATGTTTCCATTATTTTATCTACCCATGTATATATCTGTAATGCATATATGTAGTTTCTATATGTGCTTTCCAGTTGTATATCTTATTAGCAATGAATTAAATTAATATAAAAATATTAATTTAATTAAGGATTTTCTAATATACATACAAGTAGCAAAAAATAGGGAAACACCAGGTTACAGGGACAACAAGTGTATATGAAGTATAGGCTACCAAACATCCAATAGTTAAGCAAACCACATTTCAACATTGGACGAGAACAGCCATTTTCACCAAAATTGTGGTGGCCCAGCACCATATTAAGTGACATATCTAGTTGGTCTTTCAATGTTTTTGTTCAATGACCATATTTTGTATCCTAACAAATACATTTAATAAAACCCAAGCTACTCATGCAAAGAGTATCCTTCAGAGAGTAGAAAGTATCAATCATACAATAAACTTTCATAAATATATGTACACACAATATACACACACAAAAGGATCCAAAAGTCTAAGACCGCGAGTGGAACTAGTGGCATGGACTCCACAAGTTTGAACAAAACCTGATGATACATGCTGTCACATGGTCTTTAAGTGCATCAAACTTTCTTGTCCTTTAAGTGCCCCAGTGAATGTTCGATGGGGTCTGACCTTTTCTACAAAGGGACTGGTAGGATCAGTGTCGCACACACATTTGCTTAAATTTTACCTAGACATTGCGTAGAATCTTCAATATTTCTTCTTCATTTTAGATGTCATAACTTCATAAATCTTTCTGATTATTTCCAGGTTTACATTAAAAAGGTTGAGAAAAAAATGTTCGCTGTGGTCTCAGACTTTTGGACCCCACTGTAAATATGTATATATATAAAATCATTTGTACAAAACTTGCATATTACACAAATCCCTTTACACAAGCATACACATCATTTGCATACTCTTGCTAGTCTTTCTTTGAAGTCTCTCTTCCTTTCCCACCTCCCACACACTCTCTTTCTCCCTCTTTCTGTTCTTACCTCCAGTGCAGATTTTGCCTTGGGTGAACCAGCAGTTTGAGTCAGTTTTCGGGGCCATGCCTCTAGGGAAGTGAATGTCCCTACCCAGGTACCTCACCATGCCCGCCTCCATATCGATCAGGTGAGTGGGGTGGAGCGCGCAGGACTGGCCGTCCGTGTCCAGCACGGCGTAGTCCAGCAGGCAGGCGCCGGAGCCGTTGGTGCGGATAGGCTGGGTGAAGCCGGGGAAGGACAGGCTGCGAGAGTGTCTCGCCAGGCTTTCGCCAGACAGCCACTCCCCCGAGTCACGAACACCCTGCAAGGCATGGGCTACCAACAGCACCGAGCTGTAGATGGTACCGAACAGAGGAGACACCTGCAGAGGAGAAACACACACGCACATGCGCGCGCACATATGCACACACACAAAAACGTACACAAACACACACATGCGCGCACGCACATATACACACACACACAGACACGTGCACAAACACACACACATGCACGCACACATATACACACACAAACATGTGCACAAATACACACACGTACAAACAAACACATGCACAAACACACACATAACACACACAGACACATGCACAAACACACACAGTCATACAAACACATATGCACATATGAAAAAGTAATGATTCAACAGGTTGAAGGACACAAATGTAACAAAGTTCTGCCACTTGAGTCAAATCAGAAACAAATCTTTACACCACACTACTAATCTCACCAATTCTCCATACTGCTGCCCCTCCTACTACACCACACAGCTAATCTCACCAATTCTCCATACTGCTGCCCCTCCTACTACACCACTTCCTGTACCTGATGTGGTCTCAGGTTATTTGGCAGCTCCCCGTGTTCAACGGCGTCCTGGTAGGCCTGGAAGAAGGAGGGGCCGTGCGACTGCAGCGTGATGGTGAGGACGGCATCGTAGGCGCGGCGTAGCTTACTGTTGTTCCGCAGGGCGGGGTAGTGCGTGTCGCGGTACGGCAGGCTGTACAGCAGCGTGTCGTACGGGACGAACACCAGCGAGCCGTCCGTCAGCCGCATGTCATGGGCGGTCTCCAGAAAGCGCCTCTGGGTCTCCCCACCAATCAGGACAGAGTGCATGCAGAGGATCACCACTGGGGAGGAGGGGGAAGGGGTTGGGGGGGCAGGCACAGAAACATCTTTCACCTGAGACCCGTTTTTACATCAAATATTTGCACAACCCAAACTCTTAAACCCAGGGTTCTTCTAGAAGCCCCTTATGTTGGATACAAAAGACAGTTAGTCTGAATTCTAAAAAAAACAGCAGGATAATACAGGTTTTAGACAAACCAGACGGTTAGTTCCATATTCTGTTCCATATAGTTCTTTGTTCTGTCAGAGGTGAAATGGTGAAATTTGATTTTGTGTATATTCATAGAGGAACATTACCAATAAATGTTTTATCCTCGGATATGCCTCTTCACTTGTATGCATATGCTTTGAGAACCTGCTGTTATTGGCCATATTAAGACCTCCTAAAGTAAGAGAAAGGAAAGAATATTGGGGCTGGCCATTTGGTCAGTGGGTCACACAGGATCTCAACACTTACAGCGTAGGTGCTCCGCCCGTTTTATCTTGGCCAGGGCGTGGCGCATGCCGGCGGCGTCGGCGCCGGTGGAGGTCACCAGGCCCACCGGGAGGCCGTGGCTGCGGAGGGCGCTGGCCACCTTGCTGGCCGTCTCCACCCAGCCGTCCTCGGCAGAGGAGACCACGCCCACATGCGCCCAGCGGAAGTGCCGCATGAAGGTGAACAGCACCCAGGTGGGCGGCGGCAAGGTGAGAGCGAAGGTGGCGTGGCCGTGAGCCTCGTCCAGCTCGTGGCCCACGCAGGCCCATGAGAAAAGCGCCTTATTCCAGCTCCTGGCCAGCAGGGCGGCGGCATCACAGTAGCCCGGGTTTGTGGGTCCCACAAAGACAGAGGCATGGGAGTGGTATCCCAGAAATCCCTGCAGGGCCCTGGAGGTCTGGCAGTCCTCCTCCAGGAGCACATAGTCAAAGGTGGAACCAAGAGACAGAGAGGGGTCCCTGTTGATCCGGTCCACTGCTAACTGTGCTGCTGTGGATGGCATTGCCCTGCCAAAGAGGGGGTCACATGACCATGGTCCCACCACGCCCACCTTGAACACCATGGCATGGGTATGTGCCGGGAGGCAAAGAGCAAGCAGTAGGAGGCAGAAGACTCCAGCCAGGCAGGGAGGGGGGCGGGTTTTGGCTCCCTCGATGTCAGGAGCGGTTGATCTTTTCTGCGTCCATTTCCGCGGTGAACTGTGGGGCGCGCAGAATCGCCGTCGCATCGCAAGACGCCCCTCTGGCGCGTGCGCCGCCAGCATGCGCACACACGCTGGCCCGCGCGCTCGGGGGCACTCGCAATGAACAGCACACACACGCTAGCAAGCACGCACGCACACGTGCTCGTGAACACACACACTGGTGCTCACCCACACACACACACACACGCGCGCACACAAACTCACACAGGCATACACACACTCACACACACTCACTCACGCACACACAGACACACGCACGCTCAAAGCTCAGTCCTCCTGGACCAGCGTCTTCTCTCCGTCGGCAGCAAACTCCTGCAACGCGTAAAAAACACACAATACATAAAGGCAGTTTACCAGAGGGGAAGATGTAATCCCATAGCAGAGTGACTGTCTCACTCAGGACATATCAATGATAGAGAGAGCACAGAGCAGGGTTGGGGAGAGGATTTGACACAAAATAATAAAGTAATGCTCTAGCGTGATTAAATCCCTTGAACTGCCATTGTTTCACTCAGTGTTGTGCTCAGCTTTCAGCAGCAGGCCATGTTCATCATCATCCATTTATCCCCCCACCCCCCACCCCCCCCCCCAAACCCCCCCCCCGCCCCCCCCCCTCCCCGGAAACAGGAAATTTGCTCACAGGTTCCCTGACACGGGTGACAAGTTCCTACACCTGAAAAACATGTCGACCAATCAAATCTGAATTGACCAATTTTTTTTTTTTAACCTTTTTTTTTTGAATGGAGAGGACCACCCCCCCCCCCCCCCCACCACACACCATCTCCAATTTGGTTTGTTCCAGAAAACAATTGTGTGTTTGGCAATGACAGGAAGTCACAGGTGAACAGAGAAAGACGTAATGTTACAGGCGTAAAGGGTCTGCCGCATTCCATCACCCCCTGTAATGCGGTAACGCAGGCTACATTAGGTCATGCACTCAATCGCTAAAGGAACCAATGAGCTGTTGAGGGCGGAGTCCACAGCTTGTCAAACGCGCTGCGAAATCTTTTTTTCCCCATCTTGATCTCAAATACATTGTATTTCCAAGGTGAAGCCGCTCTGATACCTTACACCAACCCCCCTTTGCGCCCGCCTCTCACCCTTCACTGGGTACCCTAATCTCTAAGAATTCGATATTTGAAAACGTTTGCCCAGCCCCTGCTTGTGGGTATACCTGTATGCTACTCCTTATTGGAGATGATGCATATTCACAAAAACCTATTTAGGAGTTGCTTGTCATTGGTAGCCTTGACAAATTCCAAGGAGACAACCCTGAAGAGCTGGTTGCATACAGGTTGCATCTAGAAGGATCAGCTTCTTTGCCTACCTGAGCATTTCAAATATTGAGCACTTCACCCATGACCTCATCCAACGGTTAAATGTGTTGTCTGTACGTTTATGTTTGCGTTTTACACTTATCATGTGGCCCAGACGAAATCTGGCTTCCATACTATTCGTTTTGAAATTCATCTGCGGATTTTTGTTGGAACCGTTGTTCATTTGAATGTATATTATGTATGTATTTTGTAATACGTTATATTGTAGTTGTTTTATTTTTTACTCCAAACAGTTTTCTGGTTCTAGTTCTTTTTATGAAAAGACTGAGTGTGAAATAACTTTCTCCTTAAGTACTACAAAGTTCCAAAATAACATGAATATGCTTTTTTGGGAGTAGTTTATTTCTGTAAGGGACAGTCACTCTCTTTTTTAGCGGTGTCAGGCGTACTGAAGTACCATTTGGTGATTATTTTGTTGTGTATGTGATCGAGTGAGTCGATTTTTGTGTCACCTGACTGACATAACAGAATTACTTGTCGGGAGGAAATCAGCATGGGAGAATATTTGATTTGGTGGTGAGAAATACTGTTTTACTTAAGGAATTTGTAGCCCCAAACTATTGCTGAGATCAAAACGACACGTGCTCTCTCATCTCTCATCACATTCCTTGAGAAACTGTTTGTGACATTCAGATTTCTAGAGGATATAGTCCCTGCTCTGGGCCTTGTTGTGAAAAGCCCTGAACCTGTGGTTTTATAATGCCAAGAGCAGCTGCTTCAGACTTCAGAATCTTACAGTTTTCCTTGATTGCTAAGACACATTTCTTGAAATTATGCTCCATTTCCCAAAACTCTGAACACAATAGCAAAACTGCACACTCATCTCCACAAACATCAAACTTCCACATCAAAACCAAACTCTCCAATCAAAACCATATAATCTTAAATCTAAAATTTTGCCTTCGGACATCGCACAAAAGCCGTCAAATAAACATACGCTACAAAACGGTCATTACACACCGGTGAGATAAATTCAAAACACTTCTGTCAAAACTGTTACTGCAATGAATAATGGGGCTTGTAGTTTTCCCCCCAGAAAAAAAAAATATTTACATGATGAACACAAAATAAAGAAACAAAATATGCATACATTTTCAAATCTTTCAATCCCTCAATTTATTGTAGTACACTAAACCTTGGAGTTGTATGATGCTCTGGATACGACAGTATGCAAAATTCCTATAATGTAAACCGAAATTGAGTGAGAAAGTAAAATGTATAACTAATACAGGTTACAGAATATAGTACAATAATTTCCACGTCTACCAATACAGACTAATGAAAAAAAAAAACGTTTGTACAAAAACAAAACACATCTACTCTGCCTCAGCATCCTGTCTCTGATCAGAGAATCTCACCAACATCACAGGCAATGTCATCCCTAGCCAGACGGCAAGGGAAAAAACTCTTGTACGCGTTATCCACCCCTGGCAAGCCTAAACCGAAATATCTAAACACGTCTCCACCATGGCCTGGAGGAGGTGAACGCAGATGTGTGGGTCTCGTTGTCCCAGATGTCTAGGCCTTCTACCTCCATGCCGAAAAAACGTCTCCGTGGGGTTTAGGAAGGGAGAATATGCATGGAGAAACTTGGGCCGTTACTGAACCAGTCACGGACCAGAGCGGCCCGGTGGAAACTGAAATTGTCCCAAACGACCACATAAAGTGGCTGCTCTGGTTGTGCTAGCTCCATGTGGTCCAAGTCAAAGTCAAACTCTTATTTGTCTCATGCCAAGGTACAATGTACAGTAAGCAGTGAAATGATGGTCAACAGCAGGGCAGACAGTACAAAAAACCCTCAATCGTAAAAATGTGCAAAACTCACAATAGAAAAAAATATCATGTAAAGAAATAACTTAGGATACAATAGAAGAACTCACAATATAAAAATGTGCAAACCTTGCAATAGAAAAATATATTTAAAACAACATAGTTACGGACAATATGCTATAAAGAAAAGAAAGAAACTGGATACAGTAAACGCTATACAGACAGCTAGGTCAGAATTATACCTCCCTGTAAGCTGCATTTAGTGTTTTGATGGCCTGGGGGAAGAAGCTCTTACTTAGTCTAGTCTATAGACATGATCTTGTAGACTAGTACTACAAGGCTAGTACCGCTAGTACTACAGGCTACTGGGAAGTGGATCAGATTCGCTCTATGCCCAGCTTCCCTCATTGACATCCCATAAACACAGACATGGTCATCTAGAGTTGCATGGATCTCATCAGCAACATCCTTGCCCTTCCACTTCCTCCTCCTCCTCCTCCTCCACGTCCTGTACTCTTCATCTACCTTCAGGTACTTCGGGACCCAAAACATGTGAACTGACCCTTAACTCTTTTATCTATCCATCCAGAGGTTCTAAGCAGTGTGTGAACTATTTTGATTTGAAAGTGTTTGTATATGGGGGATTGTGTGTTAATTGGGTTTGAGGTGTAGTGCCTTGAGTTAATGGTATTGAATGCCAGTGCTTCTTAAATGAGCGCATTGTGTAGCCAGTGATAAATGAATGGATTCGTGTGAGTTTTGAACGAAGAGTTCAACAAATCTGGATCATACGTGAAAACACGGGAACAGTGTTGTGGGAAATGGGTCTGTCTTTTGGGAAATGGCGTTATGGTTTGGGATGTCTAGCTCATAGGCCCAGGAATAGTGTATAAGCGATCGAGAAAAATGCAATCACAAGCAGTCACAGGTCCACAGGGATACACCCAATGCGAAAATGGGGTGTATGTTTCCGCCTGACAAACCTCTTTTCAGCTTATAACTCAACTTCAAACTCTGAGAAATCCTCAAACCAGGGTGGTTTCTGGCCAAGATGGATTACAAAATTTGCCCACCAACTGTGATAAATATTTTGAGATGACAATTTTCTAAACGATTACAAAAGTTAGTCATATAAATCCATATTCCTTCCTCATGAAATACATCCCCAGATGTTGTCCTTAGTGTTTAAAGTGATTACTGTCAGAATTTAGAATCATACCCTCAGCTCAAAATACACAAGATTCTACAGTGCTACCTTCATTATACCGTCAATTACAACTTTCCAGAAAAACAATCTGACATAGTTTGGCTTATGATTTTTATAGGTACACATTTGGATTGGAAAATGCCTATCAGTTAAAGATAAATGCTCTTCATTTTCATTTTAGAATTTATTCACATCCCAATACTAACAAAAATTAAGCATAGAACATATTTGAATAAAATCCAACAAATGCTGAGACGAAATGTTTTGGGTACTTCAATGTTACAAGAACATTAATCTTGACAGAGTCGCAGGCTAAATATCTGTTAGAACCAACCATTTCTTGTTTAATCTGAAATGAAAATAGTACACTAAATCTATGCGGTACACAAATAAAAAATGCACTTCCCGTTCCTATTATACTTTTTGCACAATGTAACTAGCGATAACTTTTAGACTAAAGATTTTTTTTTAAATTGTGCATAAATTTCAGACAACGCTGCCTATTCGATGAACAGATCTATCATTTAGGAATGACCCACAGTGACATACAATGAAAATGTAATTAATTTGCGCACTTTACCAGCACAGAGTTGACCACGAACTATTTATAAAGTAGATACATTTTGTTTTGAATATTGTACTGTTATGAAATGATATCACCTAAAATATGGCATTCATACCAATAAAACGTGGATTATATTCTTCCTGTCATAAATATAGGCTAACTATGATGCCATTTGGCATATGAAGAAAATAAAGCAATTTTGACTTACCATGTTAGCCATGAAAAGATGTGCTCCACGCCTTCCTTTCCTTTCCATATAATTATACTCTATAATACAAAGAACATCTCATAATTTAATAAATGTCAAACCAATATGGTGTGCCAACACTGACCATTTGACTCGTTGTTTCAACATTAAGGCGTAGCTACATAAAATAACAATAAAAACATGTTCATTCAGAAATAGCATTTTAATACGCAGATCAAGGAAAGGAGGGTTAAAGCGCTGGGGTGAGGGTTCCAGCACTTCAAAGGCGGGCCGGAGTGGGACTCACTTTCAGTGACGCGCATAATCTCTTCAAAGTCACACTGTATCAGGTGTATGACGGCACTACTGACCTAGGACGAGTGTCCTGAAGATTATACTAAATCCCATCTACAGCGCCATATCACAACGGAGTCTTTATGGGGAAAAATGTTTGCACGGCCTTTGGCGAGAAATGGCCCGCGTGAGCACCACATGGTACAGCTGCGCGAGGTGTTTGCTGGAGGTCAGTGCGCAGACAACAACAAAATCAGTCTTAAGTTGCTACTGTAAGTAGGCTATCATTTATAATCAGTTTGTGACTTACGCCCCCCGACCCCCCAAATAAAACGTTATGTGGCTGCGTTGATTGCTTCTGCGCTTTTGTTCTTCTGGGGCGCCACCCTCTGACACCTGTAAAGAAAACAATGAACAACAGCTATAATGATAAGACTCATCAGGACATATCGTTCCTGAGGTATGAAAAGAAGTTATGTAACGCCCCGTCCAAGTATTCATAGGCTGGACGATTTTTGTGGCAGACTGCAGTCCGTTGGTATTGTTGTGTTTGCTACATACTTAGAAAGCTCCTGGGTTGTTATTACATAGCAAAAGCGTTGTTTCTTTTTTTTTTTTTTTTTTTGGAGGTTGTGCTGCCTAGTAGAGCTATATTTTGGTCACATGTGGAACCAACAGAAAATGATTGTGGTTGGAACCAGGTATGACTCCATTAACAGACTTTTATTAAAGGGGTTCTATGCAAAACATTTTGAAAAATGCTTCTGTTTAGAATTTAAACGGATTAGTTCAGTACATTTCTCACCAGTCCTTGGAACAACTGTAACTAATTGGTTAACTTTAGATGTAACATAAATGTAACATGGATGTAACATAGAGCTGCAGCGAAATGGCTTGTCCTTCTCAGACAACATTTGCAGGTGAAATGTTGAACTTCTTAAAAGGTTCTTTGGCAGAATGGTTCAATGGTTCTTCCTAGAACTTTCCATTTAGAAGTAATAAATAAAGGAAGGTACAATCGTCACTAAGTTCATCACTTTAGTTTATTCTAGTTTGTGCATGACATTTAAAAGTTACAATATGCAGGTTACAAATGATAAGCACAATGTATTATTTGAAATGATCTCAAGAAACATCTAAGCCTAAAACCTTGATACATGTATAGCCTTTTACCATTTGATCTCCGAGTTGAAAGCAATTTTTGCATGATGTAAAAGTAATGACTGAGCAGGTTTTCAATGAAGACAACGGCGAGAAACACAGGCCTGAGTAGGATTTTACAGCACAATTTGAGGCTGGGTGCAAGACCATGGAGACCAAGAACATTATATTGTAATCACATGCTATTCACAGTCAAATCCAACTGAAAAACAAACCACCCTCTACTCATATACTGTCTGCTGGCAAGTGATAGGGGGCCACATCTAACTATATGTCTCCGCAACATGGTCCTATTCAGTTAACCACACCAAATCTTAGGAATGCTCTGTCTAGTGTTTAAAATATCTTTGGTCTTGAACAATTTCCTCCTGAAACCATCTGAACCAAAATAGTAGCCATTTATTATTTAGCCATTTATTGTTTAATGTATTATTTATTTAGACTGTAGAGCTCCAACTAGTGGCTAAACAACTCAGACAACTGAAAAGCACCGCAAAACAGCCGTACCAGACTGTTTTTAGGTTGTGGGCTTGATGTCTTGCTTATTCCTACAGGAAAAACCACCCATTTCATTAAATTACACACACAAAACCATTGTCCTAGTCTTTACCTAATCTATTCTGGTCTGTTAATTCTAACCATTATTTAAATGGTTCAAGAAGGAATGGGACTACAGCCATAGGATAATTAAATAATAATAACAATAATTAAATTCCCACTGGTCCACCAAATGGGCATGGTCCTCTCTTTTCATTCAGCTCTTATTTACCCAAGTTCCTGGAACGGAGTTATAAATCCTATTTGCGTAGACACACGTGTTTACCCGGAACTCTTGGAAATCTCAAAGTTATTTAAAGTGATACATTTTCACTCATCAGGGAGTCTGCAAAAGCTTAAACTACTGAAAGAACCGTCGCCTTAATATGATTAACCTTCTACATAAATCAAAGGTTCTTAACCACAAATGGTTCTGGAACCTTCCGAACTTACAGAGACACCTTTGAGGCATCCAATAGTTGAGGTTCAGTAGTTTCGGCTAACCTCAGTGTCTAACCTCCGGCTGTAGTGACCAGGTGTGACAGAATAATAAGTAATGGAATACATTAGCAAAAATGTGGAATTATGGGTCACTTTTGAGGTACAGCTGAGACATCTGTATCATTCTATTTCTTTCTCACGGTGGAATAATCTGCAATTATACTGAATAAATTTAGTGTGAAGGAAATACGTTGCATGAAACTCTACCTATTTATTTACACTGGAGGCTGTAATTTGAGTTTCCGTCTTCATCGGGCTTCTTAAACAGCTTGTTTTGCATGTACTGACAAAGGCAGGGTTTGTGGAATGGTTGGATTTCTTTCTCGCTTTACATTCTGATGGGTATCAGCTATCTGCAGGAGTACAGTACTTTTAGTTCCTGTTTTAAACTTTAGATGGCAGTGCAATGTAAACTTACAGTCAAAATTATGTTCAGAACTGGAAGCAAGTGACTTGTTTATGATTACTTAACATCTTGACACACCCGAATTAATATCCTAACAAAAAATACCCGGAGAAAAATCAAACAAAAACTGTTCATGCATCTGAATATATTTGATATGATTTCTTCAGTATTTTCAGTCAAATATGTGCTATTATGACAATGTCACTTACATATTTCAATTTATATACTAAATGTATTACATTAATTTATGAATAATAGTCATTAATGTAAATGTAGACAGTACAGGCCATTTTACCACCTTTGTGTAATGAAGCCAACTCACTATACTGTACACAGTAACTCAAAACTGATTGAAGTCGTCATGTGAAATATATTTGGAAGGGTACACCAATAACCGAGTCAAAATGTGTGAATAAGCTGTAAAAACAGTCAAGCAGGGGTATGCTGCTTCAACCGTGGTTGTAGAGGTCTTTAAAGAAAAATCAAAGATTCAGTTTCAAACATGTACACCAACTTACACAGTTTACACATCTGGATTTAAGGGCGTCCCTCCTCTTTTGGCGAATGGAATCAGAGCAGTTCTTGCTTCTTCCTTAGGATTGCGATGGTGTTGAATGTTTTGTAACTTCTGGAATGTGTGATGAAGCTGGTTTGTTTTGGCATGCGTTTCACTTTCTGGCAAATGCTGTGCTGTTCCCACAGAAGAATGTTTCCCCCAAAAGCTGTCTAGCCAGTTGGATATTATTCGAAGGAAATCTAACATTTCAAAATTCGAGAGAGCCGTTCGCCAAAAAAATCACGTGCGCTTTTTTCCAGTGATGTGGCATTTTATTTAATGGATTGGTTAAATCAATTAATTTATTGGGTGTAAGATTTTTTTACATCAAAGCACAAGAAACCCAATCTCAAGCTCAATTATATTTAACTGTCATTAATACTGTTTTACTTGTTTTTTGTTTTTTCTATGTTATTGTTATTTTGGTTTTTGTTCGGTTGTTTTTGTGTTGTTTTGAGTTTTTCCATTCCCCATCCTCGTGCTTTTGTTTTCGTTTTTGTCACCCCACCCTCCGCTACCTGCCTTGTCATTGTTGATCCGTTACACCTGCCCCGCTGTTCACCTGTGGCTCATTTGCTCGTTAGTCCTGTGCTTTTATACCCTGTTTGTATTTCTGTTAGTTGCGAGTTCATCTCAGGGCCTAGTTACCTGTTTCGCTACAAGCCTCTGTCTGTCTGTCTGTCTGTGTGTCTGCTGTCTGTTCTGCCTGCCTGTTCCTGACTCTGTCCGTTTTCTCGTTTTTTGTTCTTTGGAGCTCCCTGTTCTTGTTTGGTGTGTCTCTCCTGGTTTTGACCTTTTTGCCTTCCTGGTCTCGACGTCCTTTTTTGCCCTGCATCTTTGTACCTTCGCCGTGTCTTTTGGTTTTGAATGCTGCTTGGACCCTGACTCTGATTACTGTTTTGTGATTTCTGGCTGCATTAATAAACTACGGTTTCAGCCCATCTACAGCACTAACTAACTGTACCTGAGTCAGATCTACAATACAGTAGCAGGGTCACCAATCTATGTGCTACAGAAGAGTATGTGTTAACGAAAAAGGCTATGCCAAGCTCATCTACGGCAGACAGACCTCATCCTGCTTATCTGGTGCACAATTATCAGCCAATGGAGAACACGAAAGTCAGCCAATGGAGAAGGAGTAACTCTGACCCAGCCAATGGAGAATACGAAAGTCTGTCCCCCCAGCCAATGGAGAAGGAGTTAGTCTGACCCTGAAAATGATGAGATCATTATCCTTGAGGAGGAGTAAAACCTGCACATATGGATGTGAAGGGAGGAATGCTTTTACAAGTCAGTACAAGGCCTTTTTAGCCATTACAGCCCATGCTTCATTTCTACATCCCTCTGTACCACAGGAGGAAAACAGAAACCTTCTTCCTTTTGCTGGCTCACCTGGGACAGATAAATATATTCCATGTGGACCTGCTATCCTGATCCAGAACAAAATCAGATTATTTTGTGCGTGTGTGTGTGTGTGTGTGTGCATGTGTGTGTGTGTCATTAAAGGCTCACCAGAGGAACTTTCCAGGCTAAGCTAATAGTGCAGAAGACCCCTTACCGAGGGCTATGAGTGGGCTAGCGGCCAAACTCGCTAGCCGCCAAAGGCGGTCTCCTTTAGTTATGGCTGGTGTTGGGGCCAGAAGCCTGAGGGTGAGACAGGAAGTCACAAGACAGCAGGGCAGCGTAGCTATGGAGCTGGGTGTGCGAGTCATATTAAATAAGTCAGATACAGTACACCACCTTGAATG
This sequence comes from Albula glossodonta, assembly GCA_019788955.1. Taxonomy (NCBI): domain Eukaryota; kingdom Metazoa; phylum Chordata; class Actinopteri; order Albuliformes; family Albulidae; genus Albula; species Albula glossodonta. The sequence continues at coordinate 1,642,790 of JAFBMS010000071.1, read as the reverse complement.
AGACATATTCTTAGCAAATGGATATCAACAATAGAGGCAAAAGGAAGTTGAGGGTTAAATGTGTCCTTTTACTTGGCAGATAGAAAGAGAGGAGCTTTCAAACAGTAATTTCTCGGCTTGTTGTCGGTGAGGAAAGGGGGAGAGGGGGTGAATTTCTGGCATAGCCATTCTGACAGAATACCCTTATCAGGACAGCATGCTGTACGTCGTGGTGTTGACTGCCAAGAGGGCACTAAGTTGCTGTACCCGAAATAGCAAACGCTCCTGTTTGGCTCTGAAGGGCACACATTCTGAATCGGTCATCCAAACCATTAGAGTCCACACGGAGTCTGCTTTTCTACTCAGACTGGTGTAAATTTCCACTCGATTGATGACGGTCAGCCTGAGACGCATTCTGAAAGTGAGGTTTATTTTTGCGCGAAGGAAATACACTTTTCGATAATTATATCGGAAACCGCGAAATGTTTTCGCTGGAGTTCATGTAGACACCACTGGCATGGTTTAAAGCCAAGTTCACCCAACAATATATAATTCATGTTTTCAAGTTTCACGTGTCACTTGACAGTGAGTGAACCCTTTTGGAATGGCGTATAATTAGTCTTAATGCATGGAACATCATTAACTGATTATTTAGCGACGTCATAAAACATTTGATGTTTTTGCATGCAAAAGTATGTGAAGCTTTCCATTTTACAGTCCTTCACGGCACATTATAGTTATTAAACAGCTTAAAACGAACCTTTCATAAAGATGTTTGTCAATGTGTTACGCCTGCTTTTAACTTTTGTTGAACAGTACTGGTTCATCTCTGTGTCAGTTGAGGGCTCTCTTGAATGAATATCTCCTTTCAGGGCCTACCACAACATTTAAGTGTTATTCCAGGCCAAACTTTGACTTAGAAAATAAAGATAAACATGAATTATCATTATTCTTAAGACGCTCTACTGTAGATCTGCTTGAATGACACTTTATTTAATTAAGTATGTATGTTCACCATATATTTCAATGGTAAGAACAGGAGTAGTTTGTAACTTTGAAAGTACCTTAACTGTGAAAGTGACGTACTTGACTGTTTTTATCATTTGAAATCATCACTCACGTAATGGTTACTCACATTTTGTAACTACCAACGATCAATACCGGAGGCACGGGTTGCCGGTAGCTGACAGCTGCGCTGCTACCTGTCTCAGTTCCATAAACTAAAGAAATGTTTGGGACTATAACGTGAAACGGCAAAAGGAAATGATGTGTTCGTTTCAGAGAGACAGAAAGCGGCTAACCATGAAAGCCGAGAGATGCGTCAAGCAGGCAACTTCTGACACATCAGACAACACGTTAATAATGCATGTCGCATTGTAGCCTGCAGAGGTGGGTGGGTGTTCTTTTTATTAAATCATGGGGACATTCAGACAACAAAATTGTGTGCTAAACACCAAAATGAAGAGCTAGAAGCCGGGATGGTTGAAGTTTTGCATGGGTATCAAGATGTAAAAGGATGGTGATATATTTCGTATAACGCATTTTATTTCTGCTTGTTACAATATACACATCTGCGTTTAAAGCCTACAGTACCTAAACAAATGCCCATATATAGCACATTTACCACTTGTCATGACCACAAAATATGATTAAAACCCTATTAATATAATTTGTGAAGCCTGTCTCCTTATGTTATAGCACAGAAATTTGCCCAACCATGCTTAATGCACCGGAAGAAAGAGAGTACGACCCCCACATTATGCTAAGTTTAAACCTTGAATGACCAGCATAAGTAAAATGATGAGAATATATTTCAAAGTGAAATATATTTTATGTTGGTTAAGCATGACATATACATGATCCAGTGCTTTATTCTTTAAAACATATTCTCATCCTTTTCCCCAAGGTTGTGAAATTTCAACTATGAAAGATCTGAAATTCTTTTGGTTTTGGAGCTTTAAGCCTCGTTATGCAGATTCCTGCCCTGTATTAAGCAGAAATAATCCATAACGAGCATAAACTATATCTAACGTGACAATGTATCCTTGCTTTGTCTTGGTGCATGAAGTCTTCTTAAAAAAGAAGAGTCCTACACTTTATGTAATGTATTGGACAGTACAAGATATGATGTATAATGAAAATAAAATATATTTTTCTTCAAAACATGGTGTTATCCTTTTTGTCATTGTTAGTACTCATGCCAAGCTTCAACCATATCCTCAGTCACTTTAGCCAGCACTGTGAGAAACCCCCGCAGGTAATGTGATCATGTGAGATGCACTCTTTGAATGTTTTAAGATAAGTATACAATATAGCAGAACATGCCGACAGCCCTTCCTTGTCTGTCTTGTGCCTGTCAAATATAGGTAAGTAAAGTGATGTTGAGTGAATCTATGCAGAGTGTCCAGCATCGTCTTCAAGGATTATGGCACCAGGAACATAGTGAGTACTTTTTTACAGTACACATCCTGCCTGATTCTGCAAATATTACACCATATACAACCATGTGAAATTGCTTTAAGTGAGTTTGTCCATGTTTGCGCATACCATGAGGAAAATATGTATCGATTATTAAATGAGATGTACTTTCTATTGACTTCCTCTTGATGCAGCAGAGAAATATAAGACAATGCTTCTAGATTTTTGTTGTTGTTGTTCCGTGTTTCTCCTAGTTGAGATTGTTTGAAAACGTAACAAATCCTACACTTAGCACACCAGTTTGGGACAAGAGATCCACACCACTAGTAAAGCTTTGTCTTAACTATGCTGAAGATAATTCTAGAACAAATAAACCAATTAGAAGAAGTAACGTTGTGACAGTGTGCTGGAATTGGAATCCTCTGCCTAGTTCACAAACTCCCCTGTTGTTCCATGTCAGTCCGTAGTCTAGTGATCCACCGATACTCTGCACTCAAACCCACAGTTTGCCTTTTGCTGGGTAGATTTTTCATCATTCTCTGATGGCGATTGGCTAGTCTCCGTCGGTGACATTAGGGGGTAGTAGCAGTCCTGACCCTGGAGGAGAGCACCTGTCGGAACCTCCTCTTCAGCTCCTGTATGGTCGGGGACTTGGGGCGCGCCAGGTGGAGGCCCCCCCTGCGCTTCTCCCCGCTCCCGCCCCCCAGCGCCCGGCTCACCTCCTGGCACAGGTGCAGGAACGCGGCGCTCACTCCCTCGCCGTCCTCCCGGGCGGACACCTCGAAGAACGTCCCCCCCAGCTCCGCGGCCAGCGCCTCCCCCTCAGACGCCGACACCTCCCGCGCCCTCGGGAGGTCGCTCTTGTTTCCGACTAGGACAAGCGGGATGCTGCCCCGCGGGTGGATGTGGCGGACGTGTTGGTAGAGCGGAGACACGGTGTTGTAGCTGCAGGGGTCGGAGACGGAAAACACCAGCATGTACCCATCAGCCCAGTAGATGGAACGATTAATCTGTTCCTGGCACTGTAGACCGTCTCCATCGTCCTGCCATTGGGAGAGACATGGAAAAAGTGCTCCTTCATCTAAACAAAGACAACCCTGCAGACACGCTCTAACAGCTCGCTGGTATGCGCCGTTAATACTGCTACGCTCTCAGGAGCATGCACTTTGCTTCAAGGGCACCTCAGGGCAGTCCATTTAAGAGAGTCATCAGTTGCTAACCAGACAATTACAATTTTGTCATGTGGATTTAAATGGACCTTGTGTGTTCCAGAACACCTGAAGAACAATGGGGAATATGCTTTCACCGCGGCCGTAATGAAAATGGTGGAAATACATGTACTGTGATTCATGTTTTCATTGAAGCCCAAAAGACACCTTTGAACTGTGTGGCCGAGAACACATCCAATTATCCGCCTGACAGAGTATGCATGAAGTAGTGTTTTAGGACTGAATTTATTTTCGGTTCCCTCACCTGACCTCATTGCCGGACCTAACGGAGTCTGTTTTGTTCCTCTTTCATTTCGACTTACGGCGGGCTCCAGGGAACAGAACAAACTTCTGTTCTGAATAATACTGAATTCACAAAACCAACACCTTAGAGCGGAACTATCACACTGTTCTTTGGGCAAGTAATACCCTGGTGAAATATGAAAATAAATGTGGTGATGAAAATGACAGACATAAAACAGAAGTTTCAAACGTGAGGTCAGACAGTATCAGGAGAGGTTGATGCATCTATAGGACAGCATGGGACTATTATTTACCTGTACAGAAACACAAGGAGTATCCTGTACTTGAAAAGTCACCTGTTCTCCATCAACATCAATTTTCCGTGAATATAAGGCTCCTGGAAAGAAATTCCATTTTCAAGTATTAGTAACGGCGTACACTGCTACATAAAGAAACAGTAACGCTTAAAGTATATTTCACAAGCAAAAATGTAATATCAGAGAGAAGTCAACCTGTATTTGGTTCGTAGTCTCCGATGAATCTTTTGGTGAGAAACCTCACTATCAACGCTGAAAATTAAAAAGGAAAACATCGCAGTAATTAAAATGAGGAACAAAACCACATTTGGGGACATACCCATCAAAGTCTGTCATATTAGGTCCAGACACTAGGACCGGCATTTTAGATCTAGTCTTCTGTCACCACCTGGTGGCTCTCAAATACAACCGCTAAGTCCACAAAAACAGATTTAAATGCGTTGAACGGTATGTCGAAAACCATACTCTAATTATTAATTTGAAAAATTACTGGATGCGTATTTCTCGCACGTCGCAAGGGCTAAATGGCGCGGCAGCATTTTACAAATGCCTTACATCATAACATGTTGTTTTAGATGTAGTTCACTGTCTGACATTGATATTATTGCCGTGGGCCTACTTTATGGACTGTGAATATGCACTGATTGGATTAACAAACGATGGAGACTAAGAGAGTGGGAAGGAGTAAACTTCGTTAAGACTCATTCAGTAAAATTTACTCACTAATAAATACCAGTCTGTATTTGGATGGGAAGTTCCAGCATCGGAGACAAGGTATTTACCTGTTTTGCCGACGTTGCTTGCACCAAGGACAACAATTTTCAGGTTCTTATTGGGTACGCAGTCCAGAACGGGATACTCCGGAATAGGGACTAGCAGAAAGTTGTTAGAACCTGTGCTCATTGTTTTGTAAAACCAAATCGGCGAAAAGAACCACCAACCTTATTCCTGCAGCTGGTAATGATTGTCAGAAATGAGATTAAAAAGTATCCTTCTCTGTCATCCAAAACAACGTTAAAAAATGTTCTGTATTTCTCATGTCCAAAAGTTCTTTCTGCCAAATAATGTTCATAATCTACGGAGAACAACACGCCACGTTTCAACGGTTGAGGTTTGCAAACGTCCTTTGATTTCTGCATGAGCGATACCTTTCTCCGACAACCCCAGAAGCGTAAAGGTGAAAAAGTAAAGAATGAACCTCGATTCTTCCCTCCTCACCATGAACATCAGTTACCGCCGTAGTGAGGAAAAGAGGCGGAGATGGCAGTAGACTGTGATCATAAAACCGATCATGTCCTACCACTGAGCGATGACACTCTCGATGGTCTCTCTCTCTCTCTCTCTCTCTCTCTCTCTCTCTCTCTCTCTCTCGCTCTCTCTCTCTCTCCACCCCAGAGTTTGAAGTGTTTTGAAACTCCGAAAAAACCCCTTAGTTACAACTCGGCTACCGCCAATTTAAGGATTACTCAGGCGCCGCCTGAAAAGTGTTGAAATCCCGCTTTTAAGGACGAACGCCGATTTTTTAGGATCAGTGTAATCCGACATGAAGTCCCCAACTATGTGGATTCAATTTTCTAATAAACGAATGATAATTTACATTCACATCACAATCTCACAGCAGTGGGACTCTCATTGAAAAGGCCTTTTCAGAGATGAGAATTTAGCTTCTACTCTAATGAATGAGGGTTACTCATTAGCCATGCTGTCATGGATCATAACTTGCCCTTTTCACCGTGAACTTTCGACTTACAATTGTCGAAATTTGCAAAAACAAAATAAAATAAAATATCTATAAAAAGAATAATATTAGCCCAAGTAATAAAAAAAATTAGCACACTAATATATATATATAGGCATTACGAACCTCCAAATGTCCTTTTTGCAAGGTGTGCCTACAGATCTAAAATTTGTTTTGAATGCACATAAAACAAAGTTTAAGTTGTTTTCTAGAGTCAGAGATATAGACTACAGTAATCTGTATATCTCCACTATAGATAGATACAATATTGAGAGTTACAGAGAGACGTGATAGACATTGATATTTACTTATTTACAAAGCCCTTATTGGCAAATTACCCTCTTACATCTCTGATGAACGGACAAATAGAAACTTATCATACTCGGTCACATGATTGGCACGTACTCCAGGTACCTAGTGTTAATTGTGAATTTCAAAAGCCTGCATTTAGATTTTAAGGTCTATACACATGGAAAAAGCTGCAGAGCACTTTAAAGGTGGATAGTCTTATAAGCTATCGAATAAATAAAGGTTAAATAAATACACTCACACACATACACACACACACACACACACACATATATATATGGATGTTGGCTGAGGTGTTTATTATTTCTCCCCTCCCTTTGACTTCCATATTTCCATAAAAATGAGATGAACAAAATATTTGGCTTGTATAGACTGTATCTGCACTGTGATAAGTATTGTTATTGTTTTCCTGAAATTCAGTTGACTAGTCTAGAGGGGTATCTTTCACTGCTTGGATTTATACTGTTGAATTCTGTGCATATTATTGTCATGGCAACCAGGTAATATTGAGACCAGTGGTTTTATTTTCTTCATTTAAATAGGCTGTTGAGCCTAAAATAGCCTCCTTTTACTTAATAGTTGCTCATTTGAGACTGAGACACCTTTTAACTTTGGGGTGGGTCCTAGGAATGTACAAGGCAGAGAGAAGTCCTACACAAACCACCATGAAAAAGCAACGCAGCAAACCCCAGAGAATTGCCTATTTTGAAAAATGAAATTTTTCTTATGAAAAACCTTGTATCTACAGTGACATGTTGAGAAGTTATTTGTACTATGTTCAAATATCTTAGCCAGGAAGCCAATAATCCGCTGTGGTTTGTCGCCCTCTTGTGGAATGATAAAGTCATTAACGTTCATGACTGCATTGAAGAAAACAAATAACCAACAGCCAGGCTTGGAGTTTTTGAGAAGTATGAAGTTATTCATGACCATTTATTGGTCAAAAGTATAGCAAGTGATCCACTTTGGATTTCTTAATGAAGGTGTCATTATGAACGAGCAGCAACAACTCTTTCAAGAAAAAAAAATGACATGAAAACTACGTATTGGAGAAAAAAAGCAAAAACATATGAGTGATCCTTCCTAGCCCGCCAAAATCAACTCCTGCGTTTGTTTTTGCTACATTTCCTAAGAAACCTTGTCTTCTCTGTTGTCATGTTTGTTTTCTGTTTTGTTGTCTCATTGATTTATGTAAGCATGTGTAACATTTTTAAAGATACAAGTTTTTCCTACTACAGCTTTTACTGAACCATATAAAACTATGTATGAATATTTGAACACTATGTAGTGTTTCATATGATCCGAAATGAACTAAAGATGATGGTGGTCTACAGGCTAGATCGCTCATTCAAGAATTAAACAAGCTCCGTCCCCACATGGCTCCAGTACTAACCAAGGTCCACCCCCACTTAGCTTCAGTACCAACCAAGCTCCACCCCCACGTAGCTTCAGTACTAACCAAGCTCCACCCCCACTTAGCTTCAGTACGAACCAAGCTCCACCCCCACTTAGCTTCAGTACGAACCAAGCTCCACCCCCACTTAGCTTCAGTACCAACCAAGCTCCACCCCCACTTAGCTTCAGTACGAACCAAGCTCCACCCCCACTTAGCTTCAGTACCAACCAAGCTCCACCCCCACTTAGCTTCAGTACCAACCAAGCTCAACCCCCACTTAGCTTCAGTACTAACCAAGCTCCACCCCCACTTAGCTTCAGTACTAACCAAGCTCCACCCCCACTTAGCTTCAGTACTAACCAAGCTCTGCCCCCATGTGGCTCCAGTACTAACCAAGCTCCGCCCCCACATGGCTCCAGTATGAACCAAGCTTCACCCCCACTTAGCTTCAGTACTAACCAAGCTCCACCCCCACTTAGCTTCAGACAAGCGCACACAAGCATGCACATGTGTAAATGCCAACACAACCACACACCCAGAAGTAGCACCAGCAGAATATAGTCTTGCTTTATTAAAATACAAGTGATTAGAGAAGAGATATACCTGGTGATTCCTCTGGTGAGAAACACTGCAGATGTGTTTCTTGCTAATACCACTGTAATGGGTAGTTTTGGCAGCAGGATAACATGGACTCCCAAATTAATAGAGTTGGGAGGAGTTACGAATTTCCATTTCCTGTTATACTATACTTTTACTCCAGTTCACTGCCTCCCACTCTATATCTGTGTGTGAGCACAATCCCATTCATGCCTACTGAATAGTTTGTGACAGCTTGTAGGTGCTATGAGTGCCTCCATGCTGTGTCTGCACTGTACCCCTCTCCAGAATAATTCATCTGTTACCAGCCCGTTCAGAAAGAAAATGAATAACACAAAACAGTGGCCAAAATTATGAAACTGGAGAAAAATTAGCTGTGAAATCCCCTGGTTATTTTATTGCTGTCCATTTTTGTTCGGTGATCACAGTGAGTAGTCCTTTTACAGTCTCCAAGATACAGCCTACCGATGCTTCTGTGGTACAAGTGTGTGTGTGTGTGTGTGTGTGTGTGTGGGTGAGCATGAGTGCTTGTATGTTTGTGCATTTGTATGTATCTGAATGACAGTGTCTGCACATATGTGTGTATGTGCATGTGTGATAGTCATACGAAGTTCTCAGAACTAGTAGACTTCCGACTGAAAAAGTCCCAGAAGTTTGCGTGCTGCTGTTTGTACGTTTCCTTGGGGGAGAGTATCCTGTTGGGATCCTGACCCAGACTGAACAGCACAGTCTTCTCTGCGGGAGAGAGGGGCCCCATAGCTCGTCCCATGGCCCTACCGTGAGGGTCCTCTTCTGCCGGGGTGCCCTCTTGGGTGTGGTCCTCGCTGTACTGCTTGGGGCAGGCCAGACTTAGCAGGTTGTGGTGAGAGTGGAACTGCCTTATTTGAGCGATGGACCTCCGAGGGTTGTCCTCTGTAGAGCCTGATCAAAAAAAGGGAACCGATGTCATTGGACAATAGATAGACCACACCCTTACCCAGCTATTCACCGAAAAACAGTAGACCTTTTTGTCTGTCCGCGTCACTCACGTTTTCTGTTCTGGTTGAGCCGTAACACACTGAGGAAGAGCTTGCTGCTGAAGTTGCTGTCGGGCTGGGGGTCTTGGAAGAAAGAGGAACAGGTGTCCTGGGGTGAATGCTCTCCGCTCGAAAACCCCACAGAGTCCAGGGAGGCCTCAGTGACCCGTCTCGCTCCCGCCTCTTTCTCCACCTTCAGGTGACTACCACTGTGTTTCAGGCAGGGAGGAAGATCAGCCAATCAGTGGGTGGAGCTTATATTAGTGGGTGGGGTTTGGATGTTCAATGGGTTCAGTTGAGGTGAGCACACACTCTCCTCTGTCTTAAATAAATAGCTTTAAAGGAGTTTTCAGACCCTTTGACCTTCGACCTTCCTACGTACTCAATAAAGTCTTTATGTGTATTATCAACATACCCGCAACATACCCAAGTTAAATGAAAATATCTTACCCACTGACATTCACGGCCAATGGAATAACTGGCTGCATTACATTGTATCTCATTAAATAATGGGAATAAGTACAAAAAAAGGGCCGAGTTCCGTCGTCACCTGAGTTTCCTGCGCAGGAGGTAGTCGATGATGTCGGGGTCCGTCTGTAAGAGGCTCAGCAGAACCTCCTGCTGTAGAGCGGCCGAAACCTATAGCAAAGTGACACCATTACAATAAAGAAACCAGGAGCCTGTGTCTCTCTCTTCGTCTTTCTCTCTTTCTTTATCTCCCCTCTCTCCAACTCATAGTCATTTCTCTCTACCCCTCTCTCGCCATTGCTATCCAAACTGATTAAAAATGGGAACATCCTTTCCAGAAAACGTAATGATGGAGGCACAGTTTGTTGAGACTGTAAGAGTATTGGTGTGACAGTCACTCTCGTTCGGCGTTGATAGGTATTCGTAGTTTTGTAAGAGCATTAGTGTGGTTGTCACTTGTAGTCATCATGAGAAGTTGTTAGTAGTTCTATATGAGTATTAGTGTGGCAGCAATGACCAGGCGTTCTGCACGGGCATTAGAGTGGCCACCTATGTCTCACCATGAACAGCTGTCTGTAGTTCTGTATGAGCATCAATGTGACGGCAATGATGGCGGTGCTGTCCTCATGGGTCATGGCGTGGAGGTCCCTCTCCGAGCTGCGCTCGCGCTGCAGCAGGTTCGGCCCGAAGATCACCGCCAGGTTCGCGGCCGTCATCTTATTCCCCGGGATCTGTGGGAGGAATGTGTGACACACACCGAGTGAGCGCCTGTCCCCAGCGGAGCTAAGAGGTCCCTAAAACGGAATCAATTATTTATAGATCAATGGTGGATGGAGGGGAATTGTGGGGCAGGTGTGTGATCTTAAATGGCTATTAAATAATGAGGCTAATGCTGTCTCAGATTCGGTAACGATTCACGTCACCCAGAAATTTCTAATTGATGCATTGCTCAATTTTTGAGCTGACCGTTTTTGCAGCACGGCAGAAAAACACGCCTACTTCAAATGATGCGTAGCAGCGAACTGAAGACGCGAGCTGATTGAAACTTGCGGGGGTTGTTTATGCTTTCCCATTGGTCGATGTATACCACGTGGTTTGTGCATGCACGCTGTCTCAATTTATATAAGCCCAGTCTCATTTTTTAATAGTGACACCTCATACATTCACTATAAACTAAAACACATTTACAAAAACATTTTAAAAGACTTCTTCATTGAATTCAGGTGCTTAAATAAAAAAAAAAAACGTTCAAACCTGAACATATTACATACAGTTTTTCTGTGCAATGTGTTCCATGCTGTTGGATGTGTCTTATGTTGCCTAAAGTTCTAATGGGCGTGTCCAACCTCTGGTGGGTGTGTGTGTGACCTGCAGGGGGGTGTGTCTGACCTCCTGGTTGTCAGGGCCGACGGAGTCGTGGGCGTGGCGCTGTACGGTGTTCAGCAGGGAGAGAAGCCTCAGTAAGGTGTCGCAGTTGCAGGGGGGCAGCAGGTAGATCAGGTGCTGCAGGTAGGAGAACTGGTCTGCCCCTTTCAGGCCTGCATCACAAGAGAGAGTTTAATCTACCCACAATGCATCTGGAACTGTGGATCTGATCCCATAGAAAGTAGTCACCCTCAGGCTTTTTACGTGACTCAAAAGTAATTCACGGGACCATTTTCACTGGGTCGCGGAAAAATCTGTGTAGCCTACTTACTACGTACTGCTACAGACTTTTTATTCATTTACTTTTGGTTTTTTTCACAGTGCGTGAAGGCACTGTGCATCCTATGAGTGCACTATTTTTGTGAAATAAATTTGAGTGGTTCAAAGTTTCAAAAATTTGGGGCGCAACAAAATGACCAATGAGAAATATGGGTCCTGAGGCTAGACCGTTTGAGACCCGCTGGTGTAGATATAGAGTAATAGCAGTCGCACTGTTAGCGTGCAGGAAGGCGGCGTAGAGGTCCCGGGGAAGCAGGGGGTCCGGCATGTCCCGCAGAAAATCCTTCAGCAGGGCGGCGATGTCGTGCACACTGTGTTCAGCATCCAGGACCACATCCAAACCAAGGTCAAAGTCATCCCGCAGCTACAACAGAAACACACACAAACGCTCAAAACAATGTAAACACACATGTTTTTTGTGAAGTATCTCTAGGGCATAACAGTTTCCACTGTGTTTGGAAGGCCAGGGTGACCTTTAATGTATGCCAGTCTGGCTGGCCCATAGAGTAAATTCCCCCAAAAGTTCCTAAATGGTCCATGTGAGAGTTCAGAGACCAAGCCTGATTTGGTTATTGTGATTCTGATAACGTGAACCAGTAATATGGAATATACATCAGAACACTTTCCAATCATCAGGGAAACGTGCAAAAGTTAAATGACTTAAATTCAGAGGTCGAGAATTAGAAAGTCACCTGTTTGACTCTTTTCCTGGAGCTCCCAACACGGAAGACCCCTATTGTCCGCAGACCTGGATGAGAAAACAAGACCCGTCAGCCCCACATACAAATAAAGCCAGCCCTACAAAAATATGACTGGCGAGTCCTGGATCACTGTTGACCAATAAGAGACGTCCATCCCACCTGACTCAATCCCCGTCTCTCACGGTCACAGCGCCGGTCAAGTCTGGATTAAATAATATACGGTACAACCTACCCACACACTGGAGCTGCACCATAACAGGATGAACCGGCGGGAAGACCCTTGACGCTAGGGGTTTTTTTGTTTCAATTTGAGCTCTTAATTATTAAACTGGATCAACCACCTGATGCGGCAGGTCCTCTAAATCTTTAAATTAGTTCTTCTGCATTTGTTTACCCTCATGCTATAATCCATCCAGTACAGAATGACTGTACATAATTAAGAGATCAAGTGGAAGAGATCAAGTAGAACCATCTTGCTATTGTGGTAGATTAGCTACTTGATTGACAATACCCAAAGCACTTATTTAATTCGGCTAAATACATTAGAGCCCCAGAGACATGCGTAGGGAACGTTCAGATCCCAGAGGGGCTCACGCATTTGAAAGTGGTGTAAAAATACACCGCATAAATAATTTTAAGCCTTTAATTTGTTTTGATTATTCGTTCTTTTCTTAACTAGGCAACTTTCATCGCCTAATGTCCTTCAGTGACACAATGTCTTTGGTGAACTGTTTGATTTTATTATGGCTATTCTTGTCCTCTTGAAGGAGGACGCACACCCAACATTTTAGCAAGGTGCTAATCATCGAAAATAAAATTAAAGAACTAACTGTCACATTTATATTGGGATATTTGTGACCAGACAAGGTATTGATGTTGTATTTGGTTTTTTTGTTCATCTAGAATTATGTAAGAGGTCAGGATTCTAACCAATAAATTACATAATATCATTGAGATGAAATTGTACTTGCAAAACATTTGTCGTACATTACAGAACTCAATCCTGGTTAATTAGCTGGTTCTCAACAGCTTATGTAATAGCTAGTTATAATATCTGATTATCCTCTGCTACCAATGTAACTGGATTACTTTGGCCTTTTGTAGTCAGGTGATCTCTATTGTTTGTTTTGTTTGTAATATTTATGTATTGTTTTGTTTTATTGGGATGCTGGTGATCTAAGTGTATGTATATATTGTGTACCACTGTGGATAAAGAGTGCAGTGGATTATAGCTGTTTTTCCAGTTAAGTCAGAATGTCACACATTATTTTTTTGCACCTGTTACTCATGTACGTTCTTATATGTCTTTAACCGTTGCACCCATACTAAAGAACAGTGACGAAGGCACACTTTGCCGAAACGTTGGTTGTTTTCTTGGTTAGGGAAAAAATTCGGAGCATAAAGAAGTGTGCGCTTACGGCTATTCTTGACATCAAACACAGTTGACTTTTCCCCATCGTATTCTTTAGTGATAGTGCTAAGACATACTCATTTGTTTCATTTTGATTTAGAGTAGAGTAAAAACTGAGATTCCTTTCAGTTTATTGCTTCTCTTTTAGCAACAGGGATTAAACAGATATTAAAGGTCTTGATATGCGTACGGTTTGATTGTGTATGATATTTCCGGAGGCACACCATGTTCGGTTAACCGATCGATCTTTACCGCCAAGGTTTGCATGTCTGAGGTACTACTGTATTTACAAATGATCAATATACACAACTGTATATGTAATATCATTCCACGCGAGTGTATTTGTATATACCTGAAATTTAAAGCGGAGTCACAGTTCTGATAGCGGTGCAGTAAAATGACGAGGGAGCAGGTCTTGCGACACAGAGTTTGCAGGTTTGATTCCCATCTAAGGCTTTGTGGTTATATATTTGAAGAAGGTACTTCACCTAAATTGCTTCTGTAACTATCCAGCTGTGTAAATGACTAGGGTGTGATAGACACTGTAAGTTGCCCTGGCTAAGCCCGTCTGCTAGATGCCTGGCTGTAATGTGACGGGTTTGAAATCGGCACGTAGACTCACCATAGGTCTCGATGTGGCGGCAGCACTGCTCCACGAGGTGCGGCACCTGGCGGTAGATGGGGTTGAGGCTGAGCTTGGCTTGGGTGTGCCCTGCTGCCTTCTTCCCCTCCAGCTCGTAGGGATGGGAGAGCTGCAGAGCCTCCAGCAGGCGGGATTGGCTTTCCACCAGGTCAGAGATGCAGTCCACAGACAGTCCTCCCTGCAATGAGGAGACATATCACACTCTGGACTCGTGTGCCTTTTAATCGAGAATCTGCTCATGCTTTAAACGTAGCAATGGGCGTGTTATCAAAACGTGCCATTTTCCTTGGTTCGTTGCAGTTCACTTCTGGGTTCCATCCTCCGTTCTTCAATCACCAGACCAGCATGATCACATTTATGTGGACATTTTACCTTCTAAAGATCGCCCATCCATGACATCATGGGTGGGCATGACTCCGATAATGGGAGGGAGGGTGTAGGACAGTGGGCGGGACTTGTATCTCCCGGGGGTGTGTCTAGGACTTACCCTGCGGTGTGTATGTGAGGCCTTATCGAGCGGGCAGGTTCTGGGTTCCTCCGGGGGTGTGGGGGACTGGGAGGGGGCCACGCTGCTGCCGAGCTGCTGTTTCTGGGCGCGGAAGCGCAGGACGCTGGCCTCCAGGTCCAGGCAGTCTCTCCGGCTCTCCTTGAGCGCGTCCTGTCTCTGCTTGTGCATGCGGTCATTAGCGATCACCTGCGACAGGGGAATCCCGAACGCCTTGGGAGCGGTTTCTGGAGCGACAGAGGGAAGACAGAGGGTAGGGAAAGAGCAGAGAGGGTGCGTGAATCATGGGAAAATCACAGACCGCAGCCCGCATTAAAGACAGCGACACCTAGCTACTGACACTTTATGTCTGTCTTTGGTAAATAAGTAAAAGTAGACCCTACAATATATGGAAGTCATAATAATGAAAATACAGACAAAAAAACCATATATATATATATATATATATAAACCAAGAAAAAACATGTTCTAGCTTAATGCAAAAAGGCTGCATTAAACTAGAACAATATTCCATTATTCTTACATAAAATGCAAGTGCAGTCCAAAAGGGGTATGTATGGGGACTACAACCTCTCTTTTGATAATTTATTGCGAGTCACATATTGATACCCTACACACATACACACACACATACACATACAGGTACGCATATACAGGTACATATACAGATACCGTACACCAAGGTACCCAAAATCAGCACACACAAAAGGCTCTACAACCAACTATCAAAGTTACCCAAACCCCGTCACACAAATGGGCCATAGCTCATTAAACACACAGACCTCTACAATGAGCTAATTCAGGTACCCTCAAACCAACACAGACAACCAACAAACACACATTTCTTTAAACCAGCAGACACAGGTACCCTAAAACCAGCACAAACAGGTACATTTAGTCAGTAGACACAGGTACCCTAAAACCAGCACAAACAGGTACATTTAGTCAGCAGACACAGGTACCCTAAAACCAGCAGAAACAGGTACATTTAGTCAGCAGACACAGGTACCCTAAAACCAGCAGAAACAGGTACATTTAGTCAGCAGACACAGGTACCCTAAAACCAGCACAAACTGGTACATTTAGTCAGCAGACACAGGTACCCTAAAACCAGCACAAACTGGTACATTTAGTCAGCAGACACAGGTACTCTAAAACCAGCAGAAACAGGCACCTTTAACCAGCAGACACAGGTGCCCTAAAACCAGCACAAACTGGTACATTTTGTCAGCAGACACAGGTACCCTAAAACCAGCACAAACTGGTACATTTAGTCAGCAGACACAGGTACCCTTGGCATTGAGACTTTGACTACTACTAAACTGAGCGGGGAGCAGTGGAGGGGGGTGACCACACAGGGAAACGTATCGTTGCCAAAAGCACAGATGTAGGGATATCTCAACTCATAAAAATGAGGTGTGGCTTGAGAACGTGTGATCTAGGTCATTTTGAGAACGACCCACACACAGTGAGTGTGAGAGTTAACGGATGAGACTGAAGTTGGTGGAGATGGCTTTAAGAAGTACGATGTGATTACGGCTCTGGACACGGATGCAATGATTAGCATCGACTATGCTTGGCTGGGGAACCCAGTGAAGTTCGAGCGCTCCCACGGTGACAACAACTGAGAGATAGTCCCGGGGGTCTGAGAACAAGGGTGAGGGTATTCACATCCTTGTTGCTAAGGGCTTCCTGCTTCACACCTACGGACCATTGATCGACACATTGAACCGGCATTACTTTATTCCCATTCCATACGAAGAATGCAAAAAAGAAGAACATGCTTAAGGAACAACATGGTGCCAGATCCGCCAGGCTTGTTGGCAAGTATGTGTAACACAGGAACTAATTGATTAGGCAGTTGGGCCTAATTAGTTCCATGTTTGACCATGCCCTCCACATCAACACATCTCTCCGTGAAGTTAAGACTAAGCTCGGGGCTGACGTCTGAGAGAACCATGGCCCTACGTCCCAACGCCCGGCACATGCCAATGATTAATCTCATTTCAGTGACGGCCACTGGAGGGGGGCGGAGGTTAGTTATCCTATTAGTCACCCACTGGTACACAGCTAAGCCTCTTAAAGCACACTTAAAGCACACATCTTGTTGTTATCAAGTCTGAGACGGCCAGGCCAGGCCGTCACCTGTACAGCCCCGTAACCAGCATCATCATCACCCAGAATCTCACAGTGACGAACGGCACGATGGACACAGCAAAATTTAGCACTAACAGTGTATATATGAGAACACCTGGACTCATATGTCCACTGTTCGCGTTAAATTAACACCAGACATTTTGCTGTGGAGGCAATATAAAAACGTGGTATATAAATTCAGCTACTCTTATTATTATTATTATTATTATTATTATTAGTAGTAGTAGTAGTAGTAGTAGTTTTATTATGGTTACTAGCAACAAACCTGTTTTTATTGAAGAGCTTTTTCAGTTTTACTTTCCACCACTTGGAAAAATGATTACATGATCCACCAAATCTACATAAAAACTCCCTAAACTCATCAAATGTACAGGGTGGCATGTGAAGCACATGGACAACAAGGTGCCAGCTAGCAAAATACTGACAACGTGATAGATGACAATACAAAGGCCGTATGAAAAGCACAAAAAGGACATTTCATCACGGGCAGTAGGTGTGATTCACTGGTTTTATAAATATATTTATCAGAGACATAAATGCTTGTTTTTACCCTCATCTTAATCATTGCAATCCTATTTTGTTATTTACCGCAATTTAACAAGGTAATAATGTGAGGCTATCAAAGCATTTACCTAGGAGTTAAAAATAGAGGTTGACATGACTGCTGGCTGAGACATTGACCTACAAATATAGATTCAGAGTCCAACAAGAGATCATACCCTTTTCACGGGTAGAATTAATCTATTAAACTATTCTATGACACTGATTATTTAATTAATTCATTTTACTAATTTGAAGATGCTTATTTTTGCCTTGCTGATGTCCTTTATGTATTTTCAATCATCTAATTGCGTGAAGCTATATGTATTATTTATATGACCACTAGAAACCCCCATTCATGATGATGAAAACAGGTCACATTTAGCACATGATCCCTTAGAAGTGACACAGTTGTAAATTTACTTGAGGTGATTCCTCTTAAGTACCTTACGCGCAAGGATGCGACGGCAATTGTCGACTCAGAATTCACACCTGAAGCCATGAGGTTACAACAAGACCAGTTCCCGAAATTCTACCCCCCCCCCTCCCACCACCGTTTTGCCAATGGCTGTCTTTGAGAAGCAGAGTCAGAGAGGACCCGAGGACTCGGAGCCGTGGGTGTGATAAAAAAAACCCGCCCATTTCTGAAGGTGGGTGGAGCCACAGGTGAGAGAGTGACTGACCTGGCTGGCGAGAGATTGGTCCAGATACGGGGGGGGGCGGGGTGGTGGTGTTTGTCAGACTGTGCCAGCAGCAGATTACGGCCCTCCATCGTCACCCTGCCTGCCTTGCCAGCCCGAGTAGCACCCTGATCCCTGATCACTGTGTTATCTGTGTCTGCGCTCAGCCCCACTGACCTTTGAGCCCAGATTACGTGTGGTAGGGACAGGAGCCACATTTCGGCTGCATTGCTAGCAGACAGGCATGGCAGTGAAGCTGGAGTTTAGTGGCCCCCACCAGTGAACTTAGTGTTCATGAGGTTTTATACATTCTGAATGAACATGGGTACAATTAAGGGCTATTTTTGAATTTTTAAAATTTGCCTGGGTATTGGCCAAAAAAAAAATCTAATTAAGGCTAAGTCAGGCAACAAAGGCGTTCGTTAATGATTAGCATCGATGTAAAAGTAGCCATATGACAGGCGATAATATAGTGCTGCAAAACAGATGGTGGCAGAGAACCCAACTCAGCTGAAGTCTCTCTGACACAATCTCCAATGTTCTGCCTGATAAGGAGGACTAAGCCCCCTTTTCTTACAGGGAGCCAATGAGATTTGCACAGACAGAGAGGGAGCCAATGAGATTTGCACAGACCTGGAGGCACTGAGGCAACTCTTTAACCAGGCCAAGGAACATCTCCTGGTCACCTACATCTCTCTGTTAATCACACTTTATTCTGATTTAGATGGGGCCAGATGGGAGTGGAGGTGGAGTACCAAAGCAGTAGGACAGATAGCAAATGGCTGCAAGTTCAGAGCAGCAGAGAAATGGCATCATTACAGAGAGCTTAACACTACAGAACTCCATAGAAACGTAATACTGTAGAATATTAATTTGTGTTGCCAATCCTGTGTGACAAGCAAAAAATTAAAGATGGGTAATCTCAACATTAACATTGTTTTGTTTGTTTGTCATTAACATTACTACATCATGTCAGAAGTGTTTTTCCATACACATCCAAAGTATATGATGTGGTTGTGTTATGATGGGATATCTGAAAGTGTAACTGGTAGAATGCAATTTCCCTGACAGAAATTTCCGTTGAATGACTCTAAACCGAGTTGAGCGTGACTCAGAACCTGGAGGAAATGTGAGTCAGACCGAGCTTGGGCGTGAGTCAGAGTAAATGTGTGTTCTTACCTCGTTCTTTCTTTTCTTTGGAAAAGGAGTCAAATCTTCTGCGCAGAGATTTTCTTCTCTTTCGATTCTCTGGAAAAGAACGGAGACCCCCCTGAGTATGTGTGGCAGCAGGGAGGTGGGGAGGGGTAGGAACTGAGCGTAGCAACGATAGTGGCTTTTCTGAGGAGCCATTTTGTCAGGCAGTCAAGATTATTTGCCAAATCTGGACACCCAAGATTTTATGCTGGGCCAAAACAAACACTTAGCTCTGCGGCAATGACTCTGGTACTTGAGGAATCTGAGCAGTGTTTTCTGGTGGTCACATCCTTCCACATAAGGACCTCATTTTGCGGACACAGCATTTCCTATCTGTCCTGAAACAGCACCCCTTGTCAATATATCCACAGCGCCCCCTATCTGTTCAGAGGACTCACTGCCTGCATGTGGGCGGAGGGAGGCAGCGCTAGTGATCGGATAAAATTAACCAGGAAAAGTTGTACAGGAAACAAGCCATTTATTTATCCTGACCCGCCCCTCCTTCAGTTACAAAGCACATCATTACTGCCAGCTCCCGTTCTGCGCAAAACACACATGAGAGGAAAGGGAAAGAGATAAAGGAGATTCAGTGTGTAATGAAGAAAAACAGGGTGACTGAAGAAAAGAGAGGGAGATATAGCAGACAGAGAGCGAGAAAGAGCGTGATGGCGGTTAGTTTGAGCATAAATTCAGAGGGGGAAACAGATCAGAGGAAGGGAAGTGGATGTGGGCTAGCATTACTGGATGATTATATCTTATCTGTGGAGTGCGTGAAGCTCATTTTAACTAGCCTACCAAGGGTATGCCAACAAGCACAATAAAGCTAACCTGAGTAAGTGTTCCACCATATGTAGAGTAGCTGTTGTTTTGGTGTGAAATTCAGCACCATATGAAAGAGGGGGACTATTTTCTAATCATTCTATACATCACAGCAGCGGTTTTAGACCGACTGATTTCACTTCCTGAATAAACCCCATAATGTACAAACCAATGTGTTGCTCTGAGTGCGCAAAGTCCAATGCTATCATTAGTAACGTATTTGCTAACCTAGCTGCAAAAGAACTACGGTACGGGTGCAATATTTCATTGAGCACAGATGTATCAAATAATGCACAAAGAATAAGCTGCTTGTGCATTATTTTATTTTATGTTGTCAAATCACACATTTTGAATCACATTTTCAGACTTAAGATATACAGTACAGTGATGTTTAGCCTGTGATATTTAGTTTTACTGGAGAACTTCATCACTGGAGAAATTACATATGGAGAAAAGTGTGGCAGAATCCAATGTTTTGTCTATTTTTGGTTTGCATGCCCATGGTACGCAGAGTAGTTCAGAGACAAGTATAATTTGATTGAAATGTTTAGCTAATTCGGTGCTAAGCTACCTTTTAAGGCTAACATGTTGTACAGTGGTGGAATAGTTATGAGCTAAATAAGCCTGGCTACATTTGTAACAGATGAACCACGAGAGAAGTTTGCAGCTGTGTGTCAGAAGTAACTGAATATTCTTTTATTAGCAAACCCCAACAAAACTTCCCAAATTGGGGTGGCATTATTCCACAGCGGCCTTACAAGCTTGTCCGTGAGTTGGTTTTGTGAGACAAGCCCGTAACTTGCCATTTGGGGTTTATCTTGAGGTGCGGGGCATGATGTTTTAGCAGGGGGTGGGGTAGTACCTCCGTGAAAAGGCATGGCCCTTTGTTTGGTAAGAGCCTGTTGGCAGGGGTGGGCGGGGCAATACCTCGAGGAATGGTGATCTTGCAGTCCATCTCTCGCTCCTCCAGGTGGCAGTGTGCTACTTCCTGTAGGCGCGAGCGCTCCAGCTCAGACAGGCTCTGTATGTGGACGGCCTGCAGTATCATGCTTGGACCCAACATGGCGGCCCAGCGCCGCTCACCCTGGGGATGAGGGAGGAGACACAGCCACACAGGAAATAGTCACATTGCTGTCCTAACGGCCGAACAATGCATAACAGTGTCTATCTACTCAATTATTAAAGCACATAGCTCACACTTTTAAATGTTATCATAATGTCATAATATTGAAATAATATCACCTTATTCCATTTATACTGCTGAGCACTGTTTCTCTTGTAGACCAGGTTACATGTGAGTATGTACCAAATGGTCAACGGTTCAAACCACAGTGCTCTTCCATTCCCTCACCCTCCGAATACGGCTGGTTGCATTCATCCGCTGTTGAAAATAGCAGTATCTGCTGATGGTCTGAATGTAATGACACATCCGAGCAGGCCTTTTCCTCGGCTCATGGGAAAATTACAGGGATGAAGACGGAAAACTCACACTCAGAAAGGACTACAAGTGTGCCTCATACCCTCCTCCTCTACGGACAGGAGCTAGGACTGCCAACTCAGACAGCCAGATCAGTCTCTCGGAACATGACCTTAGGGGTGATTTTTGGGGTGGGGGTCAATAAGCATGTGGACACCAAGTTTTGGGGTATGGCTTATTCCATTATAAAACACATCTGCTTATATTAGACTCGCTAAGATAGGCTAAAATCAGCAGCGTAGCACAATGCTTTTTGTATTGTGGCATAATTGGGCTTTGAAACCCCAAAGGTTGTGGAGTCAATTCCCAGGAAGGGTGCTGCTGTTGAAAGCCAGGCACTCACCTCGACGTGCTTCAGTATGAATGGCTAACACATAAATGATTTGAACGGTGTAAATTAGTCTGCTAAACGTAAATATCTATATTTGAGTGTGATCGATGTTTCCTGACTCTTTGACAAGTGAAGTTCATTCAAAACGCATAGTGACTGAAGTATGCATTCTATATTGTAACATATGAATAAACCTTATTCATTTCGACTGGGTTGCCTTTTTGGAAATACATAGTATTTTCCAATGCTGATATTATGTTTTACTGTGGTAATTATGATGCTATTTGTAAGGTAACGTCGATAATGGAAATTGGTTAGCCACTCAAATGGCATGCTACATACTCAGCAAAAACTTCTGTGTGAAACAGGGCAAGATGAAAAGGCTGTTAATGAATATTATGCATATAAGGATATTTTGTGCATCCTGAATAAACAGATTTTTCCCCTTTTTGTCCCAACTCAACGCATTCTCATGCAGTGACCCTCTCCTGCCAGCAGGAGGCAGCCATGACACAATATTCCACCACTTCACATCAAGACAAGCACTCGCTTCTGCCCACGCTACACGCCCCGCCAATTACACACTGCCAATATCATTGCAGGATGACAAAGTCATCATACACTTTTCCCATAAGAATGGAGCGTTTCCTGTAAGGGGGAGAACCAGAGCCTGTAGCATACTTCCTAACTCACTTTGACAAGGAGAGAAGGCAGTTGCAGAACTAACAGCTTTCACCAATACTGAGACTCGGAGGCTGGTGTATTCAACACCTGACCTGCTTTGCTAATGGAAGAGCCAGTATTTTTTGGAGGATCAGTATTTTCTGAATGGAGTCAATAGCTGGGTCAGTGTGCTGTACGGTTGGTTCTGTGTGGAGTCAATAGCTGGGTCAGTGTGCTGTACGGTTGGTTCTGTATGGAGGTAATAGCTGGGTCAGTGTGCTGTACGGTTGGTTCTGTATGGATTAAATAGCTGGGTCAGTGTGCTGTACGGTTGGTTCTGTATGGATTAAATAGCTGGGTCAGTGTGCTGTACGGTTGGTTCTGTATGGATTAAATAGCTGGGTCAGTGTGCTGTACGGTTGGTTCTGTATGGATTAAATAGCTGGGTCAGTGTGCTGTACGGTTGGTTCTGTATGGAGTAAATAGCTGGGTCAGTGTGCTGTACGGTTGGTTCTGTGTGTAGTCAATAGCTGGGTCAGTGTGCTGTAAGGTTGGTTCTGTGTGTAGTCAATAGCTGGGTCAGTGTGCTATATGGTTGGTTCTGTGTGTAGTCAATAGCTGGGTGAGTGTGCTGTACGGTTGGTTCTGTGTGGAGTCAATAGCTGGGTGAGTATGCTGTACGGTTGCAGTGGTAGCTGGAGCCTTAGCATTAGCCAGGCCAATGGTGCTACATGGGGGAAAATGGGGTTATGACCCTGGCGTTCCAACCTCCAGTCTGGGCATGCCTATGAACCCTCAAGCAGGACACGTGACCTGAACTGCTTTAGTAAACACCCAGATGTTTAAATGGATAAGCGTTAGCGGTGCACTGTTCATTGGATAGGAGTCCCAGCTCAACCAAGGATAATGGCGGTTACCTTTGTGCGGGACAAACTAATAGTAATCTTTGTCGTTCGGAGAATGAGCCGGGTGTGACTGTATCCTGGCAGTCCCGTTTTTTCTGCTTTTGTTGCCTTGGCAACCCGGATCACCGTTTCAGGAGAGCGAACCTTTTCGAAAAGTTCACGCTCAGAACAACCGCGCACGCAGGTTCTGTAGCGCAGCAGTTTCCCAAATGAGTGTCTATCTTTCCAAGATCTTTCCAAGTGGCCGTTGAGATAAACAGTGGAAAGAACAGAGGCTCGTCTGCAGCGAGGGTGGGGTGAAGGGACGGTTCTCGGGGGATGCGCTGGAATTTTCTCTCTCTTTATACTGGGTGAACTTACAGCCACAGCAGTGTCTGTGACTCCCCCAAGGCTCCCTAAAGTCAGGTAAAAATTGCCTATTAAAATGCGGTCATATTTTCATCATAAATAGGTAGATTGAGGTCAACGGAGGTCAATGGAGATAGAGGTCCCCACATGCCTGTGGGCTCACACTGACCTGGGATCAGTTTATTAGAAAATACAGCCTCAGAATGTGTGTGGATTTATTTCACTTCACTGTGCACCTGGTCTGGCTGACTTAGGGTTCAGTAAGGTAATGAGATTGCGATGTGACACCATTACAACACTAACACCAGCAACCCAAGATCAGTGCCAACGGTGACACCAAGAGTTCTCACTGACTTGAGATCAGTATCAGACACGCAGACACTTGCGGCCGTCTTTGAACTTCAACGTGTAAGCTGAGGGTGGGTGAAAATAGCATGATGAAAACACTGGTATCAGTGAGTCTACATTGCAGCTCAAGCTTGTGACCTCCATGTATAAAATTTGATACAAATCACTCTCCATAAACAAGTTTAAGTACAGTAGCTGTGCAGATACGGCAGCTGTAATTTTTTTATGGCAAGTTTACCATAATATAATAATGCAATACCAGAAAATGTTATGCACACTGCTACTTCAGAGTGTGGCATGGTTGTGTCAAAAGCTACAACACAATTTAACAGCCTGTGTCATTACTACAATACAAAACAGTCATTTAGCTGATGCGTTTATCCAAAGTAACTTACAGTTGATTATGCTACCCAAGGGCCAATCCCCCCTGGGAGCAATGTGGGGTTAAGGGCCTTGCTGAAGTTCCCAACAGTAATGGTGTTCTTGCTGTGGCAAGAAACACCAACCTCAAGGGTCCCAGTCATGTACTTTAGCCGCGAGACTACAGGCTGCCCCAATACTGATGGGTAAAGTAGACCTTGAAGGAATAAACTCTCTCAGGACAAAAACAACTTGCTTTATTTTTGAATAGGCTGTTAATATACTATAGCTATTTAAAATCAAACCAATAGCAGGAGTTCCTGTCAGTTAACACAGGCACACATTTTCAGGTTAGTACAGATTTATTTCAAACTGTTAGCCATTGAAAATGTCATTATTATTATTACTTTAATGTTCACCTTTTTGCATGAAAATAATGTAGCTAATGGAGGTCTATTCTTATGGTTAGCTAGATAGCATAATTCCCTACTTTTTAATTGTGTGTAGTTGTTTAGCACTTCAGCTGGCAGGCCAATCACTTCCCTCTCAACAAAGATCTGTAAAAGCAACAGGTAAACACGTGAACTGCCAGCTGTTAAATGGTATTCTATAGCTACAGTGCGAAGACATGACTGGTTGGTTCAATTATGAGTGCATGTTGAATTTTTAAGCAATAGAAAGTGTGGTAGCATTATCTTTTAACTGATAAGGCATAATTAGTATATTGCTTCTGGGTTTCACAGTCAGCTGTTTGATTCCTCAGAATTCAATATCTTTCAGGTTCTACTGAATTACTCTCTCTCTCTCTCTCTCTCTCTCTCTCTCTCTCGCTCTCTCTCTCTCTCTCTCTACATCTGTCTAAAGAAGAAATGATAAATGAGGCAGTTTCCCTTTTCTACACAGATTTATAAATAAGTGACTTGATAGCTCCCAGATGCCCTGATGGGATTGTATGCCTGTGTTTCCTTTCTCTGTTCAGAGGGACCTTTTGTGGCATAATATCCATGGCTGAACTACGGCAGGCACAAAACAATTCTCATAAATGGCATTGGTGAAACACCATCATTATTCAACCTCAAATTCTTCCTAATGCTAACGCAGAAAGTATTGTTAAAGTATACAGGCCATGCGATTTCAAATTCCCTAGCAATGACATTTCAATACAACATCTCTGATGTAAAACGGGACACTTCATATTCCAGAGAACACTTAATGTTTTAGTAACAAGTTTTCACAGTGGTGGCTCAATTGGACCCAACCAATCTGTCTTTCCAACCGTGATTCCACTCCACTACGCTGCTGGCTTAAAAAAGAACTGATCAGGGAACAACCATTTTATCGCATTTTCAATAGAACATTGCATTGCTTGGTCAACCACTGGAGCAGACACTATTATTTCATTTTACAGAAGGAGGCATCTAGAAGTCTCTACTGCACCATGCTTAGCCAAACACACACACACAGAGCTTCAGTGTAAGTCCAGAGGTAAAGAAGCTGCGCTGAACATCATTCACGCATACTTTTCACGCAGACGGGGGTGAAAATAAGCCAGACATCCAGCATTCAAGCCAGAAATACAACTGATCATTCCACCTGACTGCGATTTAGACTCCTGCCACAGAAACGATCGCCAAAACAGACAGCAAACAGACTCTCCACAAACAAACCTGGTGATGAGGGTGTCTTGTCCCGGATGCGTAGGCTGCTCCGGGATGGTGGGGTGTTCCTGCGGGCGCCGGGGTGCGGATAGGGATAGAGGGGGAGCAGAGGTGTGAGGGTCAGGAGCAGAGGAGGAGAGCAGGAGCAGCAGGAGAGAGGCTGAGACGCTGGCCTCCCTCCATCTGTCACTTGCTGCACTGCTCCGATGAGCCCAGAGCCGCCCAGCACGACTCAGCCCTGACTGCAGGAGGGAGGGGCCACTTCCAGGACTCCACCCCAGACTGCATGCCTCAATGCCCCAGCCCCACCCCTGGCCCCACCCCTGGTCCCGCCCCTGGTCCACCCCTGTTCCTGTACAGGTCCTTCACTTGCACTGCTGCTGGAGTGCCTTTCTCTCTTTGCCAATAACATCCTTCCGTATGCTTCAACTCTTCTAACTCAGCTTCTCCTACACCTTCCTCTTTCAAGTTGTTTTACTTCTACTTGGTCCACTGGTCTTGCAAGTTTCACAATAAACAGAGATATAATATTAGATATCATAACAAATATGGTCATATTTGGCTTATCCATTGATTAAAACAAAACAAAAGCAATAATTTTCTGGTTCCAGTCTAATTAACTGATTAATAAAGTCACCAGATATGATCTTAAATGTTATGTTTCTCTGACTTCCACCACATACTTTTTGTGTAATACAGAATTACTTATAAAGTATATGGGTAATACTGTAATGTAGTGATGCAAACAAAACCAGAAATACAGAATCGAATTATACAAAAGTGCCTCGGTCATTTCTTTTTCTTATCATGTTGGTCTTTGGACTCATAACGTAATTGTGTTTACAGTTGATCATCTAGGACACTTTATTTATATTTTATTTTCATCAAGACCTTTTTATATTATCACCTTTATCTTGAGTTTGGTAATTAAATTCAAAGTAACCTTGCGCTGTAGGTCACCCTGAAGAGTAAAATAATAAAGAGATGATAAAAGTAATAATAAAAGTGGGTGGGGAGAAGCCGTTACGCTGTGTTTGTGGTTGCTCCTGGCATCATTTTAGACTCTTCCTTATCGCTGTGCTTTGATGAAGCTGGTGTGCAATATAATTTAGGTGTGTTATCTTGCCTGATGAACAACAGATGACTGTTGTGTTCAATATATAGGATGAATTACCATCTGATTGTCTGTCTCTGTGGAAATATCCCCATTAATTCAATATCTGCACAGCGTACATGAACTTCAGACTCCACCTGCAGAAGATTAGAGATTAATTATTTGATGCATAAGTCATTTCGCAAAGCTAAAAAAAGCTAACTGTGACAGCCTGTCTCTCTCCGGATCAAAGGTGCAGTGCCACAACAGCTGTTGCAGGACCCCTGACACTACCTCACATTCACACTCGCTCATATGCGCACACAAACCTCTGGGGACTTGGGTTCCAGCACTCCACCGGATACACCCCCTCCCCCCACCCCCCCACCCCCTCCAAATTCACACCACAGGCTTGGCACACACTTCCCATAGCCGGTAGTAACAAGCTGAGAGAAGCGTCTTCATGCTGCAGTTGCTATGCGTCATTGCCACCGGCTCGTTAATGAGAAGAATAAATATTTCTGCGCAGTGCCCTCTGGTGGAGCACTGGTGTACTGCATGGAAAAAAATGTCTGAAAGACAGGAACTGCCCTGCACTCAGATGATCTCTGACACAGAGAGCACATACAATGTCCAAACACAGCCATTTGTATCCTTCCCTCTTTTTTCACATCCTGGCTAACATGAAAAGGACCAAACTGTTATTCTATCTCATACACTCTTGCAATAGAGGGAAGCAAGGGCATAGCACCAGGGGGGAAAACGGGTACTAAGTATTCCGGGGCCAAGGGTTTGAAGGGGCCCATGAAAATCTGGGAATTTTTTTTCATCAAGAGTGGAGGGGCCCTCAGAGCCTGCCTGTGTTCAGGGCCCAGAATTTTTAGCTATGCCCCTGGAGGGAAGGCGAAAAACTGATGCAAGCAGTGGTCGGCAGTGATCCAACATAAAGCAACTGAGAGAGGGAAACAACGAATGTGAATATAACCAGGTGAATAGAATAGATGGTATAGACAACAAAATCAACGGCACATAAACAGTCTATACAAGACTGCCTTGATGTTGCTGCTTGTCTAAACGATAAAAGAAATGCTTTCCAATGCTTTGAGAAGGTGAGAGAGGTGATACACAGGGAATTGCCTCAATAACTGTGTTTATTATTAAAAGAGTCGGTGACCTCACATTTAAACCAAGATTATTAGGAGAAGAATTTTAGACCAACATTGCTTTTATTGAGTTATTGATTTTTTCAGCGACTACCTGTTTGTAAGGAGTATCACCAAATTCTAATATTGAATATTTACCGACTACTGCTGTAATATTTCTGTGAACTGATGGAAAAATGGAGTAGCAGAGCCAAGTTGTGAAAGCAAGTCCTGTATTGTTTTAACAGGGGTGGAAACATGGGCAATATTGGTCACAGCTGTGGTCACTGACAGGAAGTGAAGTTAAACTGCTTCATGCAGGCTGGTGATGCCTTCGAACTACAGCACAGGAAGTGAAAATAAAAAAACTGCTGAATTAAGAGGAAAAAAGCAAAAATAGTTCATCTCACATGTCTTCCTCAAAGCTTACCTCTGGCTGGCAGGGTCACGGACTGAACGGCTGAAAGGCAAGGATCATTTTATCTCCCCCTGTCAAATTCATTTGTGTCCATCAACACGATTCTTTATCAAAGTCAGACATGAACAAACGCAGCCCAATAGGGATAGGTTCATGGGTGGAATGTGCCAGATTGTAGTTCGGTAATGTAAAAAAAAAAAAAACTCGCCATTCTGGTGTCATGTGGCTGGGAGTCCAAACACTAAGACATCTGGATATAGAAGTCATAGGAAGGAAAAGGTCAACAGTACATTTGATAGAGACTGCCGCGGGAGTCCAGATCCACCTTCAGTAATCTGAGAAGCACCAACCGGTCACAAGTCAAGCATCCGAGTCAACAAATTGAAGCTGCAAAATAATCAAGACAGAGATCACGGACTGTGCTGGATAAGTGACATTTTGTGAAGAATCTAAGTTTGGCAAGGAACGGCATTGCAGATTTAACCCTGGAGTAAACTCTGTGAATACTACAGTTTACTTATTTTTTTTATTTTTTTTTACAATTTACTTCTTTTGGTAATATCTGCTCATCTCTCTCTCCCATTTTCCCACAGATGTGTTCTTCGCACCAAGACTGAAGTCCCCCCAAAGGACACACACAGGATGATTGCATTTACAAACACGGGGATGGCTGTCCTTCTAAACAGGACATTCCTCTCTGACTGCCCTAAAATAGGCGGAACTTCCCCCAGACCTGCAGAGTAGGTCTAATTCTCACGTTCTCCTCGCTCTGAAACGGGCTGCTAAACTGTGCCAATCTGGATTTGTACTGACTCAACAGCTACCCCAGAGTGGCTTTCTTCAAAACACACACACACACACACACACACACACACAATCAGACACTTACACATGCTCCAGCCTAAACATGAGTACACAGAAAAATTGTTGTGCTGCCCCAGAACCATAAAACCATTTTTAAACACACAACAACAGGTAAACAGATCCTCAAGTTTCGTTATAGAGAATGGCATTCTGTTGGAAACAATGGAAAATAAAATTCAGGGATAACCTAAAAATGTTTCTCTCTCATTGTTTCCGTCTGTCTATATAAACAAAAAGCTACCCAGTCTTTTCTGAGTGCATTTACACTGGTCAAACGCTGGTCTCAGGGGACAGGTGAGCTTGGACTTCTGCTTGTGTTTGAGAGAGGGAGAGAAAGAGTGAGAGAGAGAGGGAGAGAAAGAGAGAGACACTAAGTGTGTGTGTGACTCAGAGGAAGAAGTAGAATATGTAACTGTGTCATGTGGCATATCCTTTGCCATCATAACTGCGGCTGCTTCATTAATCACTTCCAGCGAAGGTCAGTAAAAACTAATATGGCTGAGTGGTTTGAAAAACGTATCCACCGTTTCACCCAATCAACGCTCGACTAACAATTACATCACTGGGGGCCCATAGCCTGTGAGGGTGCAGATGGGAACACAAGCCATTACAACCCTGGCCACCTGAGGACATTTTCAAG